>JAUIMM010000517.1:3495000-4095000 GCA_031769625.1 Taudactylus pleione | reverse complement strand
AAAACTTGAAGATTTAAACCCAGGAAATGCCAGGTACTTCAGCTAGTATGTGATACATTTGTCTGCTCTTTTACCCACTGTGGTGCATTGCTTTGGTTTTCATTAGAATACATGGATCAGACAATAATTTTGAATGTTCTTGTTTCTATGTTTTCTGAAAGCTGTTCACCATGCCCACATGTTTTCGATGTTTCTTTTGCATGTTCCTATTAACCCAGAGTCAGTCAGGTTGGGTCATTATGACCCGGGCAGTTTTCACTTGTGTGCATTTTGTTGTAATGTAATGCGATGTTGCCAAACTTCTCAGTAGCTGGAGTTAAGACCCCTCACTTTTTTTTTTCTGCCACAGCTTAGTTGACGTGTGACTGCGCAGGGAGATAGACGTGTGCAAATGTCAAAAAGAATATGACCCAACCTTACAGTCGATGTTACAATTTTGTGCCAAATTAGTGTAGTGTTTATTGCTTATGTTTTTTGTTATTTATAGGTTTTTCTTCAAAATGGATCGCGAGGAACATGAACGACAACATATTTTATGTTTTTTAGAGGAATCTGATTCAGAACAAAGTACAATGTGAGTTGCAACTCCAAAAAATGGCCCAAGACAATTTTTTATGCCATACTAAATATATCTGGAATAATTGGGTATTTAATACATGGGATAATAATGGTAAACCCATAAAATGGCGCTGATTCCTGAAAAACGTAGGTCTTGCTCTTATAAATGACCACTTGAGCACTCGGAATGATGTCTTCTTGCTACCGAAAGAAATGTGAAAGAGAATCGGAGATTTCCTTGGAGAGTCTTCTGAGGAGCCACCAGCAAAAGTTCAAGGTGTATGGAAAAGATGTAAAGTGTGTCCTGCTAAAAAAGATCGCAAGACCACCCATACATGCACAAACTGTAACAAGTTTATATGCCCCAAACATATTGTTCTGTACTGCGGCAAGTGTGGTGATATGCTGCAAGAACGTGATTAGTATAAGACTTTGCATTTATTTCCTAAAGATCTCTTATTCACTTACACCAAAATGTAATATTTATGTCAAAAAGTTAACTTTTATCTACTGATGTGCCCAGCTATAACGTGGCATCACAGCGTTATCTCTCACACCACGCATGGCGCGCCACACACCACGCCATGAGTCGTGCCACAAAGAAAGTTTAGTAATGAAAAAAGTCATTACATGTAATACAACTTTTTGCCCACCAGATGTCACTTTTCCTAAACTACATAGGGCATGCGTCTGATTTCATTACGTGTAATACAAAATTTTGCCCACCAGATGTCACTTTTCCTAAACTACATAACGCATGCGTCTGATTTCATTACATGTAATACAACATTTTGCCCACCAGGTGTCACTTTTCCTAAACTACGTAGCGCATGCGTGTGATTTCCAATGTACCGTACGGTATGTTCTGTATCACCGCCCGATGATTGTTTGACAGAAGCGGTGATTCGGTACACTATACAGTATTACAGCGTTTTCCACATGGAATCAGGAATGTACGGTATAATAAAGCGGTAGAAGAATGTCTAATACAGTTTGAAATCATTAAGCTCTGTTTTACCCACTGACTGTGCGGTTGAAATCATACTGTGTTTGCGCAAATGTAAATACTGTCGGCACTGTCCCAGACTTAGACATTGTAGAAGTTTCATTACTTTACAAACTACAGAACTCTAGTAATGGGTGAAGCGTGTGGCCTAGCGGTCTAATGCCTTGTCTCACTGTTTCTCCCCTCTTCTTGTTCCGTGGGTTCGAGACCTTGAAAATATGTTTTTTTTAATTATTTTTAAAATCTTCACTTAAAATATTCAGTATTCAATACAGTACATGTGGAGCGCATGCCCAGTGCTTTGGGAGTCAAACAGCGAAAATAGGATTTTTATTATTGTACATACAGTACTGTACCTTAGAACGCAAACTTGCGTCAATGCCGGCGCTGACCCAGACGTGGACATTATAGTGATTTTTTATGACCATCAAGTGGTAATGGGCTTTGTTAAAGAGAGTGGTCTCTGTATAACAAACTGATTGTGCGTTTAAACCACAAAATTGCGTCAATGTCAGCGCATGCCCAGTGGACGGGTTGCAATGACAATGGAATGTGTGCCGCATGTCCAGTGGAGCTAAGCCATAAGCCAAGTAGCGCTATGCCATGGCGCATGCCCAGTTGTCTGTATTGCTACAGTACTGTTGAATTTTCACACTTGTGCCATTCTGCACTGTCCGAGACTTACAGTATACACAATAGTAAATTCATGACTTCAGAAAGTGCTACAGTAGTGGACTTTGTTTGGAGGGAAGTCTCTGTATTACAAACTGACAGTGCTCTAGAGTGCAAACTTGTGTCGATGGCAATGCTGTCCGAGACTTGGAACTTTAGTGATTTAAAGTGTTCAGTAACTGATAGTTGGCTCTGTTTGAGAGAGAGGTCCCTGCACTACAAACTGACTCTGCGTTTAAACTGCAAAATTGCGTCAATGTCAGCACAGTTGGCGCTGTGGTGACTTATAGCCAGTTCTGAGGGGTTTCGGTACAAATAGGATCTCTGGCGCGTGCCCAGTTGCGGGGTTGCAATGCATTGCCAGTGGTGCTGCACCATAGCCATACTGTTGTAGCGCTATGCCATGGCGTACAGTATGGAAGATCATACAGTAGCGGGTCATGATTCACACACAGTGAAAGTGGGATCTCCGTATTACACACTGACTGTGTAATAATAATATTAAAAATAAAAAGTGTAACCTTGACTGTCTAATAATAAAAAAAAAATAAAAAAAAAGTTTAACCTTCCAGGTTTCAAACCTGGAACCGGGTTGTACAGATGTCTGCAATGTAGAAGTTCGATTTCTTACCTCTACGCTACAGACGCCTGAGTACTTCATCGTATGGTACTGTAGATGTCACATAAAGTACTGTAGAGGACAGATGCATATCTTACTAGGAGAGACTTGTGAGCAAGGGGTTAGGTGATCCGTCTTGCTTACACTTCTCTCCTTATGTTCGAGACCTTGATAATTTATTTATTTTTTTAATGTTCACTATAGTACTGTAGTTGAGTATTGTTATCCAACCCTTACAAAACTCAATATATTATACTGTATGTACTGTAGATGTGCCCAGCTACAGTACTGTAGTTTGTTGCCATATACCGCATTGCTAGTTGCGTGCTACACTGCGGCATATTGAGTCTCATAGCACTGCACATGCCCAGTTGTCTGTATTATAGTAAGTACAATACTGTCGACCCTGTCCCGGACTTACGGTAGACATTGTAGTGATTCCATGACTCTGGGAACTACAGTACAGTAGATGCAGTAGTCTAGGGGGCTAATGCCTAGCCCTACTGCATCTACCATTTTCTTGTGCCGCTGGTACGAGACCTTTAAAATATATACTGTATACGGTAATTTTATTTTGTTTTAAATCTTCACTAATACATTATCCAGAAATTCTGGTATTTCTATGCCACAGTACTTTATGACAAAAAAGTGTAACCTTGACTGTGTAATAATAATAAAAAATAAAAAGTGTAATCTTTCAACTTTCGAACCCGCAAAAGGGTTGTACAGGCAGCGTAATGTATTGTTTTGATTATTTACCATTACACTACAGCCACCTGCAATACCAAGGTTGCACCTGGCTTGAGTGTGTCCTACAATACTGTACGTCATCGTATCTCAAGCGCATGCCCAGATCTACGGTATACCCATGTAGCGCTTTTTTTTTTTAAAGTCTTCGCTACTTTTGTTCAGTATTGTTATCCAACCCTTACTAAACTCAGTACATTTTATATATTAGGGGGTAAATTTACTAAGATGGGAGTTCTATTAAGAAGTGATGTTGCCCATAGCAACCAATCAGATTCCAGGTATTATCTTCTAGAAGGTGCTACTGTAGATAAATGAGAAGTAGAATCTGATTGGTTGCTATGGGCAACATACAGTACAGTAACTTCTTAAATAGAACTCCCATCTTAGTAAATTTACCCCTACATGTTTAACTTTTTCCTCCCAATTTTTTTTCTTCCACCCGCAAAAAGAAAGGGAATGTATGGTGTGTTCTGACTGTTTTTTTTTTAAAAAAGTTATGCAGTTTACAGTACCTTTAGGGGACTGTCTTAAGGCTGCACGTTGAAGGCTTCCCGCAACGTTGCACCCCAATTCACCAATTTTTTCCGACTGCTATTCATTAAGTAGGCAAAACTTTTTCACATACTGTCTTACTGTACATTGCATTGACTTCCCGCCTACGGTAGGCAGAAAAGCTTTCAAATTGAATACAGAGATAATTTTACGCCTGGTGAAATGACGTAATCGGCAAAACTTTTTTTAGCCGACCGGCTAAAAAAAGTAAATAGACCCCTAAATTGAAAACGGCTCTCACTGTGTACAGTACTGTATGTCTACTGTACTGTATACTACTGTAAGTGCCGGGCAGCTGTGAAATCACTGGGATGGGCAACAGGGATACTGTACAGTATATGACTGTGGGCGGCAACCCCCATCGGCCGGCGTACCCCTGGTGAGTGAAATCCTGGCCAATAGGATGATACACCCCTGCATCTGTGTGTTATTGACTTTTTGTACCTTTTTAATGACAGATGCACGTGTTGGGTCTCAGGCGCACTTAAAGACTGAATTACATACAGTACAAACACCAATTTATAAATTAATGACAATTTTTATTTAACCTACAGTAACATGATTTACAGAGGGGGGGACTTCTTTAGCTTTCCACCCCCGTAGTCCTCTACTTTTCCCCGCTTCTTTCTTCTGCCACTGGCATGTCCTGGAATTCCAAGCTGGACACGGACATGACTATTGTATAATACCTAGGAGGAAGGAGATGACGTGAGAACTGTTCTTGCTCAATGCTGACCAATAAGCCCTACTGGACCGAGAACTACACAAAAAGATTAGGCTTTTAAGTTAAAATCATCACTGGCACATTGGGCCTCAGATCCAGAGTTTCACCTATACCAAGTGCAGACTCTACCTTGCATCGGAGTGCAACGTCCACTGTACGCCCTGAAGAAAGGAGGATAGGCAGAGACGAACAGACAGTAAAAGACAGACACACAGGTTCTCACCGAAGATGCTCTTGTTCTTCATCCTGCTCGATCCCACACACCCTGTACTGTAGGAGAGAGAATCCGCTGTGCAGGGCCCTTTCCTGCTCTAACAGTGTGACACTAATTCACTTTTCCACATTAATATACTGTATGCCTTAACTAACCAGCCTAACAAATTTATTAATAACGAATTTGTATTATAATTAAGCCTGGTGGTGAAATACTGTAAGCAGTGCCCCTAGGCACACAGCCCATATAACGATAAAAAAAAAAATACATGAAACAAGACAGTATTTGGGTGCCCCAGATGGAGGTGAACACCAGCTGTCATTTTGAGGTCAAAAGTGAAAATAACTCCAAATCCCCAACCCCCCCCCCACTGTAGCAGCAGGTGGCCCTGGGTTTCCCAAAGAACAAACTGGCAGGGAGCTAGAAGTATCAGAAGATTCATCTGAATGCGATAACAGAGCACTAACATTAGCAAAAATGCTTTTCTCACCTGATCCTGATGTCGAAGGGACCGCCACTCCAACCATATAGTAGATGTACAGTAGAAGCCTGTCTCTCAATGCACGGTGCACCCACTTCTGTACAGTACTGTATGTCTGCAACTATGGATGTGGATGTTGAAGCAGCCACTACTACTGTACTGTATATGAACCAAAGGAACCTGAAAACTTGAAACATCTGCATTACAAACAGCAACATCAAGCGCATTAGCAGAAACTGGAAGCTGCAGCACAATCTGTGACAATGCCAATGTGTGCCTTGGAACAGGGGGCAATGTACAATCAAAGTAGGTGTACTGTAGGAGCCAGTGGAAGGGGTGGTTGAACCATTAGCTGTGGGCTTGCACACTGACTAGGCACATACTGTACTGTACAGTATTGAACCTGCTGTGCATAAAAGTTAAACAGTGTAGGGGCAGTGACATAATGCTGTGAGATTTGTACTGGGCCATGAGGAAAGGAGGGGGTGCAAAACTGCTGATTAATCCCCACTAATTGTCGTTGCAATGACAGTTAGAGGTCTCGCGGCTTTGACCAGGTGGCCGGGAGGGGAAGCAGTGCGGTGGTGATGGGGCATGGCTGGGGAATAGGGTTAAATACTGTATGAACAGAGGTGTGCGACAGCAGAAAGGCAAGGACAGGGGAGGGGAAGAGAGAAATTAATGAAATTAAAGAATTAAAGGAAAAGAGGAAAAGTATGAAGTACAGTACATAAGGTACAGTAAGAGAAAGGTATTGTAAATAAAGAGCTTATAAAATAAATTAGGAGAATACTGTATACTGTATAATGTAGGGACAGAAAGCACAACCACAATACTGTACATACAGTATGGACACAGTGTACAGTACTTAGCAGTCCAGATCACAAACTGAAAAGAAGAAGTTAAACCCCTCCTCCACATTACTAATTATATACAGTACAGTATAAGCTACATAGCAGTTGCTTGACCGTTTCTTTCGGTGACAACTGGTAAGACTCTATGGAGATGATCAATATAATTGTTACACTGGGCACGTGTCAATACTGTTCTCCAAAACTTCATTATCCCATCCAAAAGTTCCTGTTTAGTTGTTGGTTTCACATCAGACCTGATGAACCTCTTCAACTGGGCCCAGACCAATTCAATGGGATTCATGTCAGGTGACCTACAGGAAAGTAAAAAAAATCAAATATTCAGTCATAGTACTGTACTTTAGTATAAAGTGTACTAGAAAAATTACTGCTCGGTACTGTACATACTTTTTTGTACAATAAACAGTTAATACAGTACTATAGGACAATACTCACTCTGGTGGTATGCGTTCCCAATTTATCCCTCTCTCTTCCATGAATTTTGCTGAAGCCGAATCTTTTGGATCATTATCCTGGAATAATCGATGTCCTGATGGAAAGCATTTTCTCACAAATGGCACCATACAGCAATCTACAATTTTTTCTTGGAAGAAGGTCTTATCCATGATGCCTAAAGAGATGAGAAATTATTGTCAGTAACAAGCGTACACTGTACAGGACTGTAAATAATTTTTACAACAAACATTACTGTACTGCACCTTCAAAAATATAGATCGGTCCTGCCCCCCAATGAGATATACCTCCCCATACATGGACCTTTAAGTTTGCCTCGGACGTGGTTTATGTGAGAGATGTGCACGGTGTCGGAAGGACAGTCTTGAGAACCTCTCGAGAGAAACCAAAGTTTCATCTGTGAAAATTACGTCATTAAAATTTTCTCCACTCTCTATACACCGTTGTGCTTGTTCAACTCTCTTTACTTTATTAACATCCCTTATCATGGGATTTATCCTGTGGAATAAAAACAAGTTTTAGTTTACTGTCATGTAAAATCAGTGCATTATTAATATATATATATATATATATTTTATGTACAGTACCTTGTAGGGCCAAAAGTCCATCCCAGTTCCTTACGCATCCGTTTGATGCTAGAACAGGAGATGTCCAGGTCACATTCTGCTTTTAGAATACGTTGGATGTGTAAAGCTGTATGCTCATCATCCTCACAAGTCAATTTGTGCACAATCTTTTTGACGCTCCTACGGTAGAACACATACAGAGCATATACTGTAGCAATTATTGGACAGTTAGTGTTGAAATTGGAACACAATACAGTAGCAATCTAGCAACATACAGTATAATAAAAAAAAGGTTGCTGTAAAATACCTACCATGTGCATTTAGAAGGAAATCTATATCTGCTCCGCGTTCTCTCAAATGCATGATAGCGCACAGTCTGTAAACTAACAAGAACACCACACTCTTTCAGCCAGGCCTGGATCTGTCATGTTGTTTTGTGTTCTTTTTTCATGCTTGCAATTATCTTGCTGATGGCTTTGCTAATTTTTGCCATGTTCGACGACAAAATCTGTGGAGAGAACAAGAGAAATACGGTACAGTACTGTTGCTGAGTATACAGACTGAGTACAGTATACAGTACATAATTTAATGTTCAGTATCTTAAAAAATAGACACTGTATAACACAGTACTGTACAGTCTTTTAGAACACAGGGGGGTATTACATTCTTACTGTACATTAGCCGTAACATGTGTACACCGGTATATACAGTATAACCAGCTAGTAAATTTCATTTTGCAGGCTGTGTTTAATAAATGATAGTTTTGAGCTAATTAGTGATATATATTTCCCAATTTAATCTCACATCAAGCTTTCATACAGTACATACAGTATGCCCCTTAATACGCAAATATGCATCTACCGTATGAAGGAGACAAACAGGACAATAAACAGCAATACTGTGACTGAAACTAAGATGGCTGCTGAGCAAAACAAGATGGTGGCGGGGACAGGACGCTCACTCACGGGAGACTATATGGGACAATGGGCGACTAGGAATTGATCAATGGTATACGGGGTGTTTAATTGAAGCTCGATATGCAAATAAGCGGCTACGGGGATGGAGCATGCCGAGGGAGCAGGATATTAAACACAGCAATTTTGCGACTGAAACTAAAATTGCCGCTGAGCAAAACAAGATGGTGGCGGGAACCGAACGGTCACTCATGGGAGACTATATGGGACATTGGGCGACTAGGAATCGATCAATGGTATACGGTGTGTTTAATTGAAGCTCGATACGCAAATAAGCGACTACGGGGACGGAGCATGCTGAGGCAGCGGGATATTAAACACAGCAGTTTTGCGACTGAAACTAAAATGGCCCCTGAGCAAAACAAGATGGTGGCAGGGAAAGGATGGTCACTCACGGGAGATAAAACACAGCAAAATGACTGTGAACCATACATACAGTACCGTACAGTAGTAAGCTACCGTACTTACAGTACCAGCGGGTTGATACACTGTATGAAACAGCTGTAGAAGTTCAGGGTTCAGCAACAAAGGTGACTCGGTAGTCAGGCAGAGTTACAGTAGATCACGGTAATGAGCAGCAACAACAGGCCGCATTGTAGACAGTAGTATCTCAAATGTTTGTACTGATGATACGAGCAGCAAGTCCGTAAGGTTAAGTAACAGATTCATGGTATGGATCGGGAGGCCGGTCTGAGACGCTATATTATACTACCAGAGACAAAAGAATTCCTTCCCGCTGAAAATCTGGCCGCTGATTGGTGTATTTGAAAAATGCACTTCCTTGTGGTCCAATGGCATGGCAGAGTTTCGGCGCCAAGGTTTTCTTTGTCTCTGGTAGCATAAAAGAGCATCTCAGACAGGACTAGCTATCCACACTGTGAATCTGCTACTTAACTGTACGGACTTGCTGCTCGGATTGTCTCATCGGCACGTATCAACAGTACGAACCCTTGAGATACTACTACTATCTGCAATGCTGCCTGACTTCTAAGTCGCTGTTGTTGCTGCTCATTACCATGATCTACCTCTGCAACGCTGCCTGACTTCCAAGTCACCTTTGTTGCTGTACCCTGAGCTTCTACAGCTGTTTCCTACAGTATCAACCCGCTGGTACTGTAAGTACGGTAGCTTGCTATGTTATGGTTCACGGTCATTTTGCAGTTTGCTGTGTTAGACGCTGATTTGCGTAGCGAGGTTTCAATGCATACAGCACCATTTTGTTTTGCTCGGCGGCCATCTTAGTTTCAGTCGCAATATTGCTGTGTTTAACGTCCCGCTGCCTCGGTATGCCCCGTCCTTCACCCATCCCCGTAGATGCTTATTTGTGTATGGAGTAACTATCACACACACCGATCATTTCCTAGCCTCTCACCGCCCCTCATAGTCTCCCGTGAGTGACCGTCCTGTCCCCGCCACCATCTTGTTTTGCTCAGCGGCCATTTTAGTTTCAGTCGCAATATTGCTGTGTTTAATATCCCGCTGCCTCGGTATGCTCCGTCCCTGTAGTCGCTAATTTGCACATATACCTACAGTACTGTATCATTGCATTATTGCACCACTTTGCACATTTAACTTTTACACTAATGGTTCTAATGTGTGAAACTGTAAGGTACTTTACCAACCAATCAGCTCCCAAATGTAATTATTCAAATGCAAAGTTGAAAAATTAAAGTTGGGAACTGATTGGTTGGTGCAGTACTGTACGTTACCTTACAGTACCGTATCTCTTTTCACTGACTCCTAACACTGCTTAGTACTGTGTACAGTACTGTACCATACAGTATGTACTACGGTATATTTGATTGAATCTAAGGTATATTTACTGTTGAAAAAGAACGTTCAAAATGACCAGGTTAAATGTAAGGTCAAAGTGACCCTTTCACACAGTAAAAATCAGATCAGCAAATTACTGCACTAAGTAAATGCTACAGTACTGTAATTTGCTTTTCTGTGTGATAGGGTTATTACTGGAGTTGTATAGAGTACAGTAGCAGCACATTCTTGAAAGTGCAGTATGAGTACTGTAATTGTATACAGAAACATTTACTGTATACAATATGTGTGTTTAAGAAAAAAACGATTATACGGTAGAAAAAATAACAGCTCCATACATAACACCAATACAAGAGAGAGAGAGAGAAAAAGAGAGAGAAAAAAAGAGAGAAAGAGACAGAGAAAGAAAAAGCGAGAGAGAGAGAGAGAGAGAGTAAAAGAGAGAGAGAGAAAGAGAGAGAGGGAGAGAGGAGAGAGGGAGGAGGAAAGGGAGGGACAGATAGAGGTAGAGAAGAACAGGGAAAAAGAGGGAGGGAGAAAGAGAGGGAGGGAGGAAGAGAGAGGGAGAGAGGGAGAGAGGGAGAGAGGGAGGGAGAGAGAGAAAAAGAGAGAGAGAAAAAAAGAGACAGAGAGAGAAAAAGAGAGAGAGAGAGAAAAAGAGAGAGAAAGAGAGAGAAAGAGAGAGAGAGAGAGAGAGAGAGAGAGAGGAGAGAGAGGGTAGAGGGAGGGGGAAAGGGAGGGACAGATAGAGGTAGAGAAAGACAGGGAAAGAGAGGGAGGGAGAAAGAGAGGGAGGGAGAGAGGGAGAGAGGGAGGGAGGGAGAGAGGGAGAAAAAGAGAGAGAAAGGGAGACAAAGGGAGAGAGAGAAAAAGAGAGAGAGAACAATGTACTGTAGTGTACAGTACTGTACTTACGCAGACTCTCGCTGGGGCCGGCTGGGGGTACGGTCCCTGGAACTGTGGGAAAAAAAGATGTAAAGAGAGAGAAAGAGAGAGAGAGAAAAAAAGAGAGAGAGAGAAAGAGGGAGAGAGAGAGAGATAGAGGGGGAGAGAGAAAGAGAGAGAGAGAAAGGGAGAGAAAGGAAGGGAGAGAGAGAAAGAGAGAGAGAGAGAGAGAGAGAGAGAGAGAGAGAGAGAGAAAGAGAGAGAGACTAGGGAAAAAAAGCAGAGAGATACAGTACTGTACTTATGTGGCTTGGGGAGGCCACTGGTTGGTTATGCTGTTGAAAAAAATGACAGTGTGTTACTGAAAAGAGAGAGAGAGAGAGAGAAAAAGAAAGAGAGAGAGAAAAAAAAATATGCTGCTCTCCAGCTCCACAATCACTATATGGAGGTGTTCTGCGTAAAGAAAATAATAATACAGTATTGTACAGTACTCAGTGGGAAAGTAGAGGGTAAACATACTCAACTGTAACATTACTACAGTATATACTGTACTGTATTACAGTATTAATACAAAATGTCCTAAAGTATAAAACTGTATACAGTACTTACTTGGCTGGGGAGGGGAGTCTGGGTCCTCCTCTTGCCCTGGGGAGGGCTGAGGCCTTTCAATGTCTTCAACTAAAATACACAATGACAGAAACAATTATTGTGTAAGGAGAAGACGTTGGAGATGTTTTTAGAGAGAAAGAGAGAAAGAGAAAAACAGAGGGAGAGAGAAAGAAAGGGAGAAAGAGAAAAAGAGAGAGAGAGAAACAGAGGGAGAGAGAGAAAGAGAGAGAGAAAAAGAAAGAGAGAAAAACAGGGAAAGAGCGAAAAAGAGAGAGAGAGAGGAAAATTAAAGAGAGAGAAAGATAAAGAGAAAGGGAGGGAGAGAGAGAGAGAGAGAGAGAAAGAGAGAGAGAGAGAAAGAGAGAAAGAGAGAGAGATAAAGAGAGAGAGAGAGATAAAGAGAGAAAAAGAGAGAGAGAGAAAAACAGAGGGAGAGAGAGAGAGAGAGATAAAGAGAGAAAAAGAGAGAGAAAGAGAGAGAGAAAAACAGAGGGAGAGAGAGATACAGTACTGTAGAAAAATATGTGGTGTAGTGTACTTACGATGCCAGATGAGGCCACTGGGCCCAGGGATATACCCTTCACTTGGTGATACTGTTGAAAAAAAATAATGTTACTATTACACAAGTACAGAAAAGAGAGACACTGAGAAAGAGAGAGAGAGAGATAAAGAGAGAGAGAGAGAAAGATATACCGTAGGTAGAGAGAGACTGACAAGGGAAGAAAAGGAGAGATACCATATACAGTGCTGTAGAAAACAATGTGGTGTACTGTACTTACATGGCATGGGGCTTATACCTGCAGCCTCCTCATCAATGACGAGTCTGTCTGTGTGTACAGCATAAGAAAAAAAATATTATACAAAAAATCAAAAAGGCAGTAGCATGACACTATTGTGTCCATACTGTAACTGTTGTAATCATTACCACTGTCATTTGAGGATGAGGCTGCAGAAGGTGGTGGTGGTGGTGGTGGAGGTAGGACTGTGGAAAAAGAACACTGTACTGTCAGTTTCCCTCAAAACCATTTTGAAACAAATAAACTGTACAAATCTTGACCAGAGTCTCCATAACACCAAAAACAAACACACAAATGAGAGAGAGAGAGAACAGTGTACAGTAGTGTGTACTGTACTTACTCCGACAATTCAGCCCACTGGGCCCGGCTGCTGGCGGTGGTGGCGCTGCCGGGGCAGGGGGTGCTTCTTGCCCTGTGGGGAAAAATAAATGTAGTCATTAAGGAGCATTTGAAAACAAGAGTTTAGACCTCTATTCCAAATTGGAGAGGGATTACGGTACAGTACTGTAGATGGCCTTAGGGAATTAGCTATTGATTAAAATACAAACCAATACAGTATACTGTAGTACAAAAACTACTGTAGTCTGTGAAGCTGGCATTGGGCCCAACATAAAACAGTATGGTACTGTACTGTACTGTATATAAAAAAATATACAGTCCAGTAAAGTACTGTATGACCAAGTGGTGCAACGTCACACAGAGGCTCTGTGGGTAGCACTGTCGCCACCCCACAAGCTGTACAAGATGGCACAAAAGATGGCGAGAGTGATGTGGGCCCCATTGCTGGCAATGGAGACCCGGCAGTGCCTTTCCAGCTTCAACAAAGCATTTGAGGCACTGCCGGATCTCCCTGTCATGCACATGCGCATGACACCGGAGCCCGAACCCAGCAGAGGACCTCGCTGAGGACTTTGCAGGAACTCGCTGGAGGGGTAAGTACGGTATTAATAAATACAGTACCAGTGGAATTTTCATTTGTATCACAGTGATACTAAATGAAAATTCCCCCTGGTATTTCCCTTCATTTGTAAATGGGGCACAGAGTGAGAAGTGATAAGATACCAGCCAATCAGCTCCCAAATTTCATTCTTCAAACACAGCCTGTGAGATGACAGTTGGGAGATGATTGGAGACCCCTGAATCTGTCCGTGACGTACAGTAATAATGTCAGACTTAAAGGGGGCAGGCCCAGCACTGAAAAATAGTGTGTACAGTACTGTAGGTTAACATAGATTTGGTCAACAGGCATTAGAATGGTGGATCAATCAACTTGCCTTTTGTTACTGTAGTTTTATTAATCAAACAAGCCATGTCAACCAATAGTGTGTCACCCTTTAGTCCATGTACAGTACAGTACTGTAGATTTAATCAGCCTGTCAATCAAATGTGGTAACAACTGTCAGTCATCGTCAGATACTGTAGTATCCAACACCCTACAGTGCAGTGTACAGTAAAGTAGAGTATGTCGTGCATTGTACTGTATTCGTTATTGTACAGTATACTGTAATTCATGTGATTATACAGCAATACTGTACTTACTTTGCCTTATATGCCTCCGGATGCGCTCTAGGCGAGGCCTGTCCCTCCTCAGCAGGTCCGACCACTTGCGCTGCAGTGACCTAACATTGCGGCGCAGGCCGTAGAGCCTGTGTATTTCTCGGCTTGCTCTTCGATATGCGAGCTCTTTGTCTTGGTTTGTTGCGAAGGCTTGGTCCCGCGACTTCACCAAGACAAAGAGCTCGCCAGACGAAAATCGTCGTGCCCTACTAGCAGCCATTTTCAATAGCCAGTGACGCATGTCGTACATTGCACAGCGCATAACGTATGGCGCACGACGACACTAATTTGCTCATTACAGCAGGCGTCTGTGGTGCACTGTAATGTAGTCATACCCATAGTGGCAAAGTCACAGACAGAAACCACTCTCAGACACAGTCCAAGAGACGTGGCTATAGTGTGTAAGGCTGAGACCGCATATGCGTTGTCGCATGTTTGTGTTTTGCAGTTTAGGGGCACAGTTTGTGATACAGAGCCCTGTCTCTCATTCTATACAGTCCATTCACTACCAGTTTCTGCAGTTATGAAATCACTATTGTGTGGTGCAAAATTCAACGGCACCGTCAGTTTTTAATATACACTACAGGCACATTCATAGTGGCACACTAGTTGTCCTAGCAGACGGGGGATGGTGTCCTTGGCAATGGTCACTATTCGTAGCATTTTTCAGGACACTAGGGCAGAGCTGACTGCTTACAGTAAATGGATGAACAAAGCATCCTTTATTATGGTAATGAGAGGCTCTTGCTTGCTTTGGGGGAAGGGACCTAATGCACTGTGTATGACTCTCGGACCACTGGGCATGTGCCAGAAATCCCATCGCAACCCTCCTACTGGGCTTGCGCCCTCCAGAGATGGAAATTCAACAGCATACCGACTGCAGTAATACAGCCAACCAACTGTGCATGCTCAGTGATGATCTTCCATACGCCATGGCATACCGCTGCATGGCGTATGGATTGGCGCCACAGATCCCATTGTACAGGTACCCCCTCCATTTCTAATCCATCGCAGATGGCTGACAGCCACCATAGTGCCAACCGTGTAATAGAGAGAGCTCTCTCTCATACAGATCCCACTACTACCGTACTTAGGCCCTGATTCAGAGCCGGACGCTCTGACCAGAGCGCTCGCTCTGAATCAGGGCCCACCTCCAGTAATATGGAGCGTCCTCCTGGACGCTCGTATAGCTGTGGGTCACCACCCACAGCATATACGAGCGTGCAGGATGATGGTCGCGATGGTCTTGAGCATCGCGACCATCGAAACTGCGAGCAAAAGCCTGCGGTTGGGTTTTTCAACCGCAAGGCCAGGAGTGATTTTGGCTCTATCAGAGCCAAAATCACTCCCACTGACATCACTAGTGATGTCAGTGGGGCCGGCTTCAGATGGTAGGCATTCCCTTGGGAACGCCTATGTCTGGCAGGCATGCCCCCGGCACGCCCACCAAAGGGGGCGTGCTGTCAGTCACCATTGACAGCACACCCCCCTTTGATGAGACACTACGAGCGAAGGAAAGTCCTTCGCTCATCGGGTCTCGCGCATGCGCACGACAGAGCTCCCTCCGTCGTGCGCATGCGCAGTGGGGACCTTCGACCCACTTGCAAGCGGACAGCTGCTCGCGAGTGGATCTGAATGAGGGCCTTAGTGTGCAAGGTTGGAAGAGCATCACCATTGTCATAAGTTTGCGATGCAATGCTATTTTGCGCTTCAAATGCACAGTCAGCTTTGAACACACAGAGCTCTCTCACAGTCGGAAACCGCTCTCAGACACAGTCCAAGAGACATGGCTATAGTGTGTAAGGCCAAGACCGCATATGCGTTGTCGCATGTTTGCGTTCTGCGGTTTAGGCGCACAGTTTGAAATACAGAGCCCTCTCTTGGCACTACAGATCCCATTGTAACCCCTCCACTGGGCATTTGCATGAAATCCCATTGCAACCCCTCGAAGCAGAAAGCCACCACAGCGCAGACATTGACGAAAGTTTTGCACTATTTAAACACACAATCAGTTTGTAATGTCTTACTTTTAAGCAGCCTTTTAAATAACAACACTACAGTATTACAGCACAACACTACTAAAGTAGTTTCACTATAGTGTCCAGAGCAGACAGTGCCAATAAAAAAAAATATACAGTATACGGTACGGTATATTCTTTTCCAGGGATCGAACCCGGGACCATAATTCTACCAAAGTGATCACCTAACCACTAGCCCATACGACAGCTACAGTGAACCGCACAGAGCGGCATCATCCTTGTGCACTCTCCCGCTGCTGTTTTTAATTTAAAAAAAATTGTCATACTGTAATTCATCCCATCTCAGTGAAAGCTGTGTGTGCATCTCATTAATCTACAGTATCGGTTATACCGTGACAACAACTTGGGCAACTTCTCTACTGTTCAGTTACTGCACCATACCGTATGTACAATACTGTATGTGCAGTGATTTGCATCCTGTTATACGATCTTACTGTACGGTACAGTACTGTACTGTATGTACATTATGTGACATTAAAAATACCGTATTGGTTGTGCGAACATGCAAATGCTGTGAATGTGATATCCATCCAATTTACTGTAAGTTTAACAGTATGGCATTCAATATAAGGCATTCAGTACAAATTACAACAGTGGAGAACTCACCACCCAGCGGTTAAGCACTGTATTACATGCAATTACAAAAGTGGAGCACTCACCACCCAGCGGTTAAGCACTGTATTACATGCCATAGCATATCCTTCATTGAAGAATACCACGGTATGCCACAAGTCCATGGCGCGACTTAGAGGCCTGCACGCCACGCCACAAGTCCATGGCGCGACTCAGGCCATGCCATGAGCAACAAAATAGCTGGGCAGATCTGTAGTTTAATGACAGTGAGACTAAGGATGTCTATTTTTGTTACTTAATTTCATAGTTTTTCATAATAGTAAAATAAAGTTCCTAAGATGACTTCTAAGGTCTTTTATTTCACATAAATAACTTTTTTATGAGTCTTTTAATGAAAATATACCGATGGATTTACAAATAAAAAAAATTAGAAATGTGGGGTTAATATTTCAGGGTAATTTTGACCCACCTGACTGTCGGTGTAAAAATTTTCACCCATACTGACGCCGGGTTAATAAATGTGTATTCAAATAATTATCTGTGTGTCAAACCCAGGTAAAAGTGGGGGGTTTGAGAGGTGATTTTGTGAAAACGTGCCTTGCTGTTATATTTGTAGGTATTGCTTTTTTTTAAGTTCAAAAACTTTTATTCATGCTTTTAAACAGACAAGAAAAAAAAATATATAAGATATCAAACAATTGAACTGAGGCAGATATGGAAAACAAATATAGCACACGGTGAGCAGAAACATAGTAGTGTACATAAAAGTAGAATATAGTACAGAAATAACAGGATATATTGCGTACTCCTTAACATATACAGTCAGGTGCATAAATATTGGGACATTGAAAGAATTTTCATATTTTGGCCTCTATTCACAACCAAAATGGCTTTTAAAATGAAACAAACAAAATGTGCTTTAACTGCAGACTTTCAGATTTAATTTGAGGGTAATTACATCCAAATCAGGTGAACGGTGTAGGAATTACAACGGTTTCTATATGTGCCTCCCACTTTTAAGGGGCCAAAAGTAATGGGGCAAATTAAACAATCCTAAATCTAACTTTCACTTTTTAATACTTTGTTGCAAATCCTTTGCAGGCAATTACAGCCTGAAGTCTGGAATGCATAGACATCACCAGACGCTGGGTTTCATCCCTGGTGATGCTCTGCCAGGCCTCTACCGCAAATGTCTTGAGTTCCTGCTTGTTCTTGGGGCATTTTGCCTTCAGTTTTGTCTTCATCAAGTGAAATGCATGCTCAGTCGGATTCAGGTCAGGGGATTGACTTGGCCATTGCATAACATTCCACTTTTTAGCCTTAAAAAACTCTTTGGTTGCTTTTGTAGTATGCTTCGGGTTTATTGTCCATCTGCACTGTGAAGCGCCGTCCAATGAGTTCTGAAGCATTTGACTGAATATGAGCATATAATATTGCCCAAAACACTTCAGAATTCATTCTGCTGCTTTTGTCAACAGTCACATCATCAATAAATACAAGGAAACCAGTTCCACTGACAGCCATACATGCCCACTCCATGACACTACCACCACCATGCTTCACTGGTGAGGTGGTATGTTTTGGATCATGAGCAGTTCCTTCTCCATACTCTTCTCTTCCCATCACCCTGGTACAAGTTGATCTTTGTCTCATCTGTCCATATTATGTTGTTCCAGAACTGTAATGGCTTTTTTAGATGTTGTTTGGCAAACTCTAATCTGGTCTTCCTGTTTTTGTGGCTCACCAATGGTTTGCATCTTGTGGTGAACCCTCTATATTCACTCTCGTGAAGTCTTCTCTTGATTGTTGACTTTGACACATATACACCTACCTCCTGGAGAGTGTTCTTGATTTGGCCAACTGTTGTGAAGGGGTTTTTTTTCACCAGGGAAATAATTCTTTTGTCATCCACCACAGTTGTTTTCCGTGGTCTTCCGGGTCTTTTGGTGTTGCTGAGCTCTCCGATGCGTTCTTTCTTTTTAAGAATGTTCCAAACAGTTGATTTGGCCACACCTAATGTTTTTGCGATCTCTCTGATGGGTTTGTTTTGATTTTTCAGCCTAATGATGGCTTGCTTCACTGATAGTGACAGCTCTTTGGATCTCATATTGAGAGTTGATAGCAACTGATTCCAAATGCAAATGTCACACCTAGAATCAACTCCAGACCTTTTACCTGCTTAATTGATAATGAAATAACGAAGGAATAGCTCACACCTGTCCATGAAATAGCTTTTGAGTTGATAGTCCCATTACTTTTGGCCCCTTAAAAAGTGGGAGGCACATATAGAAACCATTGTAATTCCTACACCGTTCACCTCATTTGGATGTAATTACCCTCAAATTAAATCTGAAAGTCTGCAGTTAAAGCACATCTTGTTTGTTTCATTTCAAAGCCATTGTGGTGGTGAATAGAGGCCAAAATATGAAAATTCTGTCAAAGCCCCAATATTTATGCACCTGACTGTATATTTAATATAAAAAGGACTCAAAGGCGCCATTCGAGCATATGAATCCGGAGATAAGAGAAATACAGTATACAAAATTAAGTGATATAGACATCCCACCACAATCAGCTTAGATATAAAGATCAGATATCAGAATACCTTAGATAATCAAAATGAAACAAACATTTACATCTATCCAAATATCAATTACTAAGAGAAAATGACCAAACATTAAAGCAGAGTGATGGATTTCAAATATATTAAATACATTAATCCGACCAGGTCTTAGCTTCCTGCGAGAATGTATGATCAGCCCCGTCCCCGACTCCCCAAAACAATAAGAAAAATAAAAATAAGACATTGACAATATATCCTGTAGACTCCCAACTATCCAATGACACACAGGATAAAGCAAAAACTTCTTGGATGAATTCTGTAGCTTCAACTTAATTAGACTGATCTTCAAATAAGTCACAGAGTCTTGGTACTCAGGAGCTGAGAGGCTATGTGAACACCGCCAATGAACAGGATTGATCCATAGAGTGCTTCTCCATAGAAGGTGTGCATACAGCTGCTACAGAACACCGGGGTTCAGCCATCATGCCTCCAAGCTTAATAAGTAGCCTCTGAGTAGAGGCATTAATAGGCTGGAGAAGTTGTAACAGAAAGGCAGCCATCTTTACTCATTTCCAGCAGGAACAATAACAGGATTATAGGTGCAATTAATGAAGCGTGGCATAAAAGCTACCAAACTTCAGAGTGTTAGAGGCCCAGCACAGCAGGGACAATAAAATAAGGTGACCAGAGGCAAGATGGTGGCAGCTAGCACACCACCAGAGCTCACCCACAGATGAGGAGACAGCAGGCAGCAGATGTAGAGAAAAAGCACCAGACAAGATGACTGCTGAATCGGGAGATAACAGAGCAGCACAGCCAGAGCTCCAGAGATGGCAAGCAAGCAGGCAGAGTCTATTCCTCAGGATCAGGAGCACCAGAACAGCAAGAGTGTCCGCACAGCAGCCGAGGAGAACCACGTCAGCAAGATGGCGGCAGTCCACGACCAACACTCCCCAAACACCACAGCAGATGGACGGGATCCAAAGAGGAAATAGACAACCTCAAAGGGTGTGGTCATGAAGCAGGACAGAGACCTCAGGTAAGTACATCACAAGATACAGCCTCTGGAGCCAGAGACAGGGACACCACACGCTGCAAGAAGAGGACCTGGCTGCTGACAACACCAGGGATATATCGCTACAAGCCCCCAGCAGGATCCACCTCAGAGCCCCAAATATGCAGGAGAAGGTACCCCACAGCAATTGTCAGCTTGGAAAGAAACAAACATAAATAACAGGATTTTTAGAAGGATATAGGCAGGAGAGTCGGTCAAACGCACCCTCTCCTAGCTACTCCGGGCCACACCATTTGTAGGTATTGTTACATTCTGTACACATTTTATTTCCCAGATTTCTGTCACAGTTTATGTTCTAGCTTGTGGTAACAAGTTATAATGGCAGAAGACTATATTTAGCTTCTCAAGATTGTGAAAGTTCAACCTACAGTACTAGGAGACTCTTGTACCTGCTACAACCTCTGACACTCCCTGTGCCCCTACCTTTTTTACTGGTGTCATCTCTTCTAACCAGAGCCAAAGGAAACCAAGATCTGGGACTTTTCCAGTGCATTCCAAGTAGCATTTAGCAATAATTTGTCAAGCCAGGTAATTGTGTCAGCCTCCCCTTCTAGCCAGTTAATGGGAACCTGGGGAATTAGCTGACAAGAATTGGCTTACCTATGGGAATTGGGGTGTCATAGAAAGTGTGACCACAAACTTTTATATAAATAGGCTTTAATCCATGACACTCAACCATCTGCGGTGCCTGAGGTATGTGACCACGCCATTTGAATTTAAAAATAAAAATAATCATACAGGCTCTGCACACACCTAGTTTTTACTACAAACTGTATTCCATACTAATTCAGGGAATTTTGTTTCCAAAATATTGCAAACATTTCTCAAGCCAGCAAATTTTAAACATAAACTATGCATCTTTTCATGGGTTTAGGCCTGCTAGTACAGATTTAATATTCAAAAACACAGTGGGGCGGTGCAGTCACACCTTGTCAGCTGAAGCACAGTTGGCTGTGTTCACATCACATCCGACCATGTCAGTTAAGTGGCTAAGTGAAATACAGTTTGGTGTAAAAATTAGGTGACTGCAGAGCCTGTATGAGATATATATATATTGTGATACTTGGGGTTAAGTAGCTCGGTAGATTGGGGTCAGTGGTGCAGTGAGTAGGTGCAGAATTAGAGTCCACACGTAGCATTCCAGTTAAATAAACATAAGTGATGCATTACTTCCAGCATGTGAAATCAGGAAACAGAAAAATAATAAACAAACCTAGCCCTTGTTTAGGGCACTAGCTCACTTCTTGAACCCTCTCTACAGAAGCAACTAATCTGCATGAAAGTCTCTCACAGTCTCTGAGATTGGTGGTCCTTCCTGCCACATGCAGGACTGGACACTGGCTTCCTTGCCTGGTATAGCTTTCTCAGCTTGCTGGCTGCCGCCTCTCATAGGACAGTGTCAGAGGTATATGGATCTGCCTGCTTCCTTGCAGGTATGATCCTGACCACCTGGTCTGCTTCACTCACACTGCAGCCCCACCTGGAATGTCTGGCTGTGTCAACCAGCAAGCTCACCTGGGCTCTGGTCATACGGCACCCCTTATACATCTTCCCACTATGCTTTTCTAGTCTGTGTGGGTGGATCTCCCTTGCCCCACACAAAATCTGCTTTTCACCAGCACCATCTCTGGTGATACTGCCACATATCCCCCTCCCCAGTTTGAAACCCCTGGGTTCAGCTACATGGGATGAGGCATGCTCATGACGATGTCCCTCTTCACTCTCCTTATGAGGGAAATCCACCGCATTCACGGTCATACAAACTCTTGTGACCTCTGGGGGTCTCATCCTCCAGATTCCAGAATTTATTTTCCTCCTAACTTTTTTCCTCACTTTGTGGTACTTCTTGATTTCTATATGAAGCACTTGAGATTCAGGACTTCATTCAGAGGCAGTCGTAGCGGCCGCACGGGCTACGACTGCAAAATCCCAAACGGAAGCGATCGATCGTAAACAAAGTGACACCCATTCGTTAGCACTGCACCTCCTCTAGCTACCGACTGATATGAATCGAACGATCGAGTCAATTGTAGTCAGGCGCTGTCAGGCGCTGTATGCTAATTATGTTGTGATGGTTGCGGCCGTATGTGTTGTATTGATGGTCACATGTCATGTTTACATGGACTATCAAACAGCTTGTTATTAGCTTGTTGTCAATTATCTAATTAAGAGTGTTTAACTCTTGCTGTTCTTTTTATCAAGCTTTTTTTAGTTTGTCAATAAACTTTATTGATCACATTTTTGTTTTATTTTTCCCCGTTATCGTGTATTTTGTTTGTTTCGAATCCAAAGTAATGTTTATTATCTTTGAATGTACTGATGATATTTGTGTTAACTTTAAAAATGCATTTGCACAGTGCGTGTTTTAACCAATCAAATCTGTCCTTTTTTTTGGTGTCACATGATTAATGCAATGTCCAATAGTTTTTTATTTTATGAAACTGAGTAAATATTTTAGCCAATCATCTTTCTTTTCCCCCATGTATATTTCATGTTTTCTGTAAAAACTGCCATTACCATCATGACAGCCGCGGCCTTTACCCGCCGGGAATTGACCATCATGGTCAATATCCTTGACAGGCGCCTAACCAATGCTGAGCCTCCCATTACCAACCGCTTAAAGCATGCGGCCTATGTGGAGGTGAGGAGTGCCCTTCGGCGTGTAGGTTTTTGCCGCAATATTGCCCAACTTGAGGGGTGGTGGTCGGATTTGCGCCGCCGGTCACCAGTCCTTCTGGCCAATTTGTGGGCGCTAATACGCCGACGTAAGTATGCATTTGTATAAATGATTAAATTAGAGGACCCTTAAAAATGTCTGTATCTTTTCCAATTCTTTTCCTAAATGTAAACAAACACTCATGTATGTTGTCCCTATTGTCCAGAATGTGTAAAGTGTACTTGTTGTGTGTAGTAGAAAGCGCAAACTAAGATGTTATTCTTTTTTTTTATTTTAGCCCAACAGCGGAGATGAAGAAGGGCCCCCAGAATGCAGGGCCCAACCTGCAGCACTCACCTTCCCCACCCGCTCAACCCAGCCCTCCCTCCTCACCACCATACTCCCCCAGTAACCCTCCCTCCCTCTTCCAATACTCCCATAGTAATCCTCCCTCCCCTGCCCACTCATCCCAACTCACCCCTCCCGAACCCGAGTCCTCATCACAAATAACCCCTCCCTCTGAAAATTTCCACCCAATTTCCCCTCCCACCATCTCCAGCGGTAGCTGCCCCAGCAGGCTCTGATGGTATGTTTTTTTTTATAGAAATTTTTTACAAACTTTTTTTTTATGGTGTTGTTATCCATGTTGTATATTTAGCTGTTACTTTTTTTGGGTGTGTGTTTGTTTTCATTGGTGTCATAATGAGTGCACAGTAATCATGTTACTCAATATTTTGTGGTTATGTTTTGTGACTGTGCACTATAATTTTTTTTGGGTACAAAAATTTGTTTACCTTTTGGGGTTTTTAAATGCTTATTAATTTGTGGAAAATTTTTTAATTTTTGTAGTTGTATTTAAAAAAAAAAAACATGAAACAGGACTTGGGAAGGTGATAGGAACCAGACTAACATTGTTAATGTTGTGTACACTGTGTTTAAAAAATACTAAGATGTAACTTCATTTGGAAAAGTGATGTTAGCCAGAGCAAACAAACACATTGTACTTTTGGGTTATCAAGAACATTCTAGAAGTGAATATGTGCAGTGTGTTTTAATGCTATGGGCATCATGACTTATGAATACACCTCCCAGTTGATTTCCAATCATCCTAGGGTTTTTTTTATTATGCCACATAGTTAGGGTTTCCTAGTGTTTTCAGACATTAAATTTTCAACATATTAATAATGTTTTGTGCAGTAAACTTTATAACACATCCTAACATCATTGTGTCCACCCCACTGTTTGGGACATTGAATAATGTTTACTGTTAAAATGTGGGTCAGTTTTTAGATGTTTTTAACCTACAAATACATTTTCATGTCCACAGATATACCAAGCATACTTGGAGGCATCAGAGAGGAGCTCACTCAAGCAAGTGGGCATCTTCTGGAGGCCTACTGCTGCCTACAGCAAATTGTGGGGAGTCTGCAGTGCTTTTAGTTTTTTTTAACATTCGCACATTTCAAAATGTTTTAAGTTAAAGTAAAGTTTGTACTAAAAAACCATTTGTCCTCTTTTTTTTTTTAACAAATTAAATGGTGTAATTCTGCACTTCAAATAGTTTGCTAACAAAGCTGTGTGCCTTCCCATAGTGTAACTAATTCTAAAATGTGTTTTTTAACCTTAAGAACATTTGCAGTAATGTTTGGCTGTGTTTTTTTTGGGTTGCCCTACATTATCCATCTCAAAATGGGATTCCAAAACAATGTACACCAAAACTTTTTTTTTTAAATTTTTTTTTTATAAACAAACATGTTGGCAACATGCTTTTAATTATAAAAAGCATTTCATAACAGAATAACACAAATAAGATGGCCTCAGGTGTTTTTTACAGTAAATATCTTGCTTAGTCAGACATAAACGACAAAAGGTAAACTCCAACATAATATTGCAAATTTTTTGGGAAAACATCACAAAATTCAACAAAATTATCTAAACATGTGGTGGTATATCCGAATAAATTATGTTAGTTGTCCAAAAACAGTACAGGGTATTGCCAATGGGTTCCATTTGTTTTTCAGTTATGGAAAGTGTTTTTATTGGAAATAAAAAAAAAAATAATTAGTTACACCTTAAAATACATTTGCTCTAAGTTTAAAATACAAACTTAACATAAAAATAAATACCTAAAAAATCTGGAAACCACATAATCGCATCTGGCCCCCCCCCGATAGCATCACAACACCTTCCTCCGGGGGGCTATCCTCTGGCAAGGCATCCTCTGGCTGCATGGGTACTCGACTCCTTATTGCGATGTTGTGGAAAATCCCACACAGGACCACAATGCGAGAAACCATATCCGGCGAGTACATGAGTACACCACCAGAGTGATGGAGACAGCGGAACCGGCCCTTTAAAAGGCCGATACAGCGCTCCACCACCTGCCTGGTGGCAGTAAACGCAGCATTATATTGAGTTTGTGACCCTGGTGTGGGATTCAAATAAGGAGTCAGGAGCCAGGGCGTGCAAGGATATCCACTGTCACCTGTTGGAAATGGGACACCATAAGTTTTTGAAATTTTTAATGATACCATGTTTACATTTTTACTATAACTATATACTGGATTTATACTTACCAAGAAGCCACACATCACCTGCTTGCAGTCTGGTTAATTTAGGCCAAATCCCTGAATGCTGGAACACGTACGCATCATGGCTGCAGCCCGGAAATTTGGATTTCAGGGAGAGGATCTGGAGGGAGGCATCACATAGCACCATTACATTTAGCGAATGGAAATGTTTTTGGTTCCTATTGATTTGTTCCCTGCATGCAGGGGGCTGAAGTGCTATGTGAGTGCCATCCAGTACCCCTATGACGTGTGGAAAGCCTGCAATCTAAAAAACTCCTGCTTTCCCACATCAAGGGCTTCCGCATCCAAAGGCATACTAATAAAATGTGCTATATGATTGAAGAATGCATCTAGCACATGCCTCAGGATCCATAAAAATGAGGGCTGGGAGAGGCCACCCACCAGCCCCACAGTGGTTTGGAAGGACCCTGAGGTGCAAAAATGTAACACCACCAACAACTGTGTAAGTGGTGTGATTGCTGTAGGAATGTTAATCTGACTTTCTGGATCATTCTTTATTATTGAAAGAGTGTCTAGGATAATATTTGGAAGCAGGCAATAAGTGGTTAAAACTACATCATCAGTCATTCCAAAAAGGGTGACACGTGTTCTATATATCTTGGCCCTTGCATGCCTCCTATGCCTACGCCAAGGAGGAGGCTGAGGAAGGTTGCTGGGAGGCAACATGGCCACTATTAGCTGGCCAACATCGCTCTGTAAAGTTTTAATTGAAAAAAGTTAGTTGTGGTGAGAATGTTTTTTTTAAAAATTTGAAAAAATACTTAGCTTAGTAATAATGGTGCATATTCTTATAGGGTCAGGCTATGCCATCTTCTGGAACCCCTACATGTGTTGTTTGTGTTCCGAATAATTGTTAGTTTTGGAAAAGAAAAAAACAGGATAAGTCATACACAAGTATATTACTACTATTATTGGTAAACCAATCCTTAACTTTGAAATTGTGCAATATAAATAAATGACAAATCACAATGAAAAACACAATCACTGTTTAAATTTGTAAAAAACAGCCTAAAACATTTGTAAAATCTGTAAACTCAGCATAAAACCCTTAAATTAAAAATCCACAAACTTTTAGGACTAAATAAATAGACACTTACCTGGATCCACTACAAACTGGCCTGTTAAACACCTAAAACAAAAATATAAAACATGACTATATTTGGTGAAATAATGTTACAAAAAAATGTGAAAAAAAAACACAATATGCTTGCAGTAGGCTGAAACACTTACTGGAGTCTGCAAACAACGTTGATATTTTCCCCAAAAAAATACACGGCCACCAAAGCACATGAAGTAACTGTTTTTTTTCAAATAAAAACTTATTTTTTTTAACAAAACAAACCCCCAAAAATTGAAAATAAAAAAAAATAATCAAACACACCACAAAAAAATAATAAAAAAATACAAACAAACCCCCCAAAAAAACAAAAACAAACACCCCCCCAAAAATAATAAGAAAACAAACACACCCTGAAAAAAACAAAAAAAACAAACACACCCCAAAAAAAAACAAAAAAAAAACAAAAAACAAACACACCCCTCAAAAAAATAAAAAAAACAAACACACCCCAAAAAAAATTAAAAAAAACAACAAAACAAACACGCACCTAAAAAACAAAAAAAACAACCAAAAAAAAAAAAAATCCCAACCCCAAACAAACAACCAACACAACACACACAAGCACCACTCAAACAACACACACAAGCACCACTCAAACAACTCCAAACACTGTAAACACTCCAAATCCGATCATGCCGCAAAACTAACTCCAACTACAACCCACAAGTAAGGGACCATTTAGCTTTGCCTTAAATAAGGGCACAAATAACACATTGATTGAATAATGCAGGAAAGGTGTGCATTGTACGTAGGCAAATAGGGATGCACGGGTAACCAATCCAGGGATGCGCTCACATCTTGCCCAACTCATGCAGTGATTGAATAATGCAGGAAAGGTGTGCATTGTATGTAGGCAAATAGGGATGCATGGGTAACCAATCCAGGGATGCGCTCACATCTCGCCCAACCCATGCAGTGATTGAATAATGCAGGCGTTGTGCATTGTACGTAGGCAAATAGGGATGCACGGGTAACCAATCCAGAGATGCGCTCACATCTCGCTCAACCCATGCAGTGATTGAATAATGCAGGCAAGGTATGCATTGTATGTAGGCAAATAGGGATGCATGGGTAACCAATCCAGGGATGCGCTCACATCTCGCCCAACCCATGCAGTGATTGAATGCAGGCAAGTTGTGCATTGTACGTAGGTAAATAGGGATGCACAGGTAACCAATCCAGAGATGCGCTCATATCTCGCCCAACCCACGCAGTGATTAAGGAATGCAGGCAAGGTGTGCATTGTACGTAGGCAAATAGGGATGCATGTGTAACCAATCCAGAGATGCTCTCACATCTCACCCAACCCATGCAGTGATTAATCTATGACGTACAGGTATGCTTTATGCGTAGGGAAAGATGGATGCACGGGTAACCAATCTAGGGATGCGCTCACATGCATCAATAGTCTTCACAAGCACTAGTCTTCATGCTCTCTCACAAGTTTGAAAAATGGCAAGTGAGGAGCATGGTGGCCAGAGGCAAAATGAGCCAGGTAAGTTTGAAACACATTTTTCCAAAATGTCAATAACAGTTCATATGTTCCAAAAATGCAATATTTGGAAAGAAATAACAACAACTTACTGTAGGTGCTGTGAATCCAGAACCACTACGAGAGGAGGAGAGGCGGGGCCCAGCAGGCCAAGGCCCAGAAATCCTCCGTTTTCGAGGCTAGAGCTTGAGACATTGGTTACCATGACAATGGATAACCTTGTACATGCCCCAAGAAATATGGGGGCTGGAGCCAAAGAGAGGATTTGGGAGGAGATATCCAGGGCTGTTAATGCTGTGGGGACAACCCACAGAACCATGAAAGTTGTAAAAAAAAGGTAAGGAAATGATATTGTGAGTGTACCGAAGTCAAAAGCTAGATATTGATATAATAAACTAACCCTGAAAAAATGACAATTATCATTGTAAAATGGACTGATTTTAAATACCAGCTCAAGAGGAAGCTACGAAGTAGGGTGGACCATGCTGCGGAGACAGGTAGTGGTCCCATCCCTGAGGAGCAGACCTTGACGAGGTTGGAGACGTTGGCTCAGGGATGTGTGATGGAAGAAGAGATAGTCGGCGTGTCCACTATGGACACTGACATGGCCGACTTCAACACTCCACATGTTCAAGAATGTAAATATTTATTGTTTCGAAAACGTATAAAGCTAAAACGTGTACGCGTTTTAAAAAATTTCAAAAACTAATTTTTATATTTTTATTTCCAGAATCAGAGGAGGTAGTGCCTGCTCCTGAGGTCAGGTCTGGGTCCAGCACAGATGGAGACTCTGCAGGGGAGGATCCAAGTACTCCATCTGGGGACCCTGTGGAGTCTACTCCAGGGCAACCATCTGAACGAGCAGTGCCTCTCCTCACCAGGTTGGTCTCCCAAACTCAGGAGAAGAGATGTGTTCTCCTGAGGATGGAGACCACTCTGGTGAAGGAGGTGGTGACCCTGGAGACCATTGCTGGGGCCATAGATCGTTGGGCCAATACCCAGGAGCAGGCAAACCCACCTACCATGATGGAGCGAGACTCCCTTCCTCCCTGGACCACCACCTCTGGCAGCCCAACAGCCACCCCCGCAAGTATGGAGAGCCCTATGCCTAGGCCAGAGGAAATACCATCTTCCACTGGCCAGGCCAGTCGGCATGTTACACGTCAGTCGGCTGTCCATAGCTTTCCCCTTCCTCCGAGCCGGCCAAAATGACGCAAGTAGCCCTGGATATCTCCTCCCTCACCTTGTCCAGTCCCCATATTTCTTGTCACCAATCTCTCAAGCTCTTTTATAATTTAGCATTTAAAAAAAAAAAAATTATATTTGTGATTGTTTGTTTATATTTTGTGCAAATTCTGGCATAACATATAAAAAATGATTATGATTTATAGCTAATTACAAAAAATAAACTAAATGTTAATTTCAAAATGTCCATATTTGACTATATCAATGTATACATGGTTTAAAAAGTATGGTATCTGAAAAGGCTGCTATGCAAAACACAATGCCATATGTTTTAAAAAAGGACAGAAAGAAATAAGTTAAAAAACAACAAATAAAGAGTTGTGTAAAGAATTCCCTAATGCACATGCAAGTAAAATCATTTACAAGGTAATTAGCAGTGTGAATAGTTACAATGCACGATTCTTAGCTGCTTGGTTTGTGTGGTTACAATTAGAAACATCACAAGTAACATCGGATTAACGATTGTACTGTTGTGGATTACGGACGCTCCTTACCTACCTTAACCTGGATGATCATCCTGTTCGTAGAGTGACGTTGTCATGCTTCCGAAATTCATGGTCATACGAAGCAGTTAATTTATGGACTCCCCTAAAATGCGTGGGAATGCTGAGGCACGCCACCATTTGCAGACCACCACCCCCGTATACACCCACAAAAGGACTTTCCTGTCAATCAACTTTCGCAAGCCACTTCCGGTTCGGAAGCCCTACGACCGACAGTATTTTGCATCGGTAGAGCTCGTACACACATGCGCACAGCTAGCCGTGCGCAGGTGCAGAAAGAAAAACATCGGATGCGTACGACCGTGCTTTCGCTACGACCACCTCTGAATGAGGTCCACATTCTTGAGCATGTCAAGCTTTAAGGATTTCAAGCCCATTTTCCCATAGTGCCCTACTTCCTCATAGACAAATTCAGCAGAATTGCAAGTTCCATCCTGCTTGCATGAAGGCATTGTTTCACACACCTGAGTATTATTCTTCACAAGACTCTCAGAATTAACCTTCTTTAAGGTTCTGCTTTGCCCTGCAAAACTGTGATTGCATCACATTCACATCACTCTGAATCCACGGCAACAAGAGAGTTTCATCCTTTGAAGCCATCACTATCTCCGTAGACTTCTGTACATGCTGTTCCTTTGCTTGACAGGTCATGCTATCACCATCTGTATACGTCAGTTCTTTATCATCAACTTCAGACACGGTTTTGCCATCTGGACCCGTGTCGCTTTGGGAGGACTTCACACCCTCAGCTATCAGTGTAAGCTGGAAGTCACTGCGAGGACTCTCATCCACTTTTCCAAGACAGACTTTTAGGGAATTTCCCAACTTTGATACAACTATTTCAGACGCTGCCACTTTTAATACAAATTGCAAATCCAGTTCTTTGGTATTCCTCTCTGTTTGGAATCTTTGCAACTGGTCCTGTGTACTTAGCAGATACTTTTCAAGGTTCTTCTTCTGTTCTTGCAACTTCCAAGCCCTGCCATCGGCAAGGTTAAGCTCTCTCTCCAAAGATTCACTTTGCTTTGCAGCTTTATGCAAATCTTCCTCCAGGAATACATTTCTTTCCGTCAGACATTCTGAAACTGCTTTAACTGCAAGTAAATTGGAATGGAGAGTTTGTACTTGCTCCTTACAGCTGACTTTAAGATGGACCATCTCCATCTCTTTTTCTTCACGGTCAGTTTCCCACTGAGCGCGAGTCTGCAGCATCTGGAGATACTTCTCTTTTACTTCACAGAACTCTTCAGTCAGAGAACTTCTCTCTAACTCACAATCTTTAAGCTTTACTTGAGTGGACACAATTAAAGAGTCTTTTCCTTTTAACACCAGAGCCAGACCCGCCACTTTCACTTGTGCGCACTATGTATCACTCTGATATCTCTGGACACCTCCTTTCAATTCTTCTACTTCCTGCTGAAGTACCACACAATTTTGCTGTAATTCCACAACATCCTGCTCTAATACGTCATTCTTTGCTAGGAGCACATCATTCTCATACTTTGTAACACATTGGATCATTTTAGCTTCCTTAAGGCATTCAAACATAGTTGCCAATTTAACGTTTGTCTCTTTAAGAACTTCACGTTTTTTTATTTCTTGCTGCTCAAATGCCATTTTCAAAGTGGACAATTCACTCCGTAATTTCTTTTCAGCTTGTTCATGAACATTTCTCTCATCAGCTAATTGCTCCATTAAGTCATCAACCTTCCCAGCAAAATACGCATTACCTTCATTCAAAACTTTACACATATTGTCAAATTCTTCCAAGCTGATATAGTCCTTTCTGGACGGACCTTGCACCATACCCTGACCACTTTCTTTTTGGGCCTTGAGCTTTGCCCACTGCTGCTTGTCGGCTTCTTGTGGAGCTGCTGTAGCCATCCGTAAGGCCTTCACCATGTCATCCATGTTGTCTGGTAATTTAGAAGTGAGGCAGGGTTTGGCTTGAATAGATGTCAGCACCATGAAGACCCTAGAACCACTGTCTTTTCTCCCCAAAATAAATTGGCTGTCTGTCCCTTTAAATTTTAAACACTTTTTTTTAAGCACAGTTCTTCTTTCACTTGTAACAACACTTGCCTTTCAATTGTATTTACAGCACATTATAACACAGCACCTGTTTTCACTTCTGTGGAACTACAATGTCCAGCAATCAACATAGCACTTGATCTTTTCTTTGCAAAAGAAATGTCCAGGCCACATAATTAGACACACCTTGTCTTAATGAGCTTGATTTCAACAGAATAAACCACACAACTTCTTTTAATCTTTCCAATGCTGAAGAAAGTGCACAACTTTTAGCAAACTTTGTAGCACGGTTTTCAGACATGCATACAATTTTTCCATGAAATATTTCAAACCAGATTTTATCTTCACTCATCAACCTGATGAGCTTTGCACTGTTGAGTCCACTATGCAGGTGCAGTGAGTCTCCTTTTGGCTTTCTAGGAGAGTCCGATTATGCAGTGCAATAAGCACCCATATTTCCATTCGTATTCCACATTTTCTGCAGCATAGATCTTTTTGCATAGAATCTATATGTCTGCATTCTCCACCACATGTGATACTTGGGGTTAATTAGCTGGGTAGACTGGGGTCGGTGGTGTAGTGAGTAGGTGCAGCATTAGAGTCCACACGAAGCATTCCAGTTAACATAAGTGATGCTTTACTCCCAGCATGTGAAACAGAAAAATAATAAACAAACCTAGCCCTTGTTTAGGGCACTAGCTCACTTCTTGAACCCTCTCTACAGAAGCAGCTAATCTGCATGAAAGTCTCTCACAGTCTCTGAGATTTGTGGTCCTTCCTGCCACATGCAGGACTGGACACTGGCCTCTTGGCCTGGTATAGCTTTCCCAGCTTGTTGGCTACCACCTCTCACAGGACATTGTCAAAGGTATATGGATCTGCCTGCCTCCTTGCAGGTATGATCCTGACCACCTGGTCTGCTTCACTCACACTGCAGCCCCATCTGGACTGCCTGGCTGTGTCCACCAGCAGCCTCACCTGGGCTCTGGTCATACGGCACCCCTTATACATCTTCCCACAATGCTTTTCTAGTCTGTGTGGGTGGATCTCCCCTGCCCCACACAGAATCTGCTGCTCACCAGTGCCACCTCTGGTGATACTGCCACAATATATATAGCAAAAACACTGGAAAGTTTTTCAAGGGGAGGTATACTGTATATGCCCCAGGTGTTTAGCTTCTGAAGATGATTAGGAGAATTGATTATCAGACCTCCTGTGTGAGGCTGATAAAGGGTGTGTCAGTCTATGTAGTCAGTCTCTTGCTGCCTGGTGAACAGGTCAGAGGCCTTACTGAATGATTACAGATTACTGAATTTAAGTGCTGTGCTAAAGACTTGTGATTTGTGATAGGGACGTAAGGTCCCTCCATTATGAGAGAGGGAATCATTTTGTTTAGTTAAAAGTCATACAGGCCAGGAATTGATTTTATGTTTTGTTTATTTTTGTACTTCTAATAAAACTAGCTGCAGGGTACTTGTAATAAAGCTCTGGACAGGTGTACTACTACTTGACTGCTGCTAGTGCAACTGTTTACCCAGGAGACTGCACCCTTACCCTGATCTTCCCACTATATAGTATATATATATATATATATATATATATATACACATACTGTATATATATATATATATATATATTTAGGTACAAGGGGGTAGGAGGGCTCTGCCACTGGGGATCTCCTATTACCACTAGGGGGTGGGGAAATACCAATGGGCTTCTATTGCTCCTGGAAAATCTGTTAACACTCACAGGTGGGAGGGTTTGTGGAATCTTTACATACATTTTTTAAAATACATTCTAAATTTAATTAGATAAAAAATATGACAATTTCTGAGTGGTTTTGGGGGGAAAATTAGGACATTAATTTATTATTTTACAACATAGTGGCACTTTTTAATGGAGTCTCATTTCAAGAGTTTATAAATTTATAAAATACCTTCCTTTACATGTAAACGGAAAGTGATTAAATATGAATTTTAATCTCACTTTACAGGGAAATGTGAACTTAATCCCTTCAATTCTTAGAAATGCTAGTTAAAATGTTGAATAAAAATGTGCATGTCATAAATTGTTGACATTAGTGATCATTTGATACTTCTGTTTTTTTATGCTGCAACTCAAATTACGTCACCAGAATATTATAAAAGTAAAATAGCTTTCACCTTTGCTATGCATAATAAACATTAAATGCTACATTTGCATGATTTATATATCTTTAATCTGCATTTGTTCCTTAGAAGTGGCTATTTTGTAAAAACATTAAATGGTTTTAACCTTTGTTCTTTGAAAAGGTTGAAATCTGTTTATTTAAAAATGGTTATATTAATAGAGTTTAAATAGATATTCAACAAAAGGAAACGTCTATAGTAAACATGATTTTATTGGCATATTTATTGTATTTATTTATTAATTAAATGAAGTCTTTCTATGTGGATTTATTACATTTTGCTAGAGATCATATTTCTGCATTGCTGTTTATGCTACACATATTGATGTTTCATTATTTTATTCCAGCTGGCATATGAATTTATGACTCAATACCTTAAGTAACAATTTTTTTCTTTTATTTCAGAGAGACATTTGAGACATATGGAAGGTGATGCAATTGTGGGCGATGAGCGCCAAGTGCTGTCAGAATAATAGCACTTGGTGATCACCAATATAGCCAATTTTCCTTTGCACCCCTTAGTGGTGTGCAGGAAAGTTGACAAGGTAGTAGTACTCTGTTCTAATGTGATTTGTGCAATAGCACATCACAGCTGAACACTGTTGAGAATTGAATATAGGCTATAGGATGTGCACTTCCGGATTGTGTCTGTACAAACTGTACCGTTCTTTTGACTAGGAGACCTTCTGGAGAGTGGGATTACTGCTCTGGTAACTTTTTTGTTCCAGCTACTGTATATAACTATCCCTGTCACCGACATTGCTTATAGAAGACCCTGAATGGTAATGGTGTTTTTTTTTTTTCCCTTTTATCAGCACCAATCTAGAGAAACAGTGGTAAGATGGGGAACATTCAAAGAGACATTTTTCAGAAATGCTTTGTGAAACCTAAAAGCCTACATAGTGTCGAAGCTGAATAATTGGCTAAGACAAGTTCAGGTTAAAATGTAATCGCGGCGACGCCATCTTGCGACTGGCCGCAAGATGCCGTCTTGAAAATGAGATCGCAAGACGCCATTTTGCGAAAGGCCGCCTAAGTGCCATTTTAGATAAACTATAGTATTATAGTATATGTGGTGATAATACTAATAGCACCATGTATTTGCATCTTTCACCATTTCTCATACACACATTAATACACACAATTGCGCTGTTAACTAGTCGCATATTAGCGAATGCATAGGACTTTGTATGAAACCGCTGTTTTATTAACTTTATGCGCACGCATCTGCCCCAAGTTAACTAGCGTCCTTATTTCAAACCCTGAATACCCACACAAATTACATATTCACACATAAGGTTCAATAAGCTCTAAAGTATATGATTTAAGTTGGTTCAGTTAGTTTAAATGCTGAGAAATAAAGATATTTGATAACTAAGGTATTATACATGCTAAACAAGTCATGTTTGGAGTTGTACTGATGCGTATCCTTTTTACAGTATTCCGGTGTTATCGGTGGGGAGATCGCATCATGCATTCCCGAGTTATGGATCGCAGAACCTACAAGCAACAAAATGTATATTTTAGAAACAACTGTTACGAGAGGTGTGAAGAGGAAGACCCCCAGCTGTTAGAGGCAGGGATAGTCTGTTTGAACCAGCCTGTTAAATGTGTTGTAACAGATGCTTCACCCCTGAGAACCAATGATATCAGCAACAGACTTCCCTATTGTCCTGTTTATTCTGGGGGGGTATAAATATGAGTGCACGAACGCTGGTTCTGAGCCTTCGTGCTGAATGCTGAATGATGAGGGGTCTCTTGCTGATGCCTATCTCTGGGTCCGGAAGCGCCTGCGTATGTATACTGTACTTGGGTCTGTATAATTTCCTTTTGCACCTAAATTGTGTCTTGATCAATTGCGTGTAACTGTCTGAACTTTCACCTGAATATCACTTGTGCTTTGGAACCACAGATTCCACGTCTAAGTCATTATTTATGGTGTGACTGCGTACGCAAATTAGCGTCATCCTTAGAAGGTATAGGCAGGACATTAGAAGGTATAGGAAGGTGTGTATAGAGGTTCTGATCCAGTATCGTTAGTTGGGGGCTCGTAGTGAAGTCACTTACCTGCTCACACGGTACATACGGTCATCGATATTTCAGCAAAGGGTGGAGTGGCCACATGCAGGGTTTGCCTGCAACCGCTTTGTGCTGAAAGATCGCTATCCGTCTCCGTGTGAATCAAGGGAGCTGACTAGAATCCAGGGACAAGAGAGGAAAAAGTTTGTTTTCCTCTGTTGATAGAACCTTATGTTTAAAGGGGTGTCACAGTACTGAGTGCGCGGCTAAGTCGCAGGTTTGCGCATAGCAAAGACACACTTTTGCGTACGCAGTTAAAAAGCCATTATACGGTTGTGTGGTAGTCGCATTATTGAGTATGCGACTGGTCGCACAATAGCGTATACATACTTACGGTTGTGCTGCCACGTGTTTGAACAAAGCCATTGAGGTTTTAATTTTGTTCTATTACCAATATCTGGGTTAACGTGTATTTTTCTGCGCAGGAAAAAAGTGTGTAACAGTGAATACTTGTTGAACAAAGTTAAGGGTATCGTATGATCCTTAATGGCTAGGTGCAAGGGTTAGCCTAGCCACTTGGTAAGCAGCTTTACTGTTCTTTACACAGTAGCAGGTGTACATGTTGTCTTTGTTGTAGAGAGGTGCGTGAGAGTAGCCGACATATAAACTCTCATAGGTGTGGAAGTTGCCTTACTAAATCTTACCCGGGTGTGGAAGTTGCCTTTTTCAAATCTTATCCAGGTGTGGAAGTTGCCTTACTAAATCTTATCCAGGTGTGTGGGTGCCGCCGACTTAAATCATCCACAGGTAAGTGAAAGTGTCTTGATTGTCTTTCACCGGTTTAAATCTTTATTGAAAAGCGTAGGAGTTGTCTCAGAATGGGAGCCACGCAAACAGTAGAGATGTTAGGCAATGATGTGCTCCTACTGGAGGCGCCGATCGGATCAGCCCGTCGTATCATGCATACCAAGTACGGTACTTATGCAATAAGGTATTGTGATTTATGGTTTAATATGATGAGGAAGAGTGTTAGACCATTTCCCAGAATTGGTAGTTTTGATAAAAATGTGTTAGACAATGTCCGGGATCACATCAGTTTGATACGCTCCCGAGAGAAATAGGTTAAATATTTTGAATGTTTAAAACTGTGGCAGCATGAAGGGGATGCGTGGCTTAACAATGTGCAAACGACGCAAACTAGCGTCACGAGCACATTGTCAGAAAATACATCCGCGACGCTAAATTGCAATATGGGCGAGCCGCAAAATGGCGCGCACGTGCGACAAGGTAGCGTCGTGGAGAGTATTGTCAGCAGTTCACTCTCACCTCCACCACCTTATGTGGATGGAGGTGCAAGTACAGTAACCAAAAATACCCATAAAAATGTAACAAGCAACTTGTACCCTCTCTTAAGCAACTATAAAGAAAATGTTCATGATGCGGATGATGAGCCTATTGTGATGTCTTCCATTTCCAATGCTGTGCAGATGATAGATGCAGCATCGCCACAATCACGAGTGGTGCCGCCATCTCCATCGGTAACAGCAAGGGAAGTGTTAGTGTCCTCTGTACCCACAGAGGAAGTTGTTCATACCATACGCAGCAGCAGCAGACTAAACCCTGGGCCAGGTAACCAGATCAAAAGGTAGCAGCGCTACCGGTCTGCATCCCATTCGGACAATAACTGTTCCAAATGGAAATGCAGATGCAAACGGTATAGTGCCCACGAGGGAAGTAGTAATGCATTGTCATTGGACAAGAGCAGAACTAAATTTCATCATAAATGATTTCAGCGATCCCAAAAAGGAATTAGCCAAATGTCAAAGATTTTTGAGAAATTTGGGTAGTTCACATGAGCCCACTAATAAAGATTGGCGTGTGGTGTTAAGGGCCTGTCTGCCACGCAATACCGACGTGACAACAATTATCACGGATTGTGTATTGGATGGTGACGTTCCACTAACAGACCAAGTAAACCAAGGAAACATTTCCCGCATTGTAACTCAATTGGGTATATATTTTCCAGTAGTAGTTAACTGGAACAAAATTTTCACCATTAAACAAAAAGAGAGTGAGACTGCAGAAGATTACTGCAATCGGGCTCTGCAGGCTATCACCCAGTACACTGGGATAGAAGATATTAAAGATAGCACTCATCACAGGGGAATGATAGTCACGGTACTTGTGGACGGTCTGACAGAGAGTTTAAAGACTCGGGTTCAGACCTCACAGCCTGGCTGGCGGGGACTTACAGTAGATAACCTCATAGAAACCGCTATTGAACATGATAAAAACATCTCCAAAAAGAGAGAAGCCCAGAGCGAAAAACTAATGGCTGTCAGTATACAAGCTCTGGAGGGAATGACGGTAACACCACAGCCAACAGACACACTTGCACTTGCACACACACACTCACTTCTGAACAAGTATGTCCTCCCACTAACCCCACCCCACTCAACAACAAACACAACTCTATCCCACTAGCCCGATGCAACCACAGGTCCCAGGCTATCCACCAACCTCTTATCCCCCACAATACCATTACCCTCCTTATCCTTACCCATATCCACCACCTTTACCCTCTGCGCAATCCTCACAACACCACATGTCTTCACTCGAAACACGAACATGTTTTAACTGTAAACAAACAGGACACTTAAGTAGAAACTGTACAGTAAAAGGAGTAGGGATCTCACATCAGGGAAGACCTAGATATCCTCATAAGGGATATGCACAGAGGCCAGCAAATGTTTAGCAGGCACCAGCTCCAATTGTAGCCGTAAATGCTTTATTGGAGAATGGTAGCCAACGCTAGGGGTCAGGTCATACCTGTAGTCTACAGATGGTCAGGTTAACGGGAAGTACTAGGGAAGAACCGGTCATGATGGTTGATGTAGCTGGTTCTGAATATCCTTTTCTTGTAGACACAGGGGCAACCAGGTCAGTGATAAAATCTCCCGTTAATTTGCAGGTGACCAACGAGACAGTACCAACAATGGGTGTAACAGGTAAAGTGGAACATTATCCTTTAACAAAGTCCACAGGTTACTATTGGGCCGTTGCATACCAGGCATTCTTTTCTCCTGGCTGCGGCGGCTCCTACTAACCTACTGGGCAGAGACTTGTTATGTAAGATGGGATGTGTTATATATTGCACCCCTGATGGTGTATTTTTAGATATCCCAGAGAGAATGGTATACGAGGTGCAGGATATGCTAGACACTCCACAAAGGATAATGTATCACTCTACCATTTTAAATGAAACTCCATCACAGGTAGATAAAATGTTGTCCCTAATTCCAGATTCCCTTTGGACTAAAGATGGACAGGACACTGGATTAATGGCAAACGTAAGCCCTGTAATGGTGAATTTAAAAAATGGAAGGCAAGCTCCAAAAATTCCCCAGTACCCACTAAAACAGGAGGTAGAATTAGGGGTTTTTCCAATAATTGAGCGATTATTGCAACAGGGAATTTTAGTTCGTACAGCTAGTGTAGCCAACAGTCCCATCTTTCCAGTGAAGAAGAGTGGTGGGAGGTGTTATAGGCTGGTACAAGACCTTAGAGGTGTCAATAAGGTAGTAGAGAGCCAATTCCCCGTAGTGCCGAATCCAGCTGTCATTTTGATGCAAATCCCACCAAATGCAACCCATTTCACTGCCATTGACCTCTGTTCAGCTTTCTTCTCTGTGCCTCTCTATCCTGACTGTCAGTATCTATTCGCATTTACATACAGAGGTTTACAATACACATGGACACGATTACCCCAAGGTTTCATAGACAGCCCCAGTATCTTCTCCCAGGCATTGCACGACTGTTTACAATCTTTTCAACCTGCCAATGGATCTGTTCTAATTCAATATGTGGACAATTTATTGCTATGTTCTGACTCGTTTATGTCATGTTTGAATGATACTAAACTTTTGTTACTTCATCTCTCACATACCGGACACAAGGTGGCTAAGGACAAACTACAGCCGTGCCAATCCAGAGTAAAATATTTGGGACACTGCCTAACCCAGGGGTTACGACACCTTACAACAGATAGAATCCAGGCCATACAAAACATGACACTGCCGCAGAATCTACAGCAAATTCATACCTTCTTGGGAATGTGTGGATACTGTAGAATGTGGATACCAGGTTTTTCTATTTTGGCCTTACCTTTACAGGAATTAGTCTCTTCCTCAAAACCCGATCGTGTCATACACACAGAGGAATCAGAACAGGCTTTCCTTAATCTTAAGGATAGTCTGACAAGAGCTCCTGCATTGGGAATACCTGATTATGAAAAACCTTTTGATTTGTATTGTACGGAAGCCGATGGTTTTGCTGCAGGTGTCCTTACACAAAAACATGGTGATACCACTAGGCCCGTAGCATACTGTACTACAGTGCCCAATTGGACACGGTAGCAAGATCACTCCCCACCTGTTTGAGAAGTGTAGCAGCTACCGCTCTATTGGTGAGTAAAAGTGAGGACGTAGTATTGGGCCATGATATGATTGTCTACACTCCCCATGCTGTATCTGGTCTGTTGAACTCAGCTCAAACCAGACACGTCTCCTCGGCTAGGTTCACCAAATGGGAACTAGCTCTAATCGCTCCTGCAAATATTACTGTTAAACGTTGCAGTACGCTGAATCCACAAACATACCTACCATATATACAACATGATGTACAAAGGGTGGAAGGACAGGAGTTGCTGGCGGGACGTGAGTTTGGCAGACATAATGATACGCATGATTGTATGACATATCTGAATCAGACCTTTACTGCTAGACCTGACATACATGACACACCTTTAGAGAATGTGGATGTAACTTTTTATACGGATGGGAGTTGTCATAGACAAACAGACACAGCTGAATTATGTACAGGTTATGCTGTTGTAAATGACACAGACATCATAGAAGCTAAACCTCTCAGTCCTCCTCACTCAGCCCAGGTGGCAGAGTTAGTAGCACTGACTAGAGCATGTGAACTGGCAGCAGGCAAATCTGCTAACATTTACACTGACTCAAGGTATGTGTTCGGGGTGGTGCACGATTTTGGGGCTCTATGGCGTCTGAGAAATTTTATGACAGCAGCAGGCACACCAGCTGCACACTCCCGACACATAAAACATCTTCTAGAAGCAATCCAACTGCCCAAAGCAGTGGCAGTAATTAAATGCAAAGCCCACGCATGTGAGGATGACCCGGTGTCACTGAGCAACAACAGAGCTGATGAAGCTGCAAAATGGGCAGCAGGGTTAAAAATGTTTCCTCCAACTGAAACAATTATGTCATTTCAAACTATTGATATGTTGAAATTAATTGAGATGCAAAATGTGTGTTCAATTCAGGAAAAATCCATTTGGAAGTCCAAGGGGTGTGGGCAAGAGTCCTCTGGGCTCTGGAGGGACGGACATGGTAAGCCAGTAGCCCACAAGGCATATTACCCCAGCCTGGCTGAGGCAGCACATGGTCTGACTCATCTGGTAAACAGGGTATGTGCAAGTTGGTGAGGGCATACTGGTGCGCACAAGGTTTTTCTTCACAAGCAGAGAAGATAGCAATGTCCTGTCTGACCTGTTTGAGAAAGAACATAGGGAAAGTGATCCCTACCAAACTGTCCCACATTCCACTGACTGATGGACCTTTCCAGGTGATACAAATTGATTTCATCCAATTACCACCCTGCAGGAACCTTAAGTATGTATTAGTGTGCACAGACATATTTTCTAACTGGGTTGAGGCTTACCCAGTGGCCACTAATACTGCTGCATTTACTGCTAAGAAAATAGTTCAGGAATTTGTATGCAGGTACGGTATCCCTAAAATCATCGAGAGTGACAGGGGAACCCATTTCACAGGTGATGTTTTTCAAAATATGTGTAAGCTGATGGGTATTAATAGCCGACTTCATACCCCCTACCAACCGCAATCCAGTGCCAAGGTAGAGAGGATGAACGGGACTATTAAAAATAAGCTAAGTAAAATCATGGCAGAGACTCGACTAGGATGGCCAGAAGCTTTACCTTTGGTCCTACATAGCATAAGTACCACTCCTAGACCTCCTCTGAATCTGTCCCCATTTGAAATATTGTTCGGTAGACAACCTCATTTGATTAAAAGACCACAGGAAGATCTAAAGGGTAACAACAAGGTAACTGTGAAGTATCTTATATCAAAGAGTAAGCAGTTAAAGCAACAGCAGCAGAAACTGAAATTGTTGTCTAATGATATGCCTGAAACTAACTGTCATGATGTTGAACCAGGAGAATATGTAATGATCAGAAATTTCTTGCGTTCAGGTTGTTTGACTGATCGGTGGGAAGGTCCGTACCAGGTGCTGCTGACAAGTACTACATCTTTGAAGGTGGCCGAGAGAGATACCTGGGTCCATTCCACTCACTGCAAAAAGGTCAATCAACCGGTGTAGAAACAAGTCGGAGACAAAGCTGATAGCGTGGATCTGTCGCTCGCAAGCTTGTTCTGGGAGGATTGAAAAGGTCGTAGTAAGATACCTGAACTGAGAGAAATTTGCAGGTCTTGTTGTGACAATGGACAGGCCTGCTGTGTTCATTTTCATATTCTCTTTTAGAGTGTTCACCATCCTGGTCAGTCCGGGGATATCCAGTGTCTGTGATGGGGGACTGATTGAGGAAACGGGAGCTGATGGCAGTGCTGATGGAGTGGAATCAGGAGGAGTGCAATACCAATCAGGGGAGTGTCTTTCCAATCTCAGTACCGTTATTGTTAAAAGAGCTGTCATTCTGGATACTCGGGGAAGGTGTGGAGGGTTATCGTCTGAAGATTCCTGTATTTGTGAGCTTTGTGGGTCACTAGTTGATGAGAACTGTATCCAATGGTGCCAACCTAAATATAATCTGTACTGGGGTGGGTATCCTCTAGAGGATTATCATAGCATGGTAGGCAAAGTGTTAAATCAAACTGATTGCTGGGTGTGTTCACATGTGCCCCAGGGACAGCATAACGTAGGGTTGGTGCCATTTCCACTGAATATCACAGAAATTTTAGAATTACAAAAAGGGAAAACATGGGATGGAAAATTCCTCTCATCCAAACCACCTCATTTCAAACTCTATCAATTCCAAGTAGATAGATCACTTTTGTGTTTAAACATAACCAACCCCAATAAACCCGGGAGTTGGGAAGTGACGGGGAATAATCAGACGATGACCTTCTCACAAAGAGCTGATAATGAGTCCATAAACCATGATTTATTGCGCTCCATTAAGTCTGGTGGGAAACATTTTAGGTATCGATATACATTGAGTTCCACCAAAGAAATTATTGGTAAGGTGCCAAATGGTTATTGTGCTAAAATAATACAGCCAGAAACTTGCATGTACCAGATGGAAGAACCAGAAATAGGATTGTTTGCAAGGGAAATGTGCTTAATGATAATGATGCATACCATTCCTTATGTTCTCCCTGATAATGTATATTTCATCTGTGGAAGAAAAGCGTATAAATGGCTCTCCCCGAGTTCCGAAGGTTTGTGTTACCTGGGAAGAGTAGTCCCAGAAGTTATGACCCTCACACATGTTGAAATGCTGGGTATACATAAAAACACACCGTCACCATATCTTCACACACAATATGAACACAGAGGCAAAAGAAATATGGTACCTGGTGATATACATAAAGCCACTCAGTTAATTAGTGAGACAACTGGTTTTCAAGTTCTGGTCGCATTGGACCCCACCAGGATCGCTCGGGGTACATTAAATTTTAGATATATCCAGGAACTTGCTAAATTAATAGATATCACCGAAATGTACGATGACACATTTAGGTATACAGGGAAAGAATTGCAAACGTACAAAAAAGAACTGGTGCAACACAGGCTAGTGTTGAATTATTTAACTGCTGTTACTGGAGGGTATTGCGTAACATTGGCCACCCAATTTGGAGTAAAATGTTGCACCTATGTCACCAATGATACCAGCGACCCAAGGGGGTGATAGACTGGAAGATGGATGAAATTCTGCAGCTAAATTGGGAATTTCGCAAGAACCATAACGCTTCAGTGGCTGAGGTAGGGGAACAGATAGAAGGATGGGTGTCATGGCTGAACCCAGTAAAATGGTTCTCAGGTCTAAGGGAATGGGTCCAGGAAGTGATCGCCAGCATAGGCAAATTCTTAATCCTTATACTGATTGTCATCATAATAATTGGTATATGTGTCCGGTGTGTTCCTATTGTGTTGAAGTGTGGAAAATGTAGAAACAAAGTGAAACGAAAGAACGAAACTATGATGGTGGTCAGTAATTACAATATGTATACTGAGGTAAATATAGAACTACATTACAACCCTGAACTAGGAAATACAATCGTTTGATGTATTATATTTAGACATGCATAGAATGTATTATTGAAATGTTATTCATAGAACACCTCAGATGATGTAAAGTCGCAAATTCCCCTTCAAGACTGCTATTATAAGACTGGTGCATTCCCACACCTTTCACATGATCTCCCAAGATCCGCAGTGTGCGTATAATAGTAGTTTTATGTACCCACCCAGAGACACATTATTGATGGATAAAGAACCACCTTGCGCCATCCCATAATAACACCAAATAATATGTAAATGTAAGCCTAAATTAAATTCTAATAACAGATTGTGATAGCATGTTGTTTGCCATCAAAGGGTGGACTGTCGAAGCTGAATAATTGGCTAAGACAAGTTCAGGTTAAAATTTAATCACGGCAATGCCATCTTGCGACTGGCCGCAAGACGCCATCTTGAAAATGAGATCGCAAGACGCCATTTCGCGAATGGCCGCCTAAGCAACATTTTAGATAAACTATAGTATTATAGTACATGGGTGATAATACTAATAGCACCATGCGTTTGCATCTTTCACCATTTCTCATACACACATTAATACACACAATTGCGCTGTTAACTAGTCGCATATAAGAGAATGCATAGGACTTTGTATGAAACCGCTGTTTTATTAGCTTTATGCGCACGCATCTGCCCCAAGTTAACTAGCATCCTTATTTCAAACCCTGAATACCCACACATTACATATTCACACATAAGGTTCAATAAGCTCTAAAGTATATGAGTTAAGTTGGTTCAGTTAGTTTAAATGCTGAGAAATAAAGATATTTGATAACTAAGGTATTATACATGCTAAACAAGTCATGTTTGGAGTTGTACTGATGCGTATCCTTTTTACAGTATTCCGGTGTTATCGGTGGGGAGATCGCCTCATGCATTCCCGAGTTATGGATCGCAGAGCCTACAAGCAACAAAATGTATATTTTAGAAACAACTGTTAGGATGCTACGAGAGGCGTGAAGAGGAAGACCCCCAGCTGTTAGAGGCAGGGAGAGTCTGTTTGAACCAGCCTGTTAAATGTGTTGTAACAGATGCTTCACCCCTGAGAACCAATGATATCAGCAACAGACTTCCCTATTGTCCTGTTTATTCTGGGGGGGTATAAATATGAGTGCTCGAACGCTGGTTCTGAGTCTTCATTCTGAATGCTGAATGACGAGGGGTCTCTTGCTGATGCCTATCTCTGGGTCCGGAAGCTCCTGCGTATGTATACTGTACTTGGGTCTGTATAATTTCCTTTTGCGCCTAAATTGTGTCTTGATCAATTGCGTGTAATGGTCTGAACTTTTACCTGAATATCACTTGTGCTTTGGAACCACAGATTCCATGTCTAAGTCATTATTTATGGTGTGACTGCGTACGCAAATTAGCGTCATCCTTAGAAGGTATAGGCAGGACATTAGAAGGTATAGGAAGGTGTGTATAAAGGTTCTGATCCAGTATCGTTAATAGAGACAGACTTGGAAGTGATCATAAATATATCATATATATATATATGATCAGATCCTACAGCAGACTCCATGGCATTTTTGCAAATATCTAGTGGAAAAATATATTTTTTATCTTATCAAATCTTTTGATGTTCGATTGTACCCCTGAGGAAGTTCCAGTTTTGGGAAGAAACGCGTAGGGTATTGATATCGTCCCTTTCTGCTATTTGTGGAGCATACCACCAGTGAGCTCACATCCGCAGAGGTGGTGGTGTAATACAACATCTGCTCTACATTTACAGTAGGATGTTTAACATCATGTTTTAATGTTAGCCATTTTATAATATTTGTAATTTATCCAAATAAATACATTTTGGAATCTCCTAATGAGAGGCCATTTGGCCATTTTCTTGGGTGACATTTTGATGAGCGGGTGTATTTTTAGGACCACTCTGTGATTATCAAGTGAAACTGGAGTTATGGACAGAATAAGTCTTCTAATGAAATCATCTGAACCATCACACAATAGATTTTATATGTGAATTTCCTAAGTTTGCACTAATATACATTAGCGCCTTCAGGTATCTCTTATCATATATATATGATAAGAGATACCTGAAGGCGGTTGTGCTCCATTATAGACACTAAGGTCCCGGGCAAAAAAAAAAAGAGTTGTGGGCACTCACCATAAAGTAGAAAAAACAATTTTTTTTTACTCACAGACCTCACATCAGGACGTCGTTTCGGTCATCCTAGACCTTTGTCAAGACGAAAGTAACAACTAAACCACCATGAATCTTCATGGTGGGTGCCCACAACTCTTGTTTATATATTTACTAATATTGATATTATAAGAATGTTGTGTCAGTCATGCAAACTGCATCATTTTGTGGTATAACTCCTAGTAATAACCTGCACAGTGTTTCATCTCGATTCGTCAAGTTAAAGCTGGGCAACAAAATTTATTGACTTCATCAATGCAAGACGTAGGTGTGGCACCATGCGCGCAGCCGATAATAAATGGGGGGAGAGGTGCTTTGGGCCCGCATTTACTTCTATAGGATAGGCTACATAGCAGTGCCACCAGTATGTATAGCGCTGCTGGTCACGTGGGCCACTCAAGTGTCAAGGCCCTTATGCAAATCAATACATTAATTTGAATATTTTTTTATGACTAAATATTTAACTGAATAAAAGTGTTAGTAAATAAAATAGTTGAATTTTTTCTATTAGAAATGTGTAGTTTCTCTGAGTGATTCTATTGTTTACACTTGTGGAGTGGCAGTAGGAAGTAGTTCAGGCATGCGGTTATGCTGGGAGGTGTTCAGTCATAGGGAAATAATGCACGGTCATGTGATTTAATGTACCCAATCAAGTTAGTGAGATTTCTGTACCTTTAACACATCATTATATATATATATATATATATATATATATACAGTCAGGTCCATAAATATTGGGACATTGACAGAATTTTCAGATTTTGGCCTCTATTCACCACCACAATGGTTTTGAAATGAAACAAACAAGATGTGCTTTAACTGCAGACTTTCAGATTTAATTTGAGGGTAATTACATCCAAATCGGGTGAACGGTGTAGGAATTACAACAGTTTCAATATGTGCCTCCCACTTTTTAAGGGGCCAAAAGTAATGGGACTATCAACTCAAAAGCTATTTCATGGACAGGTGTGGGCTATTCCCTCATTTCATTATCAATTAAGCAGGTAAAAGGTCTGGAGTTGATTCTAGGTGTGACATTTGCATTTGGAATCAGTTGCTGCCGACTCTCAATATGAGATCCAAAGAGCTGTCACTATCAGTGAAGCAAGCCATCATTAGGCTGAAAATCAAAACAAACCCATCAGAGAGATAGCAAAAACATTAGGTGTGGTCAAATCAACTGTTTGGAACATTCTTAAAAAGAAAGAACGCACCGGAGAGCTCAGCAACACCAAAAGACCCGTAAGACCACGGAAAGCAACTGTGGTGGATGACAAAATAATTATTTCCCTGGTGAAGAAAAACCCCTTCACAACAGTTGGTCAAATCAAGAACACTCTCCAGGAGGTAGATGTATATGTGTCAAAGTCAACAATCAAGAGAAGACTTCACAAGAGTGAATATAGAGGGTTCACCACAAGATGCAAACCATTGGTGAGCCACAAAAACAGGAAGACCAGATTAGAGTTTGCCAAACAACATCTAAAAAAGCCATTACAGTTCTGAAACAACATCCTATGGACAGAGGAGACAAAGATCAACTTGTACCAGAGTGATGGGAAGAGAAGAGAAGGAAAGGAACTGCTCATGATCCAAAACATACCACCTCATCAGTGAAGCATGGTGGTGGTAGTGTCATGGTGTGGGCATGTATGGCTGCCAATGGAACTGGTTCCCTTGTATTTATTGAGGATGTGGCTGCTGACAAAAGCAGCAGAATGAATTCTGAAGTGTTTCGGGCAATATTATATGCTCATATTCAGTCAAATGCTTCAGAACTCATTGGACGGCGCTTCACAGTGCAGATGAACAATGACCCAAAGCATACTGTAAAAGAAACCAAAGAGTTTTTTAAGGCTAAAAAGTGGAATGTTATGCAATGGCCAAGTCATTCCACTGACCTGAATCCGATTGAGCATGCATTTCACTTGATGAAGACAAAACTGAAGGCAAAATGCCCCAAGAACAAGCAGGAACTGAAGACATTTGCAGTAGAGTCCTGGCAGAGCATCACCAGGGATGAAACCCAGCGTCTGGTGATGTCTATGCATTCCAGACTTCAGGCTGTTATTGCCTGCAAAGGATTTGCAACAAAGTATTAAAAAGTGAAAGTTAGATTTAGGATTGTTTAGTTTGTCCCATTACTTTTGGCCCCTTAAAAAGTGGGAGGCACATATAGAAAACGTTGTAATTTCTACACAGTTCACCTGATTTGGATGTAATTACCCTCAAATTAAATCTGAAAGTCTGCAGTTAAAGCACAACTTGTTTGTTTCATTTCAAAGCCATTGTGGTGGTGAATAGAGGCCAAAATATGAAAATTCTGTCAATGTCCCAATATTTATGGACCTGACTGTATATATATATATATATATAAATATAGAGTTGGATCCATTCGGGCAGAAGGCTTTCATACACAAACACACAATATGTATGTGAGAATGTGAATGCAAATGGCAGAAAAAGCTGAATTATATATGTGTTTGTGACTTATCTTTAAAACTATAGAACTTTACCCTTTTCTCCTAACACCATAAAGACTGGTCATGCAATATAATCCAGGAACAGACAGTAGTATTCCATGCATGGTGGAGGCAGCTAGAGTGGATGGACCTTGAAAGTACTGTAGCTTAGTTGATATAATGTTTGTCATGTCCGGTGGTTGAAAAACTGTAAGAGCATCTTTTTTTCTATAGAGTAAAGGTCAAAAGAAATCTGTTGTGAGTATTGTTACAATCAAACCTGGATGCCATTATACCGTTGTCAATTAAAAATACCAATTTAACAGACCCAATGACTGAAACATTCACATCCCTTAATGGTTTACAACACAACCATGTTTGCTTAATATGCAGTTTTATTTAAATGTTTTGATCAGGAAAATGCGTATTAAAAGGAAGCTGTCACTGCCTCAAAATCTTAAAATATTTCCAGTTCTTTCAGGATAAAGAAAATGTGGTTTTTGGCTCTCTTGAAACCACATAGGGGTTACATTGCCTGAGGACACGTCAGGAATTTGTAATTAATAATTTCTATGATTTCATGTAATAATGATGTATTTTCATCTAAAATAGATCTTAGAAAAAAAGCTGGTATAAAGCCAAATGCACAACAGATAAAGGCAACTCTGCCCCAGTCTCTCCTGACACTCAGCCAAGCCCTTGAAGTTTTCCCATAAACACAAATTATGTATTTCATGTATTAACATTAAAAGCTTAAAAAAAAAGCCACAATAGTCTCTTAGTGTCCATAATTGTATATTATGACTATTGAAGTTTTTATAATGTATTACAAGTCTGGCTATTCGTAGTGTATTTACAATTTCCTTGCATTGTATTTATTTGAGGGTCATTAACATTCTATACAAAGAATGGATTTAACTAGTTTAACATCAAAACAGAAATTAAGATTTTAATACGTTTCAGCTGTAGAAAAACAAAAAAAATCAACATATTTATATTCCAGGCATGCTTTTCACAATATTTTATAAGAAAAAAAAAATTGAAAGAATGCTTTTTCCCCTTTGTTTCAAATTATATTTCAGATAATGTACTCAGACAAAAGAGATAAATACAAATAAGATTAAACATGATTGAGAGGCTAATAGAACAAAAATGAAGGTGTACGGTTTTATACTCTCATTTGTCAAGAAACAATTTTAGTTGTTTATGGAATGCAGTGTACTCCCAATTTTGAAAAAAAAAATAGGTTATTATTATTTGGCTTTGGCCAAACCATGATTCAGCCAACCAAATCAGAATTCTAAATTCCATTAAAATCTACAGGCATAGGGGGGAATTCAATTAGCCACGGGCTAACTGACTCCCCCAGGGCTATCCAGTTAGCTCTAAAGCACGGCTGCTAGCAGCACTTATTGGGGACCTCAGCAGGCTCCTAAACAAATCCCTGATAACTAGCCTGTTTTCGTGAAGCCGGTAGCAAAAACATATAGGTCCGGGAAATTATCATGGATTCAATGTGGTTTTTGACCGAAAACAGATATTTTTCTGGGCGCAAAAAACAGGCTCTAATTGAAATGCCTGAAGCTTAATAATGCAAAAAAGTCCTGTTTTTCACCCCCTAAAAATTATTGGGGCTAACTAAATTGCCCGCCTATAACTACAAATAATGTCTCAGGATATAAGATCTTCAGGGGCTTAAGCCTCACAAGAGGCATCAGGTGATATTCATTGTCACTTGAGAGGAGAATGAGGTCTTGACTTTAAACAGTTATAATGTGCAATTCACAAAATTAAGGCATGCTTGGCTTTGTTAATGTTGAGAGTTCCAGTGTTCAAAATCTACTTCACTTTCTTATGGATAACTATTACTACTAATTACCAAAACTACTGGATTCTATCACTGCAATTTAACAAAAAAAAACAACTTTGCTGAGTAATACTCAGTTCCCCAGCAATCCTGGAAGTCAGCATTACGAAGAGATTTAGTAAATTGTTGGCTAGTCAGGGACTCTTTTACGCATATATGACTTAGCATTGCTGGCTCACATATGCACACTTCACTGGAGTTGCAGTTTAAAAAAAAAAATGTAAGTTACTTTGGCTTTGTGTTAACTATTTAATTACCAATGAAGCAACTTTTGATATGGATTCAAGCTTGGAGCTTCTTGAAGGCATCTACAATGGATTTGCCTGTGGTAAATGCATGTGAATAGCACAGGATGCACTGAAGAAACAACGAAGCAACGGGAATGTTCCTGCAATGCTTATAACAGTGGTAGTAGGTATGAACAATGGCCCTCATTCAGAGCCGAACGCTCTGAGCAGAGCGCACGCTCTGAATGAGGGCCGTCCTCCATAATTATGGAGCGTCCTCCTGGACGCTCGTATAGCTGTGGGTCACCACCCACAGCCTATACAAGCGTGCAGGTTGATGGCCGCGATGGTCTTGACCATCGCGACCACCGCCACTGCGAGCCGGGGCCTGCGGTTGAGTTTCTCAACCGCAAGGCCCGGAGTGATTTTGGCTCTATCAGAGCCAAAATCACTCCCACTGACATCACTAGTGATGTCAGTGGGCCGGCTTCTGACGGTAGGCGTTCCGTTGGGAATGCCCCCGTCTGGGAGGCGCGCCCACCAAAGGGGGCGTGCTGTCAATCAACATCGACAGCACGCCCCCTTTGATCAGACACAACGAGCGAAGGAAAGTCCTTCGCTCATCGCGTATGGCGCATGCGCACGACGGAGCTCCCGCCGTCGTGCGCATCCGCAGTGCACACCATCGACCCACTTGCGAGCGGACAGCCGCTTGCGAGTGGGTCTGAATGAAGCCCAATGTTTTTTTGTGCTATATAAAAACATGTGATTAACACCAGTGGGTATGAGGCCTTACCGTTACCACAAATACACCTTAAATGCTTTTTCCATACATACACTTTTGGGACCATATACGAAGGAAGCAGAAACAGTGCAGATCAATGTTTATTTGCGTTTCCAAAAAGGTTCTGCAGAAGTGATAGCTGTCCCAGGCCATGCCCTACCTGGGCACAGAGAGAGCAGTGCTGCAATCAGTTGTGTGTGTCTGTGTGTGCTCTGGTGTTCTAGGGACTGCTCATCTCAATCAGTCCATGAAGCAAGAGGAAAAACAAAAAAGACTCCTGAAACTGCGTATTTACAACGACACAAAATGTGGTGTTGATGTTGCAGACCAGATGACACGAAAGTACAGTGTACTTGCTTCTTCATGGCGTTGGCCCGTGCATGTTTTTTTTTTACAATGTCTTAGATTTAGCTATGCTAAATGGCCATACAATCTACAAGCTAGTGATAAACGCTTGATATCAAGGTGTAAATTCATCCTTGCTGTTGCTGCCGAGTTAGCAGAACCTTACCGTTCTCCTCGGTCGCATGCTCCTGGGATCAGGGGAGCCGAGAGGGGGGGGGAGCAGGTACAGATTACCCGGGCTTCCTGAAGGGCCCGGCGGGGGCCCGGGTCCGGCGCCGCTCCCCCCCTCACAGCAGCCCAGCACACAGTGTGTGCTGAGCTGCAGTTGGAGACTGCTCGTGGCTGCTGAGCAGCAGCCACAGCAGTCTCCTATGCCTGTGCGGGGGAGCGATCACACTGATCGCGCCCCCCCTGGCTTTGCGCCGGGCTGAGGGGGCTCAGAGCGCCCCCCTCCCCAGGACACAGCACTGCAAATCTTTTTTTTCTTGGCAAGGTGGCATGGCCACACCTCCCGCGACTAGGCATGCCCCCTATTACCGGGGCCCGCCACGGCTCTTGGCGGGCCTGCCTGGGATGCAAGGGTCAGCTGATGATCCTCCCTCAGGAAGACTAGCGACATGCAGACAGTGCCAGATAGGATTCTGTAACCAAAATAAAAGCAAAGATACCTGCCCCAAATGTAAAACATGTTTGCGACACATGGCAAAATAAAGTTTGCTGAAAGATGAGTGTAAGTAAAAAAATCTCACCTAAAAGTGCCTCGCGTAATTCTTTATCATTCATAATGAAAGTTTCGTCCTTTCCTGTTCTTCTTTCTTGTTTACAAAAATATTCCATTTTGTAACAATTTGTGCATGCTTACAAAAGTTACTGAAAATGTTTAACAAACAGTAATTTTTTGCAGTGTACATAATTCTTATGCTGTTTTCCTACATATGTAACCCCCCTTCATTGTGCGGTGTGGTACATAGGTGCATTTGGAGTGATACACCTCCTATTGCCTCAGGCTAGCTCTCCAGGATGTGGGCAATACCTGAGAAGGGGGTCCCTGCCCATGCAGGCTTTATAACAGTCACACATATAGATACAGGTATAGATAGACACATTCAGCAACAGTTCTTTTGAATAACTTGGGCGCCAGACCTTCTCTTATAAAAATAAACCAATTTATTTCTCTCCTCCTGCACATGACTTTACAGGACAAGAATATGGTTACAGCAGCTTCTCCTCTCCCTCCAGCTCATATACTTGGCATGTCAGATGGTATATGACAATCTTATGGATATGGTTACATTACATCACACTCTTCTTCACCAGCACAGTCTTTAAGCACAGTCACAATGAATGCTTTGCATTTTACCCACACAGGTCCACCTGGCCCTTTGCTGGCTGGTGCCTGTAGTTCTCCACTTCATACATGCAGGTCCACCTGGCCCTATGCTGGCTGGTGCCTGTAGTTCCACAGCTTCACACACATCTCACATAACTTCTTTTGCACTCTGCCTCTCCTTTGTCTCTTCTAAGACAATATACAGAGTGTCTCATACCCAGTCTGCCTCTTTCTGCTCCCCTTCTCTTTCACATGGGACAGCAATATACAGACTTTTCTATTGCAGCTATCAAACTCTCAGCTGCCGTCCATCCCTATCCTACAGGGATGGCTCCTATAGCCACACTGCTACCACAGTGACCCCCCCTTTAATGGCTGCTGGGGGGCTTTTATGCATAAGGGACTCCTCTGGTACCTTAACAGTAAAAGCTCCTGGGAAATTCCTCTTCCCCATCTCTTCAACACATATACTGACATCTCTTACCCCTCTCATGGGTGCTCAACACTTCACTGAGCTGCTCACACTTCCAGCTCTTTCTCTGTGGACTCTCACAGACTTTATCTCAGTGGTCTCACTCCAGACCTATTTCTCCTTTGGCGTTAGATGGGCATCGTGGCAGTCACCACGGCCCCGCCAATCTCCCCCTGCCAGGGGAGCACGAGGGCTACATTTCTGCTTCCAGCTCTGAAGCTTCCCAAAGATGTCTCCTCTCTCCCAAATTCTTCTTCTCAACTCCCTTTGTTCTCTCCCCCTCCTCCCTCTGCTCTGCCAGCTACACACCCAGTCTTCCCACCCCTGCGTGTCTATCTCTCCAGCCCCTCCTTTACCTGAAAACTGATCCGGATCTCACGCATGTAGTATCTACAACAGGAAGCAAGCTCTAACACTGAGAGGGGTGTATTTACAAATACCAACCCTTAGAGGGTGTTACACATATATTCCTCCTCACCTCTAGAAACATGTAGTTTAACACTAGTATTGCCAAAAACATAATTGAATCTCGAAACAAGAGTCAACAATGGAAGGAAAAAGCCAATGGTCACTGGACTTCTGTCGGTCAAAACAAGAGTCAACAATGGAAGGAAAAAGCCAATGGTCACTGGACTCCTGTCGGTAAAGGTAGATATGGGGATACAGTATATCCATTAAAGCTAGTGTTGAAAGAGGAAGGAAATATTGTTTTTACTCATAACAGGGGTCTCAAAACATAATTTACAGCTGTTAGAGAACATAAACTAATATTCATTGAGGAATTTCATTCTGAGCCAGACTTGCGTCTGCAATGTTTAGGATTTAAGTATTACCGATTAAGGCATGATGAGATACAGGATAAAAAAAATGAAACCTTTTATTTTGAGTAAGTAATGAATAAGATCAATAGACATTTTCGGCAGCAATATTAAGTCTGGCTTCTCTCTAAATTATGAATTCAATCATTTATCCAAAGCCTGCCACTATCTTAAGAATATACCATAGGGCAGTGATTCCCAACCACGGTCCTCAAGGCACACTAACAGTCCTGGTTTTAGTGATATCCATGCTTAAGCACAGGTGGGTAAATCAAAATAACTGAGGTACTAATTAAGTCACCTGTGCACAAGTATGACTATCCTCAAAACCTGGACTGTTAGTGTGCCTTCAGCGTGGTTGGGAACCCCTGCCATAGGGAGTACAGATAGAAGTATTCCAGTCTCTCCTTTATACACAAGGAAGCTTCTATACACTATAACCACTGGTTTTGCAGCTACTGTATGCAGAGATACAACCATTCCACCTCTAATGTTGGGTACACACTGACAGATATTTTGGCCGATCAATTGATCTGCCAATATATCTGCTGCTTGTCGGCTAGTGTGTACCAGCGATATGTCTGCACAGCCAATGGACAGATAAGTCTGCAAACATATCTGTCCATCAGCAGGTGTGTACGGACACAGCAACAGCCGCGGGGAGGGAGACGGGACACGCACCTTGTCCACCGGAACATGCTACCGACTCGCCGCTGGTACACACTAGCCGATAAGCAGCAGATGATGGTTGTTCAGTGTGTATGAACGACCATCATCTGCAGATATATAGCTTAGATGTGTACCCACAGTTTTTATTGTCTATCAGGGAGTTACTTTTAACTCAGCAGGTTCTTTTTACAGCACTTACTAATCTCATTGATCTGTGTCAAAATTGGCTGAAGGCCTTAACTTACTTAAAAAACTATTCTTGCCATGGTATGTCATCTTAATAAAAATGAATTAGAGTAATTAAGAAATTTAAATACATACTGTACGTATTCCAACATGGGCTTCCCCACATTGCCGATTACCCACTAATGCATGAAGATTGTACAGTATAATACTATTCCTTACCGTACCTTCAGTTTTATTTTATAATAAACTACATTTCTAAAACAGCTCATGTACTAAACACAAACAAATAAAATACCTAAAATATAATATAATAGGTATAGTGAAGGCTGGCCACCAATGAAACTCTCCTGCAGAGATGGACCACAGATAACAGTAAAACAAAATACTGTATAAACTCTCATACTTAAATGAAATTACATTTTTGTTTGGATTTTACAGGCAATTTTCTTTTAATTCTTTTTTAATCACATAGTACAACAAAATGAGTTTATTGCTAAATGCCATTACATTTTGCTTTTGATTCAGGCTGTATTTATACTATGCACATTTTGATTTTATCAGCTTAGAAAAGTAAATGTTCCCTAAAATGTAATTGTCCCTTTTTTATCCATTATCTACAGATTATTTTTATTAGTGTTTATTATTAGGTTGGCGTAGTATTTAGCATTAGTGCTGCACAGCTCTGAGGCCAACAGTTAAATTCCTGGCCAATGCATATATATGTGGAGTTTGTATGGTCTCCGTATGTTTGCGTGGGTTTCCTCCAGATGTTGCAGTTTCCTAGTACACTCCTAAACATACTAGTAGGTTAATTGGCTGCTGATAATAAATGAACACTATTGCAAATGTGTATCCAAGTGACAGGGAATAAAAATTACAGGCAGTGGAGCTGGGAATGATATGAATAACTGAAACATTCTCTGTAAAATGCTATGTAATATGTGTGCTATAGAAGTAACTTATTAAATAAATGTTAACAAAATTATTTATAATGATAATTACAGAAAATACTGACTGCAAATGTATGTGTTCCTTAACACCCATGACACTGGTTAAGTGCTTCATATTATTAGTTCTGGATGCTGTTTCTTGAATATCAATTTGCGATGATGGCTGCACAAGCTGATGGTTTCATCTCAGGACTCTCAGAGACTACTTGGCACTTCGTATTAACTGTTTTAATACTTTAGGCAGCACAGTCTGTGTAATGGTTAGCATTACTGCCGCACAGCACTGAGGTTGTGGGTTTGATTCCCACTATGGCCCTAACTGTGTGTAGTTTGTATATTCTCTCTGTGCTTGCATGGGTTTCCTCCGGGTGCTCCAGTTTTCTCCCACACTCCAAACATATACTGGTAGGTTAATTGGCTCCCAACAAAATTAACCCTGGTGTGTATCTGTGTGTGTACATTTTGGAGGGAATATAGGGCCTGATTCATTACTGATTACAACTGCAATTACGCAAGCAGACGGCCGATTGTTTAACTCTGCGCATGCAACAGTTTGCGAAGGTCTCATTGAGATTGGACTGCAATACGCAGACACGGTGTAGAGTGACAGGAAATGAGCGTTTGGGGGTGGTGACGGGGTTGGGGGGGGGTCGGCGAAATGCAGGGATCAGTGCGTTTGAATGCTGTTACAGGAGTGTGCAAAAATAAGCCACTGCGATGCCATACACAGCTTGGGTTTTCACTGCGTGCGCTGAGGTTAGCAATTTCTGATTAAAGTCAGACCTTGTGCAGGTGTGCGTGAGCTGCAATGGTACTCAATGTTACCAATGGTTTTGCGGACTTGCTAAGTATTACGAATGTGTGTAAGGTGAAGTGGGCATCCTTATGTTAGGCTGAGACGACATTGCGATAGCAATCAATAGCATATGTTCACAGTGGGATTGCATGCGTAATCGCAGTTGCGATCGCAATAGCGATCCGTAATGAATCAGGCCCATAGAGTGCAAGCTCCACTGGGGCAGGGACTGATGTGAACGGCCAGAAACTCTCTGTAAAGTGCTGCGGAATATGTGTGCGCTATATAAATAACTAGTAATAAATAACCTTTTGCCACCATCATTAAACACCAGCAGTTTCAATACGGTAAACAAATTGCAGTGTAATCAATAAAACAAAACAATACCGCCATCAAGATAAGCAGAATTCATTCATTGTTAATTTTTCCACGTTTCTCTTATGTCTCATTGTGAGCGTTTATTTCGACAGCTTCAGTTGTTTTGTAATGATTCTATTTATTGCTCCCATAAAGGCTGTACTGTACATGAGCTCTAATTTGTTATTGCACATATTGAAGCAGGGCTTAACTTTAAGTCCCAGACAATGGAGTATATTTAACGGAGAGCACTAGCCAACATACAGTAATATTAACAGTACAACAATTTATGTTTGTTTTCTCCAAACAAAGCAGATTGAAACAATAGCTTTATCATTTATAGCTTTTTGTTTTAGAACTGTAAGAATCTTTTTAGATCATGTTTAGCTAAAGTAAAAAATAAAACGGAAAATGATCTAAATGTACATTATGAGTAAATGGATGCCGCCCATTGTTTGGCCCATGGCATACCGGAAGACCACCTTCTCCTGTTGGACGCCATCCCTGGTATTCTTGGGCCATATCCATGTGTTTGTCCATGGACTATTCCTTGTGTGCAGCATCTACACATGAAAAAAGGGAAACTACTGTAATAAATGTGGACAAACTTAAACTTTTAAATAAATTAAACAGGTCTTAAATATAAAGTGTATTCATCATTGGTGAGAATTAATGATTATACAGTTTTATTACTCCTTCTTAATTTTACATTATGGGGTATATTTACTAAAGTGCAGGTTTTTAGAAGTGGAGATGTTGCCCATAGCAACCAATCAGATTCTACTTAACATTTATCTAGCACCTTATAGAACATAATAGCTAGAATCTCATTGGTTGCTATGGGCAACATCTCCACTTCTAAAAACTCTCACGTCCAAGTTTCCATAAAATGGAACATAGGGTCTGATTCAGAGGTGGACCCAGTGCCAATATTTGCGCAGTTGATCGATTTTTTGCTAATGCACGTTTGAAAAGTCTAGGAAACCCTTACTGCGCACTATGAACCTAGGTGCGCGATGGCGTACGCAGTTCCATTCGACATTGCTATGATTAGAGATGGCATCTGCTATTTATGGGTGTTTATGTTGGAGACTGGTAGGTGACCTGAAGTGGACGCAAAAAGAGGCCGCCCCATGGGCATATTATGGGAGTGTCATGAACGTGATTCGGCATATGGCTGCGTTCTCTTTCACAGCTCAGCAGTCAGAAAGTTAAAAGGAAGAGTCTGCTAGCAGCTGCTCGAGGATATGATGTTCCCACCTATGGTGCGTCAATGGTGGAGTGGTCGGACCCACCAGCGGACTTGAGCATTGCTCAGATATGCAGTGGGCATTGCAAGGTTTGCAAAGTCTGTTGAACTTTACTGCACAGAAGGAAGACTTAAACCGGCATTTGCATATTTTGGCAAATGCTAATCCGTAAGAAATCGCATCTGTGCATCAATAGCGTCCACCTCTAAATCAGGCCCATAGGCTTTTGAACTATGCATTCTAAATGTATATGCTTATGCACAAAAGCACCCATTATCAGCAACGGCTCCTTACCTGTCTGGCTGGGGGGTCTGCATGTCATAGGCTGCGGTCTATGCAGCCCTCTCCTCCCTGCTATCCCGGCAATTGACAGCTGATGTCACCGGGATGCAGGGCTTAAGTCAGGCGTCAGTGAGGGCAGAGCCTAAATAAGGAAGTATGGCACTGCTAGTAAACAGGCTGGCTTCCAGCATCAGCTGCAGGCCCTAGAAACCAGAGAGGGGTGCCGTAATAGCAGGGGAGTAGCATCCTATGGGAAGCCCTCTGCTATAGCAATCCGGACAGGCAGTTCCAGGGGGAAAGCAAACCTCTCCCTGGGACTGCCAGTCTGGCTGTGATAAATTAGAAGTCACTGTCACTGCCATGCAGTACCTGCGGGTGGTAGATTTTACTGGGAGGGCTGCAGTCTCGCAGTGAATGCAGTGCTGATGTTTTGTCTGATTTTTTTGTACTGCGCATGTGTATGAGTCACACTGCCAGGGCCAGCTCAAGGCACATTCTGTGTGCGCGGCCACACAAGGGCGCCAGGGTCTGGCACCGGAAGAACCCTGCCTTCCACCCACCCACTGGCATTATTAGTATATGCTCAGAGGGAGGGAAGGGGAGACAGGGGAGCACAGGATGGCGCTGGGTGCCAAGTAACCTAGCATCGGCCATGTGCACTGCGCATGCATCTGATGGTTACCACCGGGGGACGCAGTACGAATTTGGTCACAGAGAGAGGAGTTTCAGTGAGCATTTCTAGAAGGAAATAGGGTGGTGGCTAATTAGGCGCAGGCATGTCACGACCAATGACTGCATCACGGCCAAGTTCCAACGGACATTATGAGCAACCACAGGGTTTCTCCATTTCCAATGGTGCGTCCGAAGGTGCAACGTTTTATGTTAAATGGCGGATTAGCGCGGTAGCCAGTGGGCGTCTATATGAATTCTATTGGCTGCCACTTTAGCATACAAAAGATGCAGTTGCGGCTGCATTAGTGTCCCCATCTGAATCAGGCCCATAGTCACCAGTTTTTAATTAAAAGTACTCTGACTAATTTCCTTAAGAACTGAGGGTCTTGATTCTTAGTTGGGAGCAAAGCAAAAACAAAAAAAAATGCAGTAACTTTGCACCTGGACAGACCATGCTGTACAGCAAGGGGTGCAAATACATTTATTTGTTGCATGCAGGGTAAATACTGGCGGCTTCTGCATGTAGCCCACAAATGCTGGGCAGCTTTATTTTTACACTGCCAATCAGATTTGAGCTAAGACACACCCCTCCCAAATCTAAATTTCTCTGCACATTTTACATCTACCGCACCTTCAGTGTAACATGGATTTACCACGGTGCACAGTTACTCGCTCTTTTTTGCTTTACTCCCACCTCTCAAACCCATAGTATTTATTTCACCTAATGATATGAAATACACGTAAGAGATGGATTTAATGTGGCATGAGGTAAGAAGTGGTGTTTATGAGGGCTTGGTAAGTGACTGTGATTAATTTATTAATCATTTAAATTGGTTTCAGGAGAGCATGTGGAGTCAGCCTGGAAATTTGCAGAGTTGTGTGGCATTTGAACCCTATCAGGCTCATTGACACCCCTATATTTCTGTACCCCTGCCCAAGACACTTTAGGTGACTTTGGATGCAGATGTAAAACGGCTGAAATGGTAAATTCCAAAATAAGTCCAGGAATTGTTATCTGTGGCGGAGAGTCTAAGTTGCACCATGCATTTCGTGCCAAATTGTACAAAAAGTATTGATGTATGAGAACACAATTGTACACATTTTTTAGCTTTTTAGCGACTTTCTTAGTGTAAGACCGATATACCATATACATTAACTAGCTGATGTACCTGGTACCACCTGGGTAGGCCATATTTACTATTTCCATTTCTATCTCACCACTTCAATAATAAGTTTATCTATTGTTCTGGAACCCCCCTTGCCAGTGTTGTAACACATTTAACATTTTCATCCCTCACCTGTGTATAGTAACACATTTTCCTCTCTCACCTCTGTAGTAACACATTCCCTTCCCTTATTATTCAAATAGAGGAGCTGCACCAACTGCCAGTAGTTTGGCAGCACTTAGGATGACAGGTATTTGAATATGAGCCGTGCAGCAGCCATGATAAGACAGTCAGGCAAGACACAACACAGGGGGAGAACTATTTTAGACCTTTTCATTCACTTAGAAGTCGAATTTTGAAAAATCCCTTCTTAGTGGGCACCCACATCATGGAAGGAATATACTTCCTGATTTTTATGTTTCTAGATCCAGGGATTTGGGCTGGGCGCTGATGAGGTCAGTCAGGACATTTGATTTATAAACATTGAACTCTACTGCTGCTCCACCATCCCTGTTCTGGTGCCAGAGCACTGGCAACAGGGTCAGTGACCCTGGGCGGCTTCTGCTCACACAGACCAAAGCCCAGCTGCGGGTAGAATGCCAAGGACAGATAAGGTGTCTCTGCTGCAGAGAGACGTGTGTTAGCTGTTGACTGCTGCTGGTCAGGGAGGCGACTGGTGGTGCTGGAAGTGGGATTCCGGTCATCTCCCCACACCCACTAGATCACCAGGGAAGCAGGCTTTAAAAGGAGGTGCTCTTTCTGATCGGAGCCATTTCCTGGGGTTGACCAGATGGTAGAGGCCAGCTTGTCCCATTAGCTCCTCCCCCATCCCTTGGTACGTCCCCTGCCCTAGAATACCCACCACAGGGCTGCTCCTCCTTTCTCCCCCCCCTCTGCAGACAGCCATTGCCTCAGCCCTGCGAGTCTCTGATTTGAGTGCATTATCCCATAGATCTCCCTTTCTTCTCATTCACCCTGATCAGGCAGTTTCTTACAATGTGTCTTCAAAGGTCATGTCCCTTTTTCACTCATATTAATCAGGAAATTGTGGTACCATCCTTTTATGTTCCTAACTCTTCTCTGGAGTCGGCCTCCCTGGATATGGATCGGGCCCGCCGTGTTTTTGTAACTATGGTGCAAGATATCCTAAAATCTGCCATGTGCTTTTTACTAAGGAGTGGCTACTGTGGACTGCTGCAGAGATGGTTGTCTTTCTGGAAGGTTCTCCTCTCTCCACAGAGGAATGCTGTAGCTCTGACAGAGTGACCATCGGGTTCTTGGTCACCTCCCTGACTTGAGTCCTTCTCTCACAATCGCTCAGTTTAGATGACCGACCAACTCTAGGGAGAGTCCTGGTGGTTCAGAACTTCTTCCATTTACAGATGATGGAGGCCACTGTGCTCATTGTGTACTTCAAAGCAGCAGATATTTTTCTGTACCTTCCCCAGATTTGTGCCTCGAGACAATCCTGTCTCGGAGGTCTACAGACAATTCCTTGGACTTCATGCTTGGTTTGTGCTCTGGCATGCACTGTCAAGTGTGGGACCTTTTATAGACAGGTATATGCCTTTCAAAATCATGTCCATACAACTGAATTTGCCACAGGTAGACTCCAATTAAGCTGTAGGAACATCTCAAGGATGATCAGTGAAAACAGGATGCACCTGAGCTTAATTTTGAGCTTCATGGCAAAGGCTGTGAATACTTATGTACATGTGATTTCTTATTTTTTGAAAATTAAATTTGCAAAAATCTCAAAATATTTTACACGTTGTCATTATGGGGTATTGTGTGTAGAATTTTGAGGACAAAAATTTATTTATTCCATTTTGGAATAAGGATGTAACATAACAAAATGTGGAAAAAGTGAAGCGCGGTAAATACTTTTTATGCACTATATGTATTACTTTCCAAGAAAGAGCAAATAGTTCCAACACTCAAACACAACCATAAATGTGAATGTCTGCAGAGGAATAGATACAGATGTAGCCACGCTCATCTATGCTGCGATGCGAGCGCATCGCTGCATGGAAGGTGTGCAGCTAGCCTGCCCGCGGCTATGGCATGCGCCTGCATATGCACGCCCACACCATAGACTTCAATAGCGTAAGCGTCGGCTGCGAGTGCTTGCAACCTGGTGATTGCTGCGCTATGCTGCGATGCGGGCGCATCGCGGCAACTATGAGGCTGGCTACATCTATATATTGAATCACCCAATTTAAGGTTTTCTGGAAAATAAAGGAACAATAAGTTGAGGTTGTAAGGCTAATTGCAATGCATCCACTTTATTTTCATAGCAAGTATAAAGTACTGTAAATAATTTTCTTTAAAATAGATTGTAAAAAATGACATTACATTAATATACATCACTGACCCCTCTATATCCTACACTACATTACTGACCCTCTATAAGCTAAACTATACTGTAAAAGATCACTATACTCTCTGTGCACTACATCATAGAAACACTGGAAAAAATAAGGCAAATGGTAAAGTAGGCAACAGACACTGGTACACTAGATGGAGAAGTGAGAGACTCTGAAAAAAGTAAATCACCGTTGAAAGGTAATGCAAGCACAGACCAGGGGAAAAGACAGGGTAGATGAGGAGCAGTACCACAGAGCAGTGGGTAGGCAGTATGGAGCAAGGTGGATGCTGTATGTAGCGAGGGAAGGCAGCATGAACCAGGTGGTGGGATGGAGCAGAGAAGAGGCACTATGTAGCAGGAAAGGCAGCACAGACCAGGTGGAGGAATGAAGTAGTTGAGAGGCAGTAGCTGCACTGAGCAGGGGGAAGCAACACCGCAGAGCAGGGAAAGCATGATGAGGCAGTATGTAGCAGGGACAGGCAGGATGGAGCAGGAGAGGCAGCAGCTGCATGGACCAGGAGGGTAGTTAGAGAAAAATAGGGGCCAAGCTGACTATAGCTGTGCTCTACAAGTCTACAGCACTGCGGATGGCAGCACTGTCAGCTCACCCCTTGGATTGTCCTGGTGTGATTGTATACTCTGCAAGGACACAAAACGTTTGCTCTTACCAGTTCTGTTAAATAAAAATTACATATCCACTGATAAGAGCAACCTTATATAATCCCTAAAGGGCTTAATAGCATGCTTCTTGCAACAAGTCATAAATAGGTGAACCCATCTGTCAGTGATTCAGACAACTGCAAAAGACAGCTATCACAGACCCCATTGAGATATTAACAAATAAGCCCAAAATGACCATTAAAATTTGTGAGAAAATTAGTAAGAAAGAAAGGCTAAATAAGTTTTTAAAGCCAGCATCACCTCATTTGTTTAGGGCTAGTTTAGACCTATGAACTGCAAAAAGCTACCATAACTATAAATTAATTTTACTGATACCTTTTAAAAATGTCTGATATATGATCTGTATGTGTTATGGTGCGTACAAATGGGACAATTAAAATGCTCGATATGAACAATATCGATCATATTATTATCGTTCATATCGTCCATTTTTTGTTCCCATCCAACCCACCAACGACCTGCGATGCGTGGGCACGCATGGACGATAACGATATTGTCCATCGCCCATGCATGCAGGCCAACCTGGTCGATATCGACCAGGCTACTATAGGGACCCGCAATCAACGTTGGCCATCATTGGTGGTGTGCTGGATGATCGATATTGATCATCCAGCACACCTGGGAGATCGCTGATGGTCATCCCGTGTGTATGCACCATTGCTAGTAAATTTTTTACTATATAAATTGTTGGATGAGGAACACTCCTGTGCTGCCTCCATCCACTGCGCAAACAGGTAACTGAGCCAAGCTCCATCGATAATACTATTTGTACACTGGTTATATCCCTGTGATTTATGCTACCTGTTGCCCTACCTGGTTATAAACCTAAGATCTGATTAAGCTGTACCAAGTGTAGACTAACTAGTGTAATGACTGTTATCTAGTTAGACTATTAACATTACCTTAACTCTACCCAGTGTCAATCTGCTGCAGATCTTTGCTACCGCTAACTCTGCTAATAGGTTATGAGACCTGTAGCCTAAAGTTAACAGGTTCTGGTCCCCATTCACTGACACTATCAACATAAATTAGGTGTGAAGCCATACTTGTTGGGAGCACCACTTTTAGAGCTTTTGTCAGCGGGGCGGAATGCTCTATGTTACTGATGCCAGTGAATGAAATAATAATAGAGCCATGAAAATCATTGAATATACATTTATCAAATCATGTTACCAGTAAGGATAAGTCCGGATGGGTACTTAGTAATGCGCTATAAAATAATTTATAGGTACTAAGGGGTTTTTGTTTTCTTGGCTTTTGTTGGTGTTCATTCAGTATTTTGTGTTATACCTTGTGACCGCTGCAATGAGTTGTATTAATCACTTTGATAACAGATCAATTAGAAGGCAATCTATTATTTCAAAGTGGGAAAATGGCTTTACTGATTCCACCCCCTGATATATACTCACTAAATAAAACTTTTTATCATCTAGAAGATCTCCTAAAGTCTGAAATCAAGCATTGGCTTGACAGTGTTAATTTACAGAAATATTTTGAAAATAATAGGATACCGAGGGGATTACGATTGAACAAACCCTCCATATTTGAGGAGGATGAGTTGTTACAGAAGGAGTGGAATTCTATTTTAAACAATTGCTCTTTTAATTTGATGAAAATTCTTATAAAGTATAGGGAGAAAAAGACTGCGATTATAGAGAAAGAAATTGCTGACATCAAAAATATATTATAACCACACCAATCTGAGGTGGGATTCATTGAACTGGAATAAAGAATAAGTGAACGTGTACAGAAATTTTAAAAAAGTCTAATAAAAATCAAACAAAAGAAATTTAAAAGAGATTTGGAGGATTACAAAAGGTGGAATAAGGAAATATAGGAGAACCTTTTGTTTAAGGTCTAATAATATTAATAATCTCAATACATCTCAAAGTGAACCACTCCACTCTCTTAAAAATAAGCAATACAGTAATACGGTCTCCCATTCCATTTTTGGTAGGGTCAATAAAACAGAAGTATACACAAAAATCTAGAACCACACCAATCACACTACCGACGGGATTCGCATATATCTAGGGATTGGGGCTCCAGATTTAAAGACACGGAACATAAGATAGTCCAACATAGATCATAGAGATTTGGGTGCTAGACATAAGAAGTTGGATGGGCCAACACAAAAAGTATCAGCAATACAGAATGGCACCATTTCATGTGTTTTTTTAGGGAAACTTTCCAATTAGAGATCGAGGGACTTTCAACACACAAACAGATACCAACTATTAGGTACCCCAAAAAGAAAAAGGGATTTAGATTCAGAGGAAGAAATAGTGGATTACATCACAAAAGGAAAAAGGATTAATATAAGAAGAGTATAAGACCAACATCTAAAAGTATTTTTAACCTATATTCGAAAAAGTTAACCCCATGCCAATTATTTCTATTGGAAAAGGGACTTAAATTTTCTCTGACTTCTAGTCCACCACATTTTTGAACTGTTTGTAGAACTGAATAGGTTCATCAGATTTTTATGTAGAAGATTATATTTTGCATGTAAGAACTCTAATAAAACTGGCGATGATCATTTGCCTAATGTTTTGGATTCTAATGATTCTATTGGTTTGAATATTTTGGAGGACCTGTGGGAGGAAAATAATGTTCAAGGAGAGAATTGTATTGACCCTATAAAATTTTTTAATACCAACAGATAACAGTCCTTATTTAAATCAAAACTGGAATTATTTCCAATCAATGCAAGGAGTTCTAATATTGACTGTTTTTACAAAGTTACTTTGAATGACTTTATTATTATTATTATTATTATCATCATTTATAATAATAATAATTCAATATTCAAATGACTTCAAATGTTTATTTGCCAAACATGTGAAGGATAGGAGGAAACAGGTCAACCTCACATCATATCTCACTAAATGGGCGAATAAGGCCCTCAAAGATCTGATGAGGGACAACACCATCATTATCAAGGGGGTGGGATCATCATCCAAGACAGGGAGGACTACCTGAAAGAAGCCTTCTGGCAGCTTCGGGACACGCGGTTTTACCGTGACTTGGATGGGGATCTTATCCCCATCTTTCTTTCCAAACTTTTAATCCTACTTGACTGAGTGTTCAACATGGGGGTTAAATCCGAGGAGGAACGGAGATTCCTACATACACCAACACCCTTCTGTTCCTATTTACTATCAACTCCCCAAGATCCACAAAACCCTCACTTCACCTCCTGGGCGATCTATCATCTCTGGTGTTGGCTCTCTCACTTCTAATCTTTTTTTCTGTATGGATCATTTTCTTCAACCCTATATTGGTCAATTAAGGTCACACATTAAGGATACCACCCACTTTCTTACTCAAATACAGAACATCCAATGGTGGGAGTTTTATGCTTTCCTTACATTGGATGTTTCTTCCTTATATACCAATATTCCACATGATCTGGTCCTTACGGCCATTTCTTTTCTCTTAGAAACTCAGGGTGACCATTCTGACCAACATAGGGAGTTCATTCTTTCTTCTATCATTTTCATTCTCACTCACAATTATTTTCTTTTTTCTAACACTTTCTATCTGCAGTCAATGAGGACCAGGTTCATGTCAAGTTATATCAACCTCTACATGGGTGCCTTTGAGGAGCTCCACATGTTGGGGAGTGGGGCATATGGTGCGAACCTGGTCTTCTATGGTCGCTTCATTGACAATCTTTTTATTATTTGGGATGGGGATCTTGACAGCTTTCTTTTGTACATTCTCTCTATTCTAATTATTTTAATCTTTCCTTTACTCACACTTTCAGTAGGGACTCCATTTCCTTCTTGGATGTGGCCCTCCTTGTTGAAGACTCTACTATAACATATGTTCTAATTATCAAAAAGAAGTTAATACCAATTCCTATCTTCATTATTCTAGTGCACATTATTTACCTTGGAAGAGTTCAATGTAATTGTACCAAATTAAAAACTTTTGATACTCAAGCCTCTGTCCTTTTAAATTCCTTCAAAGAATGGAGGTACCCAGAGGACCTCTTGAACAGAGCTTTAAAAGAAGTTAGAGCTACAGATAGACTTTCCCTTTTAAAAGGTAATAAATCTAAATCTAAAAAGAAACATGATAACTACCATACTGGAGAGATTTGGACTAATAGAGATCCAGCCTTCATTTTCCAAATACAATAATAATTTTCTTTATCTTCAAAGGGAAACTAACAAAAAATAAGAAATCCTAAAACTTGATGTTATTTTGAAAAATGTATACCGAAAAGACTTTTGATTATTTATAAAAAGAACAAGTCTTTAAAAACATTGCTGGTGCCCAGCTTTTTGAGACCTTTAGTAGAATTAAATCCAACTACAAAAATATTGGTTACAAAATAGACCAAAAAGTTTTTTCAAATGTGGTAAATCCAGGTGCACTACTTGTTGCTATGTCTCTAATAACACTAAGTCCATATACTGTATTGGTGATAAGACATGTGAGATTGAAACGTTCATTCACTGTGATTCCAAATTCACTATTTATATGCTAAAATGTGACTGCAATTTAGTTTATGTGGGTTGGACGACAAGAACCCTGAAGCTTCACTTCATGGAACATTGTCGGAACATCATGAACAACTATTTAAAACATAGTGTCTCTAGACACTTCAATTAAGTGCATGGGGCTAAACCAGATTGCCTAAAGTGGATAGATCTGGAAACGATACCCCCTAATGTTAGAGGTGGGCTGAGATTCAAAAAACTTTGTAAACAAGAGATCCTCTGGATGGTTAAATTGGGATCCCTTCACCCAGAAGGTCTTAATGAAAGTATAGAACTTAATTTTGTTCTGTAAATATACATAGGGGGATTTCTATTAATTCTTTCATTCCCCCTTCCCTTCTCCTTTCCCTTCTTCTTTTACAAATGTCCACATTAGCTTAGAGACTTATTCTCACTCAACATATATCAATGATTGATGTATAAATTTAATGCACAACTTTCAGCTGACTCATCCTGGATTCATATAACAATATAATTTCAAGATTGAATGTATTAGATAAAAATCGTTAATTGTGAGCAATTTTTGATTGCACTATATAACTTGGTACATATTTTACATTTTATTGTTGCCATTCTCCTTTTATTAGATTGCCTTCTATTTTAACAGCAGATTATATTGACATCTGACATTGTTTCTACTAGTTATACTCTGATACAAATGAACTAACTAGTTACAGCTGAAATGGATCTCCTTGTTAGCAGTCCTATTTAAATCCATCTTTTGGAGCAAGCAGCAGATGCCTCTGATGAAGCTGTGGGAGGAGCCACAGAGAAACACGTCAGTAACTGCCGCTTGCACTTGTCACTGCAGGAGGATTGGAATGAGCCAGTGATAGCCACAATCACTGATGGCTTCTACATTTCTTCATGAGCCACACCAATGCTAATGATCTCAGCCACAGCAACTAGCCAGGACCGGAGTGGGACCTCATATGGTGCTCCCATTTTGCCATAATATACAGTACAACAAGCTATGGCTCCTGCTCACATGTGAGCTGGACTACCGGAGGTGAATGCGGCTTTTCCATCTGCTGCACCTGGAGCACACACGCTGTTACATCAACGGTGAGAGCTTTATATACATCTGCAGTTCTCAGCCTACAGACTCCCAGCTCACGGCAACTGGCTTGCTCATATAACCAGTTTTCATTCATTGGGATACTTTTCTGTCTCTGGATAAGAATTAGGAGAGCTCCTTTGGAGGGCAGAACTTTAGGACTCCAGCTTACACAGACTTATCCCTACTGGTAACACGATTTGATAACTGTATATGTAATTATTTTCATGGCTTTTATTTTTCTTTCACTGGCATCAGTATAAATCGCATTATTCCTGCTATATTATATTGTGGCTGATGTATGTATAATCATCACATTTTTAGTGAGTTATATTAAAACTATTTTTATCTTTATTTCACTTGTTGGTACTAAGTCCCTGTGCTGTGTTCTATTTGTATTTTCTGTGTATTAGTTCGTAAGAGAACTTAGTTGGGAGTACTGACACTGCTCCTCGCGGCTGCGTACTTAGATATTTAGTACCTATTAATGATTTTATAGCACCTTACTAAGGTTTTTTTTGTTTTCTTGGTATGCTCTAGGTTACTCACTGCCCAGAGAGCTCTGAGGTCCATGAGACTTTCTAGTTGCTACAGGGGCGTGTCCATTGCTGGGTCCTAGTGCTCTGCAAAAAAACAGAGTTAGCGAAGGAGCGCACCTCTAACAGACAGTGCTATCATGGTGACTGCGGCTGTGCCCTGGGCAATAGCCCTGCCAAACCACCCCTTGAGCTGCCTCTGGAATACAGAGACTTATAGTTTGAACTGTCTGCTGCATCAACACTGAAGGTAACAATTTGACTAATAAATATATTTCTATGTAAGTTTGCCAGATCAAATATTTTAAAACATGAGGCTTTTGGCACTAACAAACCTTTCTTTTATGGAATATAATACTATAATCTGTTTCAATAATACAAGAAACTGAGGCACTGCAACATTTATAATGTTCTGATATTATTTGAAAACAATGGACATGTCTGACAATTGGAAGAAAAGATAAAAGGCGTTTTTTTATTTTATTTTTATTATTCATATGCAATAAGGTCTAATTACACTACAGAATTTATTTTTCAACAGTCAGCAAAATAGTGAATACAATTAGCCAATCATAGTTTTTAATATACCAAATTAAAAAGTGTGGAGTTCCATTATATGATTATTTGCAGTGCAACCTAACAATTGCATATGACTTAGTATAAAATGTAGGTTTCTCCTCTTAGATCTGAGCAAATAACCAGTATTCACTGTATTTATCTTACAAACATCTCCAAAAGTCTATAAATGTTAAACAAAAATCACAATTCAGACTGCAAATGTTTAGATTTTTTGCTTAATTTAATTTTCTAATCGTATAAGAAACTCATTAGGTGTCATAAAGCTTTAAAATACAGAAGGGCCCCTATTGTACCTTTGGGAATACAGGGAGTGCGGGATCATAAAGTCAAAAGAACATTTGCACATCATATTATTTAATTACATTTACTGTCAATGTTATTTAGCCTACAATACAATTATACTTTAGTTATATTTACAGAACTTTAAATGAGATATTTGTGAATATACAGTATGATATGTATGTAATCGTAAACTGAATTCTATTTATAATCTCTTACCGAAATAATAACAAAGATTAAATAGAGGTGTTGTTGCTTGTGGGATGTTTTGCATGAACAGGATACTAAGGAAAAGGTGATATTTTGCAGTTGTAGAGGTGTGATTCTTGAAGTTCCGAACAGTTTGCTGAGAATGTCATGGCTTTTTCAGGTTTTCTATTTTTGCAATGAAGGCCTCTTCCTGAACCCTTAACTTTTCATTTATCTCAGCCTGAAGAGAAAATGAAAAGGATTTAGGGAAAAGCTGCCCTCTGCTGCACTTTGTCTTTGTAGGTCTGACATATCCATCTAGCCTTTACACAGAGATTACACTCCACGTGTCTTCCTGTTTTACAGACATTACAAAGTAAGAGCCTGCTTTCAAGTGATAACGTTTGCCATATTAGGGTGCATAACATACGAAATGTGTATCAATGCATATTGAAACTAAGTGACATCTGTTGAAATACAAAGTAAAAATAAAATAAAGAAAATGCATTAGGAAACCTTTATAATAATGTATTTTAATATTGTTTATTCACCTGTGACAATTAAAGATCTGGACACAATTTTAGCAAATAAGGTTCTTAAGATAAACACTAAAATGTTAAGTCCAATTTTTTATTTAGAATGGTTCATATTTAGTACTTAAAAGTACATTCTTACATTTGTGCTGGATTTATTTATTTGCTGAAACCAGTATATAACACATTAATTGTCCTCTTAATATGATTAAAAAATAAAATAGAGCCATTAATTTGAGCAGTCTGAAAAGCCCTGTGGACTAATTATCAAGTAGATCTTACTAACTGCTTTGAGGCTCATTTACATTTGAATGCAAGTCAGTTTTATGACACGCCTCTCAGATGTAGCAGTACATGCCCACTTTACCACCGCACTCATACGTGGTGCTTTTACAATCTACCTGAAAAAAATAAATAAATATATGTGTTTGCAGAAGATTTATAGAATGGCGCACTGGTTCAAGTCTCAAATAAATAGTGCTTCAGTGCAGTAAGTTTTTAAATATAAAAAATCCACTTGGTGCTAACAGTGTGACACTTTGATCCTTCTGGTGAAGGTGGCAGCAGTCTTCCCGTGTTTAAATAAGATGCACGTGCTCAAGTTTAAAATGTGCGTACCAAATAAAAAAACTTTTAGGCTTATCTGTAGGTCTTTATTGGAATTCCACGTGGTGGGGTGAGTCTGGTATTCCAAGTAGTCAGAAACCTTAATAGGAGGGGCTCAAACAGAGCCAGATGAAACACATATATAGTGTAGTACTTATTTTAAAAGAACAATGGCGTAGTAAATATGTATTGCGTACTAGAAAAATACTTGAGTATCTGCATATAACGCTGTGCGTCCTGGTCTCTCCTTCAATATCCCGTATAGGCCCCAAATGGTTTGCACACAGGTAGATTTTGGTCAGCTTGGCATTGAGAGTGGTAAAAGTGCTAGGCTTATTGCACAGTCTCAGCTGTCTGCTCCCGACAAATGGGAGGCCAGCATAAAATTTTAATATTCAGGGTTATAGGCTGCAGCTTGTCCCTCAGCACTGAACAGCTATTATCCTATCTGCAGCACATCAGAGTCAGATATACAGCAACTACTGGCAACTGCAGCAACTACTGACACAGAATTAAGTTCTGAAAACAAACGGGAGCTCTAGAGGCTCAAACACCTGACCATAATCCAAGTTATGCAGGCTATGGAAACAGCTATTATCCTGCAGATAGGATAATAGCTGTTCAGTGCTAAGGGACAGGCTGCTGCCTATAACCCTGAATATTACAATTTTATGCTGGCCTTGTGAGTCAGTTTGAATCCTGGCTAGGCTGCTCATGGCAAGGCAACGTAAATTATCGGAGTCTGAATGGGGCATTGAAGTGAGTGCCTGATGGATGGGACATTTCATTTCCGAAGTTGTGTGAACATTCAACATTCTTCCATCTACAGTGTCACGTGTGTACTGGGAACACATAACGGAAGGCATTACCACCCACCATGGACAGCGCAGTTGACGGTCAGGGGTACTTTATGATCATGACTAGCTGCATCTGTCCAGATTCTCCGTGGTTACAGACAAGTGACACTGGCTCGAATCACAACCACATTTAATGCAGGAGGTACCAGACGCTTATCCAGCAGGTCAGTGCAGCGTTCTTTAGCTTCCATGGGTTATGGGAGCAGAAGACCCACCAGAGTGTCCCTGTTAACACGATATCATACACAGCACCTGACCTGGGCTTGTAACGTCGCTAATTGGACCCTGGATATCTGGCAACATGTGGGGTGGTGCGTTAAGTCACGGTTCCTGTTGTTTTGGGCTGATAGTAGGGTTCGGGTGTGGAGCAGACACTTTGATGCCATGGACCCCATTTGTAAACAAGGCACTATGCATGCTGGTGGTGGTTCCATAATGGTGTGGGGTGTTTTCATATAGCATAGGTTGGGTCCACTGGTCCACCTAAACATATCATTGACCAGTAACTGCCACATTACATTCTGACCATTTGCAGCCCTTCATGGACTTCATGTACCCTCAGTACGATGGAAAATTCCAGCACAGTGTCATTAGTCCCAAGTTGTCCAGAGTTGGCTCGACGAGCATTCTGGTACATTCCGATGAATGGTATGGCCACCAAGTTCACCCAACATGAACTCAAATCTAGTATTTATGGGAACGCTGTGTAGAGATCTATTTGCATCCAAGATCCTGCACCTGTAAATATCAGGGAGCTGTGGGTAGCTATCCAGACGGTATGGGTCAACATCTCTCCAGAGGTCTTCTGTCCAATTGTTGAATCGATGCCACATCGAGAAACTGCACTTCACCAACACTGTACTAAGCATCTTTACCATGACTTTTGCACACACACACATATATATATATATATATACACATACACACACACACACACACACACACACACACACACACACACACACACACACATACAATCATGTGGAGGGGAACTCATGAGACATGAGATTACTGCTGGGGTGCCTTCCTTAAAAAATCATATGCAAACCAGGTCTCCCCTCAAAGAAATAGGTGGTACTACTTCTGTCTTTATAAATATTCAATCCATGTTTATTAATAAGCAGACATTTCAAGGCTCCTATAAATTTTTCATTAGGTTGTGTAATATATATTATAAATTCTACTTAATTTAATTGCGCAACTTAACTTAATAACTGATATTGTTTGTTCTCCACCCCTCCCCTCCTGGAACATGCTAGATATCTTAATAAATTAAATATTTTTTTTTATAAATGGTTCATTTGTACTGAAAGGTGTTACTGGCCAAAATAATAAATAAATCCTTTTGTTGGCAGGCAAAGCTGTCTGTTCTAAAGAAAACAAGACTACACCCATTAAGTTTCTATATCTAGAGCAAATACAAACTAATCTATGCTTTAGTTTGACAAAATGTCACAGTCCATTTTGCACACTTCCTTACAATAACTGTAGTAAGCTTGTTTATATATCAAAGTCAGTGTTCAAACAAGCTAACAAGTTATTTATGAGATAAAGCAGCTTCCTTTATTTGAAAACGTACAATAATGCCCAGAAAAAAAATGTGTTGGGTAAAATAGAAGCATTAAAATTTGACATTAACATCAATATTAATTTGTATATGGTTTTGCAAGAGTAAAATATAGTGTGGCATGATATAAGTATTTTACTGTATGTATCATTAAGATAAATGTAGATGTAAGAATATTTACAAAAGTGTTAACTGTAAAATGTAATACACAATTAACTGTAATGAAATGATGCACTATAGTGCCTTATTAATGCAAGTAATTTTACAGATAAAGCAAATGTTGGTACTCCTTCCTCCATCATTCTGCAACTTTCTTATGTTAGGGTGTGATGATACACCAGATAAGCTGAAAACAATATTTAACTGCAGTGGAGGTAGGTTTAAGTATTCGACTTTAAGCATCAAAAGGCTCAGGTAGAGATGGACGTACATATTTTATTCACGTAAAGTATGTATTTACTTGTTGCATGCATATGCAAAAAAGATGTACACATACATATGTTGTCTATGCAGCTTTAGATGAATCATACACATTATTATTCAATTTTATTTATAGAAGGCCACAAAAAGGACGGCAGCTCCGTACATTTAAAAAAATTCCAAAATTACATAATGAACAAACATACACAATTAACTACAAAGTAAGGCAAAACAATTGCAAATTGGCCGATTAACTGTAGAATACAAATAAAGTATAAAGCTTGTGCCAAGGAGTATACACAAGATACAGGACTAGAGACCCTGAGAACTGAGGCTTAAAGGCTGGGCAGAAGGTACATGTCTAGGGAAAGGAGGTATATAGGATTGAGGAGGCAGGAATGAATGAGGTAAGAAAGCCAACTCACGAGAGTTTACAAACTAGAAGAAGAAGGAAAAAGAGACAGAGGGGGACAATGAAAGGGGAAGCAGGTGGGTAGGTTATGGAGGATGGGGATTTAGGAGGGCTGTTAGACTTTGGTGAAAATATTACAACTTTTTAGGGTTCGTTTGAAACCTGGGAGACTACAATATAGTCTAATTATGACTTGACAGGAAAGGGAGGAGGCTGGTCAGATTTGGCTGTGGATAGTAATGGTGTGTTCATATAAATGTGACTTAAGTAGACCTAATGCATATACAACTTTCAGATGGTGTATGTGGAGGGATGGTGCAATGATGATGACAATCAGCAGCACCAGCTAGCACTTCTGAATGGCTAATTGGAAATTCAATTGACCTTTCTAGCTTACAGTACTTTACACCCCTCTCCTTTCCTCTTGTACAGAAGTATACCAAAGGGGCCATATCCAGCACAGACAAATTAAAAAAGAAAAATATATATTTTAAAGTCATTTTTTTTTAAAGCCCAAATTATTATTTTTAATATCTTTATCTTCGGAAAAAATGCTTTATTTAAATACTATACAACATGATAAAGTCTATTTAATAATGATAACAGCAGGTTCTACCCCCATCCTTCTGTTTGTGAAAGCAGAAGGAAATCAATTAAAACATGCTTTATTTCTTTTAAATAAAGCATTTTTTTCATTCTTATTTAAAATAAAGATGTTTTTATTTTAAAATTATTATATTCGTTGTCTACAGTAGTGCATTTTGTTATGCAGTTTTTTTTTACTTTACAAACTGTAATCCTTCCTCTAACAAGACTGTATAACTTAATTTAATTACAACTAGTGAGGAAGAAAGCCTCACACAAAGTAGCAATAGCCACTACCTCTAGAACAAGCCCATTTCCCCAAACCTCTGCCCCAGCACCCCATCTACAAGCTTTGTCTACAGGAAGCACCACTCAAAAACCTGCCCTATGCCACTGGTTGTCACAGTGTGTGGGGTTGGCTTAATGCATCTCTCACACATCGTCTTTCTCTCACATCCTCATGACATTTGGTCGATATTCCTGTGTGACTGGATCATGCAGCCAACCAAGAAACTGTGCATTCTGGCTGGACCAAAATGCAATATATAGCACCTATCCTTGTGTATCAATGCCTATTTCCCTATAGATTATAAGCTTGCGAGCAGGGCCTTCCTACCTATATATCTGTTTGTTATTACCCAGTTTTGTTCTGTTAATGTTCCAATTGTAAAGCGCAATGGAATATGCTGCGCTATATAAGAAACTGTTAATAAATAAAATAAATAAATAAATCTCTATATGAAATGTTATTGAAATAACACAGCTTTGCAAAAATTACATTGTTCTTCTTTTAAATAGGATATTTAAGGATATTTGCAAAACCATTAATTATATTGGAACAAAATCACTTAAAGCTAATCTAAATTGCTTGTGATTAATCAAACAATGTAGGCTCTCTGGGAACGGTGGCTGCATTTTGTGAGATGGCTTTTTTGTAAAGGGTACTTTACAGTCTCTGGCATTCAGATATCAGTAAAGACTTCCCTTGAGATATTCCATTCAAACACTTTTTCCTAGGCAAGTCTGTGTTTTACAACCATATAAATAGATCCAGGTTTAATTTATATTGCAGTGTGAATCAAGGCAATTATTTAATTTAGACTATATAACCTACCTCTACTTTGAATAAAAAAACATTAATACCACAATTTACCCATTGTATCACAACAAACTGTTTATTTTTTAAAACTGGTTATATTGGTCATAATTGTGAAATGTACTTTTTTATTGGTTTCTCAAGCTTAAGTTAACTTGCATTCTGACTGTGTGAGCATTTTCCATCTCAAAAGTAATATTTCTACAGCTTCTCCCTAGTTATATAACACAGACATATTGCACCATGCTGAAGTATAAGTAACTAATTTTAGAGCCTTGTAATATCAAATTCTTAAGCCCAGTTCAAACTAGACAATAAATTGGATGATTTGACGATTTTAGACGAATCGTAACGACAAATTGTCCACATCGCCCATTGTGTACGCACTATTGAGTGCTCCTGTGAATCGTTCATCACATCTTCAGATCTGCCTGCAGTGCAGGCAGATCTGAAGATATCACATGTGGTGCAGTGCATATTAATGAATTATGGAACGACACATTGTTCCGTTGTTCATTAAATTTGTGTACCGACAATCTTGCGTGCTACGGGGAAAAGGTAAATCGCACCCGACCATCAGCAAGCTAGCTGGGTCATCTAGTGTGGTGCTGTACAAAATTAGTAAAACTTCTTTATTTTATATTATGCTTTATTTTTATGTGTGTTCCGATTGGAACAGCAATACTACTTTTTATGATTGTACATAATGTCATTTTATTATTTTAATTTTGTGATTTGTGAAGTAAAATTAAGTACATTTGAATTCAATGTGTGTCCAGTCTGGGAGTTAATATATCTCCAGAACACTGCGGTATTATATGTATTTTTAATAAAACCACTTGTTATGATGATACCTACATGGAATGGTTATTCCCTTATATATACATAGCCCATTATTGGGTAAAGAGGATTGCCCAACAAAGACATTTTAAAATGTTGTTGTGGTTTTAAAATACCCTAGTTAGCACCAGAGACATAACTTATTGCTGTAGACATTTGGTGGGTTTATTAGGAAACTCCTATTTTTCTCCTTGGCTACAGGTATTTTCTTCCATTACATTGGTGCCAGTTACTATCCTTTATATGTTCCTCAATTTAACTACTTGCCTGTTAGGTCAGCTATAACAAATACTAGCGCTAACCATTAACAGGCAGTTGAATTTCACAATTTGTTTCCAAGTGCATATGCATGGGATTGAATTTTATAAAGTGTTCAGTTGATCTGTGTTTTATATGAGTGTGTATTGGGTATTAACCAAATGATAGTAATACATTTTTGTACATTTTAATTCAGCAGTTTATCACAGCACTCTTGTTAATATTGTTTTATTTTGTTTTGTGTATTTAATTATTCTGGCTTGCATTACATCGACCAAAGCTAATATCTGATTAGTTGAGGTGGGTTACAGCATATATCTATGAATTATCTTCTAAACGCATTTGTAATTTCATTCATATCAAATCAAAAGGCTTTAACTTTTCAACACCTTTGTAAACCTCTGTAATATTTGTACTTCTCATACAATATTGACATTTTAGCTGGGTATAGTTGCAACACAGGTCTGCTTCCTGAGGTAGTCACTGCCTGGGGAAGCAGAGGTTACATGTTTCTGAGCAGCACTAGATAAATCCATGTGTGGAACTAGGCATGTCACGTGTTGCCTGCACAATTTCCCTGAAAATAATTTTCAAACACAGGCAAATGTGAGCTGGTGTCCATTATTAGACGGGTGTAGTATGTATTACCGCCGGCCGCATGCGGAAGCACGGCAGAGGTGAAGATCCCAATCGCTAATGAGATAAGTATAACTAACCCTATTTTGCCCCCTAACCCTAACCTCCCCCCCCAAGTGCCTAACCCTAACCCCCCCATCCCCGCAGCCTAAACCTAAGTCTACTGGGGGGGGTGCCTAACCCTAACCTACCCCCGGGGTGCCTAACCCTAACCCCCCTTCCCCTAGCCTAAACCTAACCCTCCCGGGGGTACCTAACCTCAAGTCCTCCCCGGGAGCCAAAAAACCTAACTCTCTCCCCCACGGCTGTCCGTGCCCAGTGCCCAGCTTACCTTCATTCGGTATGCCGGGCGTCGGGCTCGGACTCCCGGGCGTCGGGCTCCCGGCATCAGGATTTCGACGCCTGTCATTAGTACCTTGCCGGGATTTAACAGTCAGGAAGCCGGCGGTCGGCATTTAGACCATCGGCTTCCTGACTACATCCCTATTAGATATGTCTAAGTGGGTGGGACTTTAAGTACTAGCCAACAAAGCACCAACAGGGACGTCGGGAATGGGCCCGGGTACTGGGGATATGGCCAAATCGGTGGGAGGGGCATTACCTTATTCCAAAACTGATGTTTAAAAAATGTGCTGTGTGCTCTAAAGGTGGGCACCGCGTGCAACTTAGCCAGGGGCAGAGATCCGTGAGATTGCACCACCACCATAACACTGCTTTCCTGCTCAATACCACTGGCTGCGGTATAGCAATGCTGCGGTAGTGGGAACACAATGCAGGTGGGGAAAGGAGACAGAAGCCTCCCTGGCCCTTCTGCATCCTGGCACACAACAGCAGTCTCCTCTCTCCCTGTCCGATGTGCAACTAACCCGGGATCTTGAGCACCAAAGACATTTCTTGAAATGTTAAAGCACAACAACATATTTTAATAAGTAGCCACTTATTGAAAGAGCTACAAAACTTGCACTGTTTAATGTATTAAAGACACCATATACAAATACATCTATATTACATATTACAGTAGGCTTTTCTAAAATGCCTTTACCAATTGCACGTAGGTGCATTTGGTTCAGCCATACAACTCTGATGCACATACACAAGTTATATAACAATGTATATCAGCAATTAAAGGTTACCTGTAGGCTATCAATAGTGTCTGCTGTAACTTCATCTAACAATGTCTTCACTTCTTCAATGCTATACCCACTTAGGAGATTATCTTCATCTGACAAATTTTCCTTCTTATCAAGCTCCGCAGGCAGTGTGGCATCCTTATTTTAGATGTATCAAACAATTAATAACAAAAGAAAGAATTACATATAAATTATTTGTTTCACACTGCAGAATTTAAGACACGGTTTAATATGAATAAAAAGTCAGCCTGTGTTTTTGCCATTTTCTGTAAATGGCAACATGACAAGAATGACATGAAAGACATATGATATTTTATTTGAATGTGTAATACAGTCATTCTGCCATCTGTTTCAGCAGTTAAGCATTTTATAATGGTAATAATGGAACCCTTATTTATATTCTGTTAAGAACACAATCAACTGAAAATAGGGTTTTATCAAACAAAAAAAAATACACTGTTTTAATGCTGTATTTTATAAGGACAACTAAAAAGTGGTAATATGCAAGCTTACAATCTGGGTCTGTAATTACAGAACAGAAGTATAATGTGCAGAATCGGGGGCCGATTTAAACATATGTCTGTTTGTGGAGCATATAGTGTGTATTGTGCAGATTTCTATGCTTTTTATTATATCTACACTTATGACTTGGTATAAATGGGATGTAATGGTACGTCCCCCCATAAGTTCAGTGAGGGCAAGTTGACGCTACTGTGAGCTAGGTAGAGTTAGTGTACACGTAAGTATGTCTGTTTTGAAGCGTATCTCTTGTACCTAGTTTAGGGTAGACATAAGTGCACACTGATTGTGAGGACTAGCAGCAAACCAGGAGTACGGAGGGGTGTGTGTGCATTGCAAAATGGGTGCAACTCTATATATGGGTGTATTTTTTCATGTGCACGCAGTTTTGGAACAAGATATATCAGATTTGCTTCCAACTCTGCATCAGGCCCTTAGCAATTAGCATATTCTATATAGCAATATGCTAATGCAGACAAAAAATCTAAATGGCTTCGTTAATAACATGATGCATTTAGCCACTCTCATTGAGGACGTTTCCAATGTGGCTTTGAAAAATGTATTGATGAAAGTGACAAAATGTTTCATAATGTGTCATATTTTTTAATGTTCCCCTGCATTCCAATTGATCTTGTTACTTGAGGTTCTTCATTTATATTCAGTACATGCCTGAGTTTCTGAACACTAAAAAGTCTTACTCGATTTTCAATAAGTAATAGTTTTTAATATATAATGTGTTTTTTATATTAAAATCTAATAATTATTGAAAATTGAGTAAGTCTTTGTAGTGTACGTAAACTCAGGAATTATATTATTTTTGTATGCGCTGAATTTGCTCCACACATTTTTCATTTTTTTAGCTGTCTGTTATTGGGAAACAAGCAATAGTCCCTAGGTGGGCAGAATAGTTATATACTCCCAAACGCAATAGAACATTCTTTTTCCATGTCCACAAATGTAGTGTTTACCATACAAAAAACAACAACATTGGAGTTCATTGCCCAAGCCACATGAATGCATAAATGGAATCTGATTAGGTATCTATCATGACATACTGCATTTCTACAGATATTGCCATCCTGCACTGCTTAGGAATTGCTTATTTTGACAAGCAGAACTGACATAACTGTAGTTTTATTACAACATTTTTACTATTAATTGACCTGTATTAGCCATTATAACTTGAAAACTCCATTCATGAAAAATAAATATAGAAGAAATTCAAATTGGGGGTAATAAAGGCTTCTAGAGTAATTGAACTATTTGACACACTGCAAAATGCTATCTGGTGTGCTGCAACTCATGGAATAATTCCAATTTATGCTGTATATTATAGGCAATTTGATTAACTTTTTCATTTGCTCAAATTTCATTTTAAACATGCAAAATCCTTAGTGATTACATTACTAGCAATGATTAAACTGCTCACTTATAAATTGATATTTAGCTAACATGAAATGTAAATTTCAAGAAAATATTTTAAAACAGATATTTTCAATTATGTTGTATTTTTGCAACTCATGACTCATCATATACAAAAACAAATAAGTTATAGGAAAGGTTAGTAGTTAGTTAGTCAGGAGGTAGTAGGTTCAGAGAGGAGAGATGTTAAATATGACTGAAGGCTGGCACTCTCTACAGCTTGCTGAGCACAGTGAGCATGCTCCTGCCAGTACACGGGACGATTACATTCACTCAGGGACGGCACAGTGCAAACTTTATTATGGGCCCGGAAATACTGCTGTAGCCTCCAGAGTTCCTTCAAGCTATATGCCGTAGAGAGGGGGCCTCATGATAGGCAAGTGGGGGGGTTGCTGCATCTGCGTCAGACTTGCGTGCAACTCTGAATCAGGCCTAAAATCTGTAGGTATTCACACAAATAAAAATGGCAGCTGCTCAATCAATCTAGCAGTACTAATCAGGTGCATGAAAGGGAGGGGTCATAAAAGTAGAAAAAGGAGGGGGATTTAACCCCCTCTATTGTTCCTCAGCACACTGAATAGTACTTGCAACAATATATGAAGACTATATGGTCATAGAAATTCAGAGATATTGGTTGCATGGATTTGCAAATACATGGAAAGCTGCTATTCCTAGTCACGGCTTCTCTGTCACTAGCTGTCCCTAACATTAGGAGGTTCGTCCGAGGCGCAGTGCACCCCGAAAACCATCCAGCCCAGGGCATCACACGAAAAATGGAAAAAGAGAGACAGTGCAAAGTATAGATGTGTAAGACTAATTAATGAGTGTTGAAAAAAGGGATTAAAATATATGTGAAAAAGTACATGAAAAAAATACAAACAATTTTTTTTCATGTAATATTTCACATATATTTTAACCCCTTTTTTCAACACTCATTAATTAGTATTACACATTTATACTTTACACTGCAATGTCACTCTTTTTCTATTTTTCGTGTGATGCCCTGGGCTGGACGGTTTTCGGGGTGCAGTGCGATCCGCACGTGAACCTCCTAATGTTAGGGACTGCTAGTGACAGAGAAGCCGTGACAAGACCTAGCAGCTTTCCATGTAATTGCAAATGCATGCAACCAATATCTTTGAATATCTATGACCATATAGTCTTCATATATTGTTGCAAGTACTATTCAGTGTACTGAGGAACAATAGGGGGTTAAATCCCCCTCCTTTTTCTACTCAGTATGACCCTTCCCTTTCATGCACCTGATTAGCACTGCTAGATTGATTGAGCAGCTGCCATTTTTGTTTGTTTGGTATGAGTTGCATGAAGGAGCCAGCATTAGCAGGGAATGCTGGTTCTAGTAGTGCTAGTTGGAGTTCCCAGGGGTGACTCTCAGGTAAGCTGGCTCTCAATGTGGATGCATTTATGTATGTGGCTATATCAGGAGGCCTTACATTTGAAAAAAATTATATGTGCCTTTATCATGAGGCCTTATAATTGGTATATTTTACATTTGGGGTGAGCGTTTGGGCGTAAGGCCCCCGGGGCTGGTCTGGCTGGGCCCCCTCATGGCATCACCACTTAATACACATAGTTGCTTTTTACATCACATATTATGTTTGTATTTTTTTCATGTAATATTTCACATATATTTTAACCCCTTTTTTCAACACTCATTAATTAGTCTTACACATCTATACTTTACACTGCACTGTCACTCTTTTTCCATTTTTCGTGTGATGCCCTGGGCTGGACGGTTTTCGGGGTGCACTGCGCCCCAGATGTGAACCTCTTAGTGTTAGGGACTGCTAGTGACAGAGAAGCCGTGACGAGGCCTAGCAGCTTTCCATGTATTTGCAAATGCATACAACCAATATCTCTGAATTTCTATGACCATATAGTCTTCATATATTGTTGCAAGTACTATTCAGTGTGCTGAGGAACAATAGGGGGTTAAATCCCCCTCCTTTTTCTACTAGGTATGCACACAGCCTGCACAAAGTCCAACATATAAAGGATCATATAAATTAATTTTTAATAGTTAAGATAGAATGTAGTAAAGATGTGTCTGTATTATCACAATACTAAAACATTGGCCAGTAGAAAGTGAATTGCATATATATATATATATAAATATATATAAATATTCTATTAGTTTTAGGATATCCGTTATAACAAGGAGTTCCCGGAGCTATTCAACTGACCGCGTTGTCTGTACCTCAATGTGTGGTACAAAAAGTTTACATTTGGAATGCCAACATTCACAGTATTGACATTTTGAATGTTGACAATGTGTTTTTCTATACAGTTGTAAACTAACCCTAACACTTTTTGCAGTCTAACTCTAACTACTGCCTAACTCTAACCCTAAATCAGCTGATGACATTCACAATGTTGACATTCTGATAATGTGTTGACATGTACATGTCGACATTATGTCCATGTCAAAATTCTGAATGTCGACATCCAGACCATGTCGACATTCGTTCCAACATTCTGATAATTGACATGACGGACCTATACAGTTCTAATTATATTGGGTACGGGATGCAGTTAATATCGCAACCGCGGGGATTCCGGCACTCAGAATGCCAGAATTCCACTTGTCAGAATCCCAGAGCTGGCATCCAGACTGCCAAAATCACAAAGATAAGTAGCGGGGTTAGGAGGAGGTTTAGCGTTAGGAACTAAGGGGGAGGGCTAGATTTAGGCATTGGGGGGAGATGTTAGGTTCAAGCACTGGGGAGGGAGAGTTAAGGTAGGGAGAGGGTTAGGATGCCTAACCCTCAGGTGTTGGTATCCTAACCCTGTCGGTTTCTGGCATTAGAATGAGAACATCCCTCCACTTCCTGCTTACTTGACTTTCAGAAATGATGATTGAAAGGCATGGATAAGGGAGAATATGAACACCTGGAATATCTCTGAGAACTTTTCTTGTACTTAGATCAGTATGAGAGGCAATATGTACTTATTTTGCAGAGCAATATTAAATAGAGGTTAAAATGTGAAATTCACAGGATTTCATATGTTCCTAGGTTGAAGTTGAAAATGTCATCATTCCAATTCTACATGTTTAGTACACTGACATTACCTTTAAATGTCTATCAACATTTCAATAAAGGCATTTCAAGCATTATTAAAATGAATCATACCATAATATTTTCTGTCTTTTCCTTTGGTGCTATAAATTTTGTATAGATTTCCGAAAATATACCTTCTTCTAGTGGTGTTGGGAAAGCTGATGTTTCTGCTGGTTTACAAATCTCTATTACTTGCTGTGGAAGAAGGGAAAACAGCGTTTAATTGGCCACGATCCTATTCAAAATATTCAGTAACAAAATACTGTGATTAATAAAATAAAACCAAATGTTTTACATGTGTGCAGTGAATACCATGACAACGCTTACAAATTTAGTCTTTTTTTACCCTCTTGGGTTACATTTTTTAATGAAAAAACATGCAAATTAAATTAACTCTGAATTTAAATTAGGTTCCAAGCACAAACAAAAAAATTCTGTACATATAATAGTACAATCCATTTTTTTAGACAAAAAAATAACATTTGATTGCATACAAGTAGGACTAAAATGTATTACAAAGAAAATCTGTTTTCATTAACTGTATTTTATTGTACAAGCATGCCTTGAAAAACATTGTGCTTTGAGAATTCCTAAACATTTTAATTAGCCTTTAACGTAATACCAGTATCTAAAGGTATCTAAAAAAAGAAAAAAGGAACATTGTGTCTTATAAAGCATAAAAACTCAGTATGAAGGAAACAAAGATTCAACTTGATTCGGTGATTTATTACGTCTCTGCTGAGTTCTTTTGATCCTCCACTATGCCCTTTGTCCTCTTTTTCAATGCAATATGTACTTTAATAGCTACATCAGTTTAAAGAAAACAATACACAGAAAAGCTGCTATTTCACTTAAACTTCCAGTTCTTTTAGTTTTATTTGAAAACACTTACGGACAAAGGCACAAACAACATCTAAATTGTATTGCACAACAATATCACAAACAAAACAAAAAGGCAATGCCACAACAGAATACATTTGTTTAGGCCTCTGAATATTTATGAAAGCAAATTGCTTTCATCCTAAAAGTTTCTTTTTTGTATTTATAAAGAATGGCTTTAATCATCCTATATAAACTCTGGGGTGGACCGCTGAAGAAAATGGAAGTGGTAAGCATGACGGTGCTTTATAAATAAATGTTAAGAAATAATTATTGTCAAGTTATATTTTTCTATATAGTTAATCCTTAAACGTTTACTGTGAAGAAAAATACAGCCATGGCCAAAAGTTTTGAGAATGACACAAGTATTGGTTTTCACAAAGTCTGCTGCTTCAGTTTTTATGATGGCAATTTGCATATACTCCAGAATGTCATGAAGAGTGATCAGATGAATTGCAATTAATTGCAAAATCCCTCTTTGCCATGACAATGAACTTAATCCCAAAAACATTTCCACTGCATTTCAGCCCTGCCACAAAAAGGACCAGCTGACATCATGTCAGTGATTCTCTCATTAACACGGGTAGGTGAGAGTGCATCTTCACGCACAGAGAGGCGAAGACTTTTGGAGGATGGCCTAGTGTCAAGAAGGGCAGCAAAGAAGCCACTTCTCTCCAGGAAAAACATCAGGGACAGACTGATATTCTGCAAAATGTACAGGGATTGGACTGCTGAGGACTGGGGTAAAGTTATTTTCTCTGATGAATCCCCTTTCAGATTGTTTGGGGCATCTGGAAAAATGCTTGTCCGGAGAAGGAAAGGTGTGTCATGCCAACAGTAAAGCATCCTGAGACTATTCATGTGTGGGGTTGCTTCTCAGCCAAGGGAGTGACCTCATTCGCAATTTTGCCTATGAACACAGCCATGAAATAAGAATGGTACCAAAACATCCTCCAAGAGGAACTTCTCCCAACCATCTAAGAACAGTTTGGTGATGAACAATGCCTTTCCAGTATGATGGAGCACCTTGCCATAAGGCAAAAGTGATAACTAAATGGCTCGGGGAACAAAACATTGACATTTTGGGTCCATGGCCAGGAAACTCCCCAGACCTTAATCCCATTGAGAACTTGTGGTCAATCCTCAAGAGGCAGGTGGTCAAACAAAACCCCACAAATTCTGACAAACTTCAAGCATTGATTAGGCAAGAATGAGTGGCAATCAGTATGTGGCCCAGAAGTTGATTAACAGCATGCCAAGGCGAATTGCAGAGTGTCCAGTGATGATGTAAGCTGGATGTATGAAGCATATACATTACATATATTTATTGTATATATGGGACATGCCTTTTAGCTAGCATCTAAGTGCCTGTTTCTGACTATACCTGAACTTCTTATGCAAGTGAATTCCAACAAAGAAGCTACGTAAAGTGATAGAAATTCACCATCAGATGGAAAGAATATGGGGAAACTCATAAAGATGACAGAGTCAATTATTGCCCTCATCTGCTACATTTTGACTGTTAACCTTCATTGAACTAGGTGGGATGTGACATACCCCAGCAAGATTTAAACTCCTATAACTTTAAAAAAAATACTACACGTAAGTTGCTGTTTTGTGTAGCAGGAGTTGCAATGTTGCCACATTGTGTAGTGATGGTAATTTAGTGCGGTGAGCACTAGCACAGTAAGCACACGGGAATCTTAAACCCCACCTGGTTCGGCATACAATATTTTGGTTTTTATTACTTTTCTGATACATATTTTGTTGTTTTTACTGCTTTATGCTTAGTTTTAGGAACATAGACTTTTAAATTAATTCTCGACTTCGGGATGAAGACACATATACTGCAAAAAAGTTGTTACTAGTAGACATAAATTTAGTTCATAAAAAAGTTTTTTTTTGTTTTACTAAAGAGTTTATTCCTTTTTTATTAGTTTGTTTTATTTTTACACCTGAAGGGACAATAATTAATGTTCTAAAGTATAGCATGGGGTATGATTCGCCATGTTGATTGTTTCCACCTGTTTCACAAAAGGTTAAATCTGTCTGTTATATATAGTACAATAGAATATAAATAAAAGTTTACAAAATTCATATAGACTTAGAAAATGTGTGTATGATTGTGTATGTGAATTTTGCAGTTTGTTTTCCATGGAGAATCTGTACCTCTAAAATGTAGTTTTATTATCTGAATTCTCTTCTAACAATTGGGTTACAAGGGTCAGACATTATAGTAAACCATCACTCTGAATCTTAGACATCTGAAGGTTTTACAATCTGAGTTTGTTAGAAGAAAATATTTTCATTGTAAAGCAGTTACCATCACACCTGTAATCCATACATTTGTCCTTGATCACCCGAACATAATTCTGTAGTATACACAGTTTGTGACCTTATGCTATTTTCTAATAAATCTAAGATCTCAATGCAAATAAATATTTTCTTTGCAGAAGCCAAAAGTAAGACAAGTCATGATATTCATAAATATTGCCATTCCCTAAAAAAAAAAAAAAGTAAAAAAGAAAATGTAAGTAGGACCAAATACAACATTAAGACAACAACAAAAGTATATGTCACATATTTTCATTAATTTATCACTCACTGTATTTTCTTAAGTAATTGGAGTTAAACTTGAGCAGATATAATTTAATGCAGAAAATTTTTTTCACTTCATTTAAATTTGGTGTCATAAAGAACTTAGCATAACACTGTACACTATATGGTGGGTGAATAGGCTTCACTGTGTCCTGCTATGGGCAGTTTGGGTGATTTATACAACATTGGCCTGAAATTGTCATAGCAAGCTTTGCATAGGAGCTTGAAATCCATTGGCTGGTGGTAACTGGGCCTATTAGATGACCACACTAAAGTATGAAGCCATTCAGCTTGAGAAATTATCAAATATGTCAAATTTTTTCAGCCACATGTATGGTCACTCTTAGGTCAAAATTTACGAAGAGTCGTATTCATCACATTTTGAAACCAATGGAGGGGCTCATGGCCAAAATCACCGAATATGGTAATTTTGACATTCTAAACTCAAGCTGCTGTTGATTGGTTTCTAAACCTAGATCCTCAGGCTAAAAGTGCTGCATGGATCACTAGAATCTGTGCATACTCCTCTACATGATTTTGTAAAAAAAAAAAAAAAAACTAGATCCCCACCCCACTGAATTAATAACCAACACTAGACCTTTTTGCCTAGACTGCTAGTGGAAAAATTGTGTTCCATTACCCAACACTAGGTTTACCAGCCAGAGCTGGTGATACTATTGCAGGGTGGATTTGCAGTGTGCGGTCCCCCTCCATAGTTTCTTCTCTAGCACCAACACTGACAAGTCATTAGATACAGTATAAGTTTAAACCACAAATACAGACAAACTTTTAAAATACAAAAATAAAGCATAAGATTAAATGTAGTATAAAAAAGTCTTGCATTTTGTGGATGTCTGCATCCTCTGTCTGAGGAAGTGGATAGATCAATGAAATGTGGAAATCATGAAAAATAGCTATTAAATATAAACTACCCCACTTACCCTCATTCAAACACTTATAACTCATTCAGATCCATATGGAAGTATTTTCTTCTTTCATTGTAAGTATCGCAGATGGATGTAAAAAAAACAGACCACATAGATTATGCACAACTACCTCTGATGGGTTTCATTGTGAATGATAGTTCACTCCTGTCCACTGTCACAGTAATGCATTGGAATGCACCAATTAGTTAGAACGTGGGAATAGCTGGGCTCTGACCAATCAGAGCTTTTCGATGCATTCCCATGGCAGTGGCCAAGGAGTGACAGGGCTAGCTAGGATCTGTAGTGCACCAGTAAAGAAGATCAATTCTATTCTTTAAACACAGCAATGCACCAGGCTTGAGGAATAACTCTAGTGCTATCAGCAACGGGCTGGTTCTTCTTAGACTGCATGCTCTTTGCTTCCCCAGCGTTTTCTACTAACAGCCTAGGCTTAAGGGTCTAGTGATGGGAATTCATTTTGGAAAGGCTCCACAACATTTTTATTTTAATTTAAAACTAGCTGGAGTACCCGGCATTGCCCGGGATTTTAAGAATGTTTGTTTACACATCATCCTCCAACAAACCTATCCTTAGGCAGGCCTCACGAAAAGTGTGACAAACTTCCCCATCAACAGTCCTAAGGTCTTAGAAAGAAGTAGGACCTGTAATGGTGTAAATCAAACTTCTGAGAGAGAAGCATTCAAAATGTGTCGGATGTACAGTGTAAACACGGCCAAAAGCTTCTGTTGCTCTGATACCAGGATGACCACCGTTTCGCATGGAGATACACCCACAGTCTCTCACAGAACATAGGGCATGCTGCATATCATTTAAATCAGCAGAAACTGCTTGTGCTAACTATTCGCATCACTGTGCAAATAAGACACATTTGAAAGTAAAAAGTAGCACAAAAATATGCTCGCCACTACTGAGTCACAGGGAGCTCCCACGTTATGTGTAGTGCACAGAGGATAACAGTCCTATATTCCACAGCTCCCATTTATGTAGAGCAAGATACTCATTGTGCATAGCAGAAGTGTCACAATGAAGTTGGTCTACTGTATAATGTACCCTTTTCAGCATTGGAGATACAATCCTGTTTCCAGGTGGGGATGTGGCAGCCAAACAGGTGAGCCTGGAGGCTAGTAGAGGCCAAAACGCCTGGGGCCATACCTGCAAGAAGCACGCAGGACTAAGACTTTGTGTGAAGTTGTGCGCAGACTAGTTGCCATTGATAGTTAGGACTGAAGAAGTGAGGTAGTGCCCAGACTGGGGGCTAAGTCTTCTTATTTATTACTATAGCTTATATCTATATCGATCTTCTATTGAAACAGAGATTTTTAAGAAGCCTACAGACCTAAATACGACATTACTTGCAGAGAGTTTCCATCCAAGACCCCTTAAACGGGGTTTACTGCTTTCTCAGTTGCTGAGGGTAACTCATATCAGATGCCTTCTGCTCGACAAGAATACCGTTCTTCATCCTGTGAAGGCCGACACTAGTCTAGATCGTGTGGTATTCCCAACCACATGTTCTATGTCCTCCAATAAATTGAGAGAATCAATTCTAAAACACTGACACATCATCAGTACTGATCCAGTGTTGAAGGAAACATGTCACAATAAATCACTCTTTATGTATAAACGCAGTAACAACTTGAAAGATTGGGTCACCAATGCAGATGTCAGCCCAGGTACTCCAATAGATAACTGGTTGTCTTTGAAAAATTGATCTTTTCTCTGTAACAGGTGTGTCAATTGCCATTTTTTGCTAACTGGAGAGACTTTTGTGCACCCTGCTAACGGTCGCACATACCAGCGGATGACGTACGAAAGTAAAAACGTTGTATACTTGATCGTTTGCCCTTGCCAGAAAATATACATGGGTAAAGCTACACGCATGCTAAAAGAGTGCATAGCCGTGCATAGTTTATCTATTAAGAAGGCCCTAATTTTAATAGACCAAAGCACACCACCAATAGCTAGACATTTTGTGGAGCATGGACACTGCATTAATGACTTCCGCTTCATGCCTCTGGATCAGATTAGACCTCTCAAGAGAGGAGGAGTAGAGGCAAAAAATTGCTACAAAGAGAGTGTGAATATATCTGTAACTTGGGGACCCTGCGTCCAGCAGGCCTCAATAAGTATTTGTCTTATAATGTCTTTTTATGTAGAACTGACGAGAGTGTAGCTCTTTTCTTCTACCTGTGGCAACTATCTGAATAGTCCTTAAGTTTATGGGTGTTTTATTATACCTCCTGATTTAGATTGTATTGCAGGCTGCTTATTCTATTTTTGGTGTAATTATATGCATTTTATGTTTATAACTTTTGTCATTAGGCTCATTTATAAGAGATTATCTTTGTTATTTTTATGGGAGATCCCTGATGATTGTTATTGCTTTTTCATTTTCTATGATTGCCTTGTAGTACATTAGGGAGGATTGGTGCCTGATAGACTTTATCTGTGCTTACTTGCCTATTTTGTATTACATTTATGCTGGTACATATTAATGTGTTTATAGCATAAGTTGTTTGGTTACCTGGGTCACCAGTTACCCGCGTCCTTTCAGATCAGGTGATGGCGCTTTACGGCGCCACTGATTGGACGCCGCGATGGTTAGCAGGTACTATTGCCATGGATACCTGTCTCCTCCTCCCTCCCCCGGACGGTCAGCTGACAGTGCCGATAGCGTGCTGCTAATTGGAGAGACCGGGGCTGGGAATGACGGAGCATAAGGTAAGCCGGATAATTACATGTCGCGAAGGAGACACTTCTGGAACACAGTAACAGGTTGGCAGCATGGCGTCTTCTTGGTAAGTAATCTGATATGTCTAATCATTGGCACCAATCCCCCTATTTTATTAGGTGCCTAACTTCACTGTGCTCATGATTAAGGTAATTCACCACCAAAACGGCCGCCTGGGCGGGGGCAATTTTTGATGGATGCATGATGTCACAGGGCTCATGATGAGTATATCTGCCAAATAAATATATATGTGACATGTGTTACATATGATAAAAGATTATGGCTCTATAAATGACACTTTGAAACTAAAAATATTTTTTCTTATTCAGAAGGTGGTGTGCTGGTCTCTCGATTTTATTCCTCGGAAGTTTGTAATTGTTACAGACACACACACACATATTTATATATTACATACACACACAAAGTATATTATTTCACTTGTTTGACACCAGACTACATCTTCTAAAAGGATTATATATTACGCAGTTATTCATATTCAAATGATATAATTGCTTCGAGTAAATAAAGCAAATAATTAATGTATAACTGATGCAATCATTTTATCAATGAGGATGCACCAAATCTGAAATCACGAGTGGTTTTAAAAGCAGGGGCTAAATGTAGCCTGTGGACTGCAGGCATCATCAAATTCTGTGCAAGTCTGCCCGATTTTTTACAGTAGCAACCATTTAAAAGGCAAAATCCACCTGGTTTTGCCTTTTAAATGACTGCTACTTTAAACCATTTCGCAGATGCTTGAATTCCGCAGGCTATTACATTTACCCCCATTAGTTCTTTAGGACATTAAGTTTTGCAAAAAGTATCTAAAGTGTTTTATGACAATGAATTTTACCAGGATTATTGAGTAATAGTTTTTTTCAAGCAAAACATATCCGAACGTAAGTGAAACAATCACAATCTACATGAAACATACTTGCCTACTCTCTCAGGATGGCCAGAAGTCTCCCAAGAATCGGCAGACAAGTCTTCTGGCTGGCCGCCTACCCTTCCCCTCGGACGGTTCCCTGCAGCTCTCAGATAAACCCCCGCATCATCATGGCCCCGCCCCCTGCTTCACAATGCCGGTACTTTCGGCATTGCGTAGGGTGCCAGGACCAAAATGTCACGACCCCGCTCTGCCCGTAAAGTTATGTAATATCCATGGCTACGCCCCCGCAATGCCAACCTGACTGACCCCCTCTTTGAGGGGGCTGCCAGAATGTTGGCAAGCATTACATAAAAGAAACTATATATTGACTATGCGTAACTCAACACTATCTTCAGGGTTAGCCAGTTAGGAAGACAAGGCATTAGAGATTGCCACTGCAAGGGCAAGAGGACAGGAGTGCTTTAATTACAGCCTGCTATACAAATTATAAATAGATCCCTTTCCCCTTTTCCTGATCTGTTTATTTAAATTTACCCTTACTCAAATTTATTTCTGGAGTTTACAAGCCAAATTTCAATGCATGACAATTTCTATCCTATATCTTCTAGTCTATAAACATAACAATTATTAGTAGCTATTTGTTTTAGCCTATACATTTTAACTCATCAAAGCTTTTAATAAATTCAATAAAAAGTTGTTTTATCTTAATAACGTGTGATGCCCCTGAGGTCTTGTATTTGCATGAAAGAAACGTTGTGCAATATTTATGAGCTTTTCAGTTTTGTCCTTTCTTTTCTTCAAGGATTTTATTAATTATGTTAAACTTATAATCTATCTTTTAATGCTTTACATTATTTGTTCAACTCATGGCTGAGCACTGAAATGTCTTACCTCTAAATAATTTAAGGACTTCAGTAGAGCAATGAAGGTAAAATGTGTGCAGTCTCTGTGATTTTATGATACTCTTTCTATTGGGATGTGCTACCTACCTGAGACTTAATACCACAACATAGAAAAAAGAGAGAAACCAGGTGCACCATACAACCATCAATAACTATACATCATATACAATGTTTTTGGCATAAATATGGCCAAAGTTATGAACTTGCCCACCAGTGTTAAGGTAACCTCATCAGGCAAGTCCCTAACACTCCATTAAAATGTTTAGTTGATGGCAGTTAACAAAGCAATTGGGTGAAAATGGAGGCTAATTGAATAGCTGCAGGTGTATGAGCCCTGCCCTCATCGTAGCATTATCTCTCAAACTGCAAGCCTAAGAAGTAGAGGTGGGGCCAAAATGATGCAATTCACATCATATTGGCACCACCCCCCTCATTTGGACCCTTGTTTCCTGGTATTACTGTTCCCATCCTGCCCATTTCACTACGAAGTGAGCGGGATGCAAAAGATCTGCCAGTCTTCCGGGGGTCTACCCAAATAATCGGGAGTCCCTCTGACTTTTCAGGAAAGCAGATAAGTATGCTAGATACTTCTATGGGTACCTGGTATACACGTGCATATTATTGCTGTTTTCACATTCCCCAACTCAATATCAAAACCTAATACAAATAATTGTATTGAAAGATATATTGTTCATGTATTGTAAAATTAATTTTGAATAATTTAAGTATTTAAAAACAGTGATAAGTACGTGGAACTGAACCAATGTTAACATTTCCTGCAACTTTGAACATTATGGGCCTGATTAGAAGTTGGACAGATTACTCTTCATGAATAAAATAAGTGATTTTTATCATACAGTGCATGCGCCGCATGTGCAGTCTTGGGAAGTGCCTGGTCAATATTGATTAAGGGCAGAAAAAGATGCAATAAAGATGATATACCACTAGAGGCCGCTCACTCACTCCAGGTGTCTCGTGTTACATGGCGTATTGAGGCTAGGGGTATATTTTCTTAAGTGCAGATTTTTAGAAGTGGAGTTGTTGCCCATAGCAACCAATTAGAATCTACTTATTTATCTAGCACCTTCTAGAAGATAATAGCTAGAATCTGATTAGTTGCTATGGGCAACAACTCCACTTCTAAAAACCCACACTTTAGTAAATATACCCCTAGGTTTATGAGGACACATCAGTAAGCACTTACAATCAATATAACCAATTGTTATATTCTAGTGTTAATTATCCCATTTCATTTAGTTTGTTATATACACAGCAAATATATTATTGTGAAATAATATATCCATCCATATTTTGCTGTGCTTTGGTATTTTTCTATTTGCATTGCTGCAAATAATTGTTCTGCCTTATAACCAAACCACATAATAAATAATGTAAGAGGCAAGAAGAATGATTTAAAAAGATCAGAACAGGAAAATGGGCTGATTGATGACTGCATAATGAATGAATTCCACAGATGTGATTGCTGTAGGAAGAATTGACTTTGCATAAGTTACCCGTATACTGTGAAGATATTTTTTTTCCCCTGGCACATCCTTATCAGAAATTAGCTTTGTGTAAATTGCTAGCACTGTTCATAATATGTACATAGTGGAAAATTACTGTTATTTAAAGAATGCTAAAATTAATTATGGATTATGGTTCATTTCGCAAATACTAATGGGGATTTACCATCCATTGTTCATTTGAAATAATTGATTTGATATTTCATATAGAATTAAAAGATTTGACTATTAATTTACTGTTTCTGACTATTATTAATAGTGATGGTAAAAACTCTCAGAACACAATTTCTTGCATATTAATTATTTTGCTAAAGGACACAAATAACATCAGGATTTTAATCCTGTGATTAATACAATTATGAAGTATTGTAGTATAAACGCAATAAAGAATATCATATTATTTAACATGTATCTTAATTTGAATGGAATTCAAATTATAAAATAAAAATACAGGGCAGTAAAATGCCTAAAAATTAAAATACAAATACGCTAATTAACATTTCTGGTATATTCTCCATACTTCATAACATATTGTAGTTTAAACTGCTAAAATCAAAATCTTCATTACATTTATTATTTTAATTTAAATTAAACTTTGATGCAGGCACTCTAGTCAGAAAGAGACTGTATGCGAGCATGTGTGGGACTCCTATTAATTCACATTCATTAATATTAGTTTAGAATTCAATGCTTTTTATTTCTTCTCACAATCTGTCTCTAGTAGAGTTCATGTGCCAGCATGATTAAAACAGTATTTCACTGCAGGAAGTCTTATTTAAATAAAGAAAGTGCAGACAGGATCAGCATCATTTATATGCATGTTGTTTGCTGCCAATATACTGGGGTTTGGGAACAGCTTATAAAGCCAAATTATATCAACCATTTTTTGTTGCTTTTCCAGAGATATTGGATTACTGTTTTCAATTACTTTATTAAACTCAAGTCAACCATTGAAAAAAAAAAAAAAAACAATGCACAATAAAATACTTTAAGTACATAAATATAATTCAGCATGAACTTAACATGGTAATAATGTACATATAGTACAGTAAATTAGAATGTAAACAACTCTTGAGATGTGGGAGCTCCCAAATCTGTTGAAACACTTGGACTATGGTATTATAAATTAAACATAGTCCCACCCACTAACAGATATGCACCTTAATCTACATGTATTTAGTGTTATGGACAATGCTATTTTAGAAGCTATGTGCAGTACTGATGGCCACATTTGACTTATCTGTTTGATTAACGAGAAGACCCATGAGCACTGTCTATACCTATGTCAGATCAACATATATTTAGTGGTAATTTAGTGCTAAATTGTTTGGTCCTTGAATAGTACAAAAAGGAACCCAGGAAGAGCTTTCTTCAATACTGCAAATATAGCAGGAGGCAGAGACTTATTAGGTGTTATATAATTCCATATCGCACAAGGGGTAAATAGATAGATTTTATAACATTGTTTGTGCTCTTCTGTAATTAAATTTTTCAACTACTGAAATGTTCTAAGTTTTCTACTGTCAACAATCTGTAGGTCTAGCTACCATCAGATAGGCCTACAGATTATTGACAGTAGCATTAAGAGACAATCTGTAGGCTAAATTATAAATGAAGCAAATTTTGAAAATGTTCAAGTCACTTGAGTTATGCACCACAAAGCAAATGTGTGGTACCCCGGGTGTTGTATTGGGCACATATAATAAAGGTTTAGAGGGGACCTTATAGCTGAGATGTTAGCTCCATCTAATCTTCCTTCTCCCTTGGCAATGAGCTTTATCCACCTCAGGCTGTAGCAGAGAGGTTAGCCCCATACACACAGTAAAATTATATAATGTACCAAGCTTCATAAATAGCATAATCAAGTTGATTTAGAAAAGGGGGTAGGAAGACATAGATCCTTGGCATGTTACTTTATGATAATATTGATCACCATACATATGACAAGAGATTGCAGCACAAAAGGGAATTTAACAAATTTAAACACAGTAGCTAGCAATTCAGCAGTGAATAGGCAATAACTCTTTCCAATAGTTAAACAGACTTCTTTATCTTTGCTCCTGCAGCATCTCTTTGGCTATAACTACAAGAACATTTCTTGGTTGTCTCAATATATTTTAAAACACACATTAACCTTTGTAAAACATGAATATACAGTAATAGGAACATGGATTATTACTAAGCAGATTAAGCAAAAACGTCATTGGAAAACCAAAGCTATTGCTCTCTTTAATAAGGAAAGAACAGCATTAGATGCTGAACATATTTCTATCGCGGATTACAAATACATGCATGTTATAGGTCACTGACCGTCCAGTAACAGAGTACAAAACGGTTTGTGCACTTTAGAGTAAAATACTGAACCGTCAAAACGGTTCTGCATTTTACTCTGAAGTGCACACAAAGTTTACATTGTGTACATTAGCAAATTCAGGCACTGTTTCTTTAGTAGCTCAAACAACGGAGCAGCCGTCGCTGGACAGGTCTTGCACATGCGCACGCCGGAGGTGGCACATGCGCAGTGGGGGACCATCGTCCCACTTGCCAGTGCTGTGCGCTTGCAAGCAGGTCTGAATCAGGCCCTCAGTCTCTTGAACAAGTCAGGATTACACAGTACTTGATATATAGCATATCTCAGTATCTCTTAACAATTCTCAGTATCTGTCAATCATTCTTAGTATCTTTAATACACTCTCGCAAAAGCTCTTTTTTGTAGCTTTCAAACAGCCTCCTTACAGCTCTTTTACTCACTCACAGCCTCCACGGATCTCAACTATGGCTTCCAGTGGTGACACACTGTCTCCGGCATTCGGTCTCAGCTGTTGCTTCTGCAATGGTCAATCCACTGTCAACGGCTATGCAGTAGCTTCTGTCACCTCGCATGCTGAGCCCACTAACTTGTCCCTCACAGCAGACCTGTGGCAGCTCACCCCGCTTTGCACTATGCTCCTCTGCATCTCCAGGTCTCAACTACGCATGTGAAACCACAAACATACTGTCCTATGGTTGACTTGTCCCAATTTCAGCAAATAGCTGCTCCACCTGGTGGCAGCCTCATCTATGGCAACATCCTTCGGCTCCTGTCAGAGCCAGGGGTATCACAATTGTAGTGTCACAGATTTCTGCCTATAACCCAACATTAGATTTACATTTCAAAACCCTCCAATAATATGCTCTCAGATTCTAACTTCCTGGTTGTCTCCATTCTCTTCCTCATATTATGACACTGCCCTTGTCCCATCCAGCCTTGTTCTCACCTCTAAATTCACACAAATGGGTAAGAGCACTTTTGTCCTAAAATAATCTGTGCTGATGAGCATTTTCATTATAAAGATACAAAGGGGGAATACAATTAGCGGTGGTGGCCGTTTCTTTGGCACCTCGTGATCATCGTCACCTTTAATTTTTCTTCACACCAGATAGGAGTTGATTGAATTATGCACAAATATTGCAGAAATAGCTTCTGGTGAGTTTGCATGTTGCCTAATGGATAGCAGTTCTGCATGCAACATATGGAGGTGTGAGCAGAACCAGCCTACTGTTACTGCCCATTATAGGCACAAAGTGAACTACCAACAGCAGCTTGTGTAATTGGATCCAGCCCATACAGCATACTTACCTCAATGTCTTGGAGACTTCTGAACCTCGTGTGGCTCGTCTGCCCATTGTCAGATGGCTTAATGGCGAGATTCACGCTGTATCGCATCATCGTGCTTCTGATACCTGCCTTAAAATGCTAGGAATCACAGCAATGTATAGTGGGTTGGTGCGATATATCCCACACTGTCCACCTGGCTGCTCCACATTCCCTGGGACCTCCCACTTTGTTGCCCTCTCCCATGGAGAATCACAATCAGTTAGTACTCAGTGCTGCTGTCCAATCCTTACTCAATTGATTCACCTGCAGCCATCTCAAGAGGATACCCAACCCCTATTAATGAAACACACACTAAAACAACAGAAAGGCAGCTCTAGCAAATCAGTATATTAATAAGATTTTAATATATACATAAATACACATACATTATAAAAATCACCACGTAAAATCACCGGCCGCTGTCAAGAATATTATTTTATATATAATAACCAGTATACACCAAAGTACAATGGACTTTCAGATTTCACTTGTTTCTTATATCTTATAAGCATAGATTAATAAGTGTTTCAAATTCCCAAGCTGCATCACTAATTTAATTATCTGCTTACAATTCTGTCTCCAGTCAGGTAGAATTTATACCGTCTTAGTACTTGCAGTTAGTATATGATTCCAACGATGGATCTTATATACAGAAATTAATTCGGAATTCAAATTCCCAGTATACGATTCCAACCAGGGACGGCTCTAGGGGTGTTCGACCTGTGCGGTCGCACAGGGGTGCCACCCGTAGAGGGCTCACCCCTCCCCAACATCCCGATTTCAGCAGGACAGTACTGTCCCGCTGTTCCACCCATGTGCCGAAGTGGCCCGCGGGTGGTAAAATCGGGAGGTTGGGGATCCCCACCGGCCCCCATAAATGGATGATGTGCGCAACAGGAGAGGGCTGGAAGAAGCCCAGCTAGTGAGGCTCCCCCAGCCTGATGTTATTTGTAACGTCATGTAGGGGGCTATGGCCTATGGTAATTAGGCCACTCCCCCATTTTCAGCTTCGCTGCGCATGAAGGTAGGGTGCACTGATGAGGGCCGGTGCAGGGTGCTCTGACCACTGGAGCCGGCCCCGATTCCAACACTGTATCTTTAGTATGATTTAATTACTGCAATTTTTTGTCTCTTATGATGTTAGAAACTCTTTGTTAGTGACTGTAGTCTGAGGAAGCCGCAGATGATTTACAGAGGAGGGGAAGCGCGTTAAGGATTGATTTTACTGACACCGGTGTCTTTGTTACCGATACCCCTGTGGACAGTGGGTTACACCTTTGGTGGGTTACTCCAGATAAAGCTGCATAGATTGGAGTAAACCAGCAGCCGGGAGATCTGGGATGTGCCACAGTGGAGCATAGGAACTACCGTATATACTCGAGTATAAGCCGAGTTTTTCAGCACATTTTTTGTGCTGAAAAAGCACCCCCTCGGCTTATACTCGAGTCATGCCCGCATGGTACGCTGCTGAGTAGCGTACCATGCGGGCCGCGGTGCAGACTGTGTCACTGTGACACAGCCTGCACCGCGTGTGTAGCGCTGACCGGACGGAGTTCGGTCAGCACTACACACTGACAAACACACAGCCGCCGGAGCCGGCAGCTATGTGTTTGGTATAATCAGCAGCCGCTGAGAGTCTGTCAGACTCTCAGCGGCTGCGCTGCTGCTGCTCCCACTGCGGGAGCCATCTTCCGGCTCCCGCAGTGGGTAATGGGAGAGACGTCATCATGACGACGTCTCTCCCATTATGCAAAGTGGCAGAGGAGCCTGCAGCAGCGTCGGGACCAGGAGCGGGGTTACAGGTAAGTGTTTTTTTTTTTATATTTCTTTCTACTGGGGGGGGGTACTACCAGGGGGGGATATCGCTACTGGGGGCACTACCAGAGGGGGGGGATTAATAATGGGGGAACTACCAGGGGGGGGATGTTGCTACTGGGGGCACTACCAGGGAGGGGGGGAATACTGGGGGCACTACCAGGGGGGATGTTGCTACTGGGGGCACTACCAGTGGGGGTTAATACTGGGGGCACTACCAGGGGGGGATATTGCTACTGGGGGCACTACCAGGGGGGGATTAATACTGGGAGCACTACCAGGGGGGGATGTTGCTACTGGGGGCACTACCAGGGGGGAGTTAATACTGGGGGCACTACCAGGGGGGGATATTGCTACTGGGGGCACTACCAGGGGGGGGGATTAATACTGGGGGCACTACCAGGGGGGGGATTAATACTGGGGGTACTACCAGGGGGGGATATTACTACTGGGGGCACTACCAGGGGGGGATTACTACTGGGGGCACTACCAGGGGGGGATTACTACTGGGGACAGTACCAGGGGGGGATTACTACCAGTAGCTGCTGCATTTCCCACCCTAGGCTTATACTCGAGTCAATAAGTTTTCCCAGTTTTTCGTGGTAAAATTAGGTACCTCGGCTTATATTCGGGTCGACTTATACTCGAGTATATACGGTAGCCACTTCTATTTGTCTAATAAGGTACTTTATCTTCCTGGCCAGGAATGGAAAAGTCAACAGGTAATATTACCTTCATTTTTTAATAAAGACAATTTGTACCTTTAAAGCGGACAGTTTATTTACTAACTAGGATTGTCCTGACTAAAAGACAACATTGTAACAATAAACTGTACTAACAATACAGAGTTGGAATTCAATACAAACTACAGTCACTAACAAAGAGTTTCAAACATCATAAGAAACAAAAATAGCAGTAATTAAATCATACGAAAGATACAGCGTTGGAACCGTACTAACATGTACTAACTAAGACTGTATAAACACCACCTGACTGGAGACAGAACTGTAATAAATGTGGGAATTTGAATCACTAATTAATTTCTGTATATAAGATACATTGTTGGAATCATATACTAACGGCAAGTACTAACTAATACTGCTTTCACACCTAAATCCTGGGTCTGAGCCGAGATTTGGAACACAGTTCCAAAACGGGGCAGACCCAGGACAGACCTTCTCTACTGCGGCGCTGATCTGGATTATTCCCAGACCGGCACCATTCACACTGCACACGGGTGCAGTGGTACACTTCTCCCGGTGCTTGAAGATGACATCATCTCCAAGCTCCGAGAAACCCGGAAGTCCCCATGCTGTAAAGGGACCCAGGTCAAATGACCCAGGGTTCCCGTTACACTGCAGGGTTTCACGGGTCGTTCCCGTGTAAAACCCTGCAAGTTACCTAGGTTGGATTGCCAGGTGACTCGACCCGGGAATCCAACCCTGGCCCCTTTTACACGTAGGAACTACCCAGGTTAACTCTGCTATAACCCGGGTTTTAGCTCTGGTGTAAAAGGGGTATTAGACTGTATAAATTCCACCTGACTGCAGACAGAATTGTAAACAAATGATTCAATTAGTGATGCAGCTTGGGAATTTCAATCACTATTTAATCTCTGCTCATTAGATATAAGAAGCAAGTGACATCTGAAAGTCCATTATAGATTGGGATATAACTGGTTATTATATATAATATTATATTCTCGACACCGGACGATGATTTTACTTGGTGATTTTTATAATGTATGTGTGTTTTATGTATAGATTAAAATCTTATTAATATACTTATTTGCCAGGGCTGCCTTTCTGTTCTCTCCCATGGAGGGCAAGCAGAATTTTGGCAAGTATGCCATTGAGGGCACAGGATAATCTGCAATGTTAGTGTACGGTAGCGTTCCCGCTAGGCTGTTTTAGCGGGGCGCAGCGCCCTGCCCTCCTTTTGGTAGGCAAAAAGCACCCTGCCCTCCAGAAGGAGGGCAAAAAGCGCCCTGCCCTAACAGCCTGCGGAAGTCCGTCTTCACCCGCGGGTCGCAGTGTCCCGCGGGTGAAGAAATGTGCAGTGACCCGGTCACCCCCGGAGAATAGACGCCGGGCGCATGCGCCCGGCATCTATTCTCACTGTCCTTAGGGCTTGGGGGCTGCCCGGCGTGTCCGTAAGTGCCGGACACGCCCCCAAGAGTGACGAAAAGGGGACGCGTCTTATAGACATGCCCCCTTTTCAATGACCACGCCCCCTTCTCGGTCGTGCCCTATCTATCTCCGGCGCCCAGCCTCGCGCCGGAGCTAGAGTGAACACTAGTACGGTAAATATTAGCAGTCACACATTGCAAATACTGTAATAAAATACCCCCAAAGACTCACAGGAGATAAAGATCAATAACAAGATGATGATTTGACTCAAATCAAAACACTACTTAAAAATATGGAAGATCTGTTGATTTATTTAGCTGGCAGCTTGCATTATACCTTCCTATATGTCAATTCTCAACACGCAAGATGCAAGTTCAAAACAGTGAAACGTCTGCTGGTCTATTTATCTTTAGGTTTAAAAATGTGATAAAAAGAGCAGGTGTTGTTTTCTACTATGCTGCTTACTTTCATGATTTTCTACTATTAAAGTCAAGAGGACAAACATGAATGCTTAATTTACATTTTTATTTAAGCCACTCAGGAGAATTTGTTTTTATAGGCATTTATTACTGGCAAACAACGACGACTGATATAGTGAACTACATCTCCTAAGTGCTTTGTGGCTTTATAGGCTTGCAAGCACATGTTTTCTGCAGCTTTGTCTGATCAAAGAGGGATCAGTTGTAGTTCTCCGATTTCATTTGCAAAAACAGCCATAATTCATAAGACTACTAACTCATAAAAGATAAAGGCTCTTTACAAAATTGTCTAATGAATACATCACATTGCAATAAACAAGTTAACTCTCATATATTCCATGCATAAATTGCACTAATATCTCCTAATTTAGTATCTATGCACTCAGATCTGAGAATTATCCTCCTATTCATAACCAGCTCCCCCACCAAAAAAATACACAAAACAAACATTAATTGAGCAGAGAAGTCAGTAGCCGAGAACAAAGTTGATTTACACGGATCAGCAATCTGCAAGGCATTCCACAAAAAGGTCTCTATAGGAGGATCACATTGAAGAAGCCCTAGCTGAAAAAAAACCCTATGGCTTACCACTAGATTTACTTTTTTGGAGCACTGTCAAGATAAATGTGAAAAAAAATATTCACATTTAAAAACATACATGGCTTGTAAACAAGTCAATCACATTGTAAGAACAGAAATAAATGTATTTTAGATTCTTAAAAACAAGATTTATGGTACTTACCAGTTAAATCTCTTTCTCTGGCTTCATCTGGGGGATACTTCATTATGCTTGGGTTAGACTGACTTGGAGGCGTTAGCACCTAATGAGGCCAAATGTTTGGAAATACAAACTTCTCCCCTCTAACCCCCTCAGTTTGAATTTAAATTGCGTGAAGGAAAGAGGTAAACACCTTCTAGCAAGCTATTCACACATTCATCAATCGAGGGAGGGATCAAAGTGTCCTCCAGATGAAACCAGAGAAAGAGATTTAACTGGTAAGTACCATGAATCTTGTTTTCTCTAACTTCATCTGGGGGACACTTCATTATGCTTGGGGATGTACAACAACTGATCTCTATGGGAGGGTACGTCTGGATTTGGCTGAATCCAAGACCCTTTGTCCAAATTCAGATTCACTGGATGCAAAATCCTGAAAACTGTAAAACTTGGTGAATTTATGAACTGAAGATCATATTGCTGCCTTACATAACTGTTCTGCTGATGCACCATTCTTGCCTGCCCAAGAAGTACTAACTGAACGAGAAGAATGAGCTGAAATTCTAGCTGTAAACGGCTTTTCAGCTCCAATATAGGCTTGTTTTATGGTTTCCTTAATCCATCTATCATTTGTTTAGAGGCTGGCAAACCTCTCTTCTTGAAATCATAGCGAATGAATAACATATCCGTTTTCTTATATCTGCAGTTTTATTCAAATAAACCTTTAAAACAGTAACCACATCTAGTAACAACAACTTGTCCTTGTTGAAAGATTTGTCTGCCCTGGAAAAAGAAGGAAGTACTATCTCCTGGTGTAAGTGGAAATCAGACACTACTTTTGGCTGAAAAGAGGGACTAGTACGGAAAACTGTCCTATCCTTATGAGTGATTAGATATGGCGACTTACAGCATAAGGCCCCTAATTCTGATGCTCTTCTCGCTGAAGTAATAGCTAGAAGAAAAACTAACTTCCAAGTTATCCATTTAATATCATCCTCCTCTATTGGTTCAAAAGGTGGGACCTGAATTTTTGATAGTACCACATATAAATCCCAAGGTTCAATAGGTTCTCTATATGGTGGTTTAATGTGTATTACCCCCTGTATAAATGTTTTTATCTCTGGCAGGACTGCCAATCTCTTCTGAAAATAAATTGGGAAGGCTGAAACCTGAACCTTCAAAGATCCTAGGCTCAGTTCTAACATGAAACCTTCCTGCAGGAAATCAAGGAGTCTTGGTAGACAAAAAGAAGAATGAGGGGCCTTCCTCCCTTTACACCAATCTATATACTTTTTCCAAATCCTATAATAATTTTTTGCCAAAATGTTTTTTCTTGCCTTACTTATAGTCTGAATGACTGAAATTGAAAAACCTTTCGTCCTTAAAATTTTGGTTTCAAGAGCCATGCATTCAAACTTAATCTCTGAATGTCCTGACAAAACATTGGGCCCTGAGACAGTAAGTCTTGATGAAGGGGTAACCTGAATCCTAGTCCTACTGCCATTCTTATTATTTCTGCATAACAGGCACTTCTTGACCAATTTGATGCCACCAATATTACTGGGCTGCCTTCCTTTGTAATTTTCCTTAACACCCTCGGTATCATTGGAATTGGTGATATGTATGCCAGCCAAAATGTCCATGGCATCACCATGGCATCTACCTGAAAAGCTAATGGGTCTCTGACCCTGCAACAGAATCTGTATGTCTTGCGGTTGAACCTGGATGCCATCAGATCTATTTCCGGCTGACCGCACTTCTCCATCAAAACCTGAAACACTTCTGGGTGTAATGACCATTCCCCTTGACAAATTGTTTGATGACTTTGGTAATCTTCCCTCCAATTTTCTATTCCGGGTATGAAGACTGTTGATATTGCTGGAATTTTGTTCTCTGCCCATTTCATTATGCGAAATGTCTCTTTCATTGCTAACCAACTCATTGTTCCCCCTTGGAAGTTTATATATGCTACTGCTGTGGTGTTGTCTGACTGAATCTTTACTGGCTTTCCCATTATGAGCTTTTCTGCTCTTATTGATGTGTTCCAAACTGCTCTCCGTTCCAACACATTTATCTGAAGTTTTGTCTTTGATGTGGACCATAGTCCCTGAAACTGGTGTTCCCCCATGAATGCCCCCATGCCCTGAGTCTGGCATATGTGGTAATCACTATCCAGGCAAGAGTTAGGAAGCTTCTGCCCCTGTTCATGTTTCTTGTATTGGTCCACCATCTGAGAGACTTCCTTGTTTCTTGTGAGAGGGAAACTAATGGATTTGCTGACTGAACATGGGATCCTGACCAGTTCCTTAATATGTTCCATGGAACCTTCTTGAATTAATTCTTGCATACTGAATAGTCTTGAATGCAAACAAAATCATTCCTAATAAACTAGTTCCAAAATCCTTTTGCCTAGGTTCTGGATGTTTTGGATTTTTTCTCTCGTCAGAAACACCCTTCCCAATTCTGTGTTGAATTTTAATCCTAGGAAATCCAATTGACGGATGGGAATTAATCTAGATATTTTCCAATTTATTGTCCAGTCATGATCCTGTAGCACCTGTATTGCCCTTAAGAGATCTCTCTATAGTGCCAACTCTGAATCTGCTTTGAACAGAAAATTGTGTAGATAAGGAATCATTATTATTCATTCTCTTCTTAATAGGGAGCAGTGGCTGGACCGAATGGTAGGGCCCTCAACTGGAAATGTTTTCCAATTGCAAATCTTAGCAGATTCTGATGTCCCTTCCATATGGGAATATGTAAGCAAGTATCCTTGAGGTCTATACATGCCAGTACCTGATCTGCTTCCATACCATTTATCACTGACCTTATAGATTCCTTTCTGAACTTGTCTATTTTTAATTTTACAATTCAGTCTTTTAAGTTTAAAATTGGTCTGTGACTGCCATCGTGCTTCTGCACCAGAAAAAGATTTGAATAAACACCTCCTCTTTAGCTGGGAACTGGAATTATTACCCCTGACTTTAACAAGCCTCTTATGGCTCCTTTCAATCCTGTACGTTTTTCCTTGTTTAAAGCCATTTTGTTGTAAAAATTCTCCGAAGCAGGGCCCAATATGCTTATCACATATGACTTCTAAAACCCACTTGTCTGTGGAAGAAACCATCCATCTGTCCTTGAACAACATTAACCAGGCACCCACCCGAGAATGCTCCAGGTGAATGCAGATTTGGGCTGCCCCTTAGGGTTCTGTTTTCCTTGATCCTGTCTGACAAATCTACCTCTACTTTTAATTAGAGATGTGCAGGCTCGGGTTCCGTTCAGATTTTCCCGCCAAATTTCAGGTCTCAGAAAGAGGACTTTTGTCTATGAAAGTTGATATTTGTCCATGAAAGATGATGGTTTGCCTCTTTCAAAGTCCCAAAATTTGGCGCGAAAACTCTGAACTTGGTGGGAAAATCTGAAGCAATCCGAGCCTGCACATCTTTACTTCTAATATTGATCTCTCTTGTAGGTACATTTTAACCTTTTACCCAAAAGGACTGATTTAATTGTTGTTTGAAAGATGGGCGAACAAATCTGTTTTTGGTCTTAAGTCTTTTTAACTGGTAAAAAAAATAACTATTTCCCCCTGCGGCTTCAGAAATCTTCTTGTCTAACTCAGGCCCAAATAAATATTTATTATCTATGGGCAAGAATTCAATAAACTTCTTTGTTTCAGGATCTGCTTCCCATGCCTTCAGCCACATAACTCTTCTTGCCACTACCGCAAGGCTCAACAATTTTGAAAAAATGACCGAGGAATCTAAAGCAGCCTCACTCAAATACTCAGCAACCACTTTGAGTTGCTCTGCTAAAGACATAAATTGGTCCTTAGAGTAATTAGAATGGATACCTTCTATCAACATGTCAATACATTTTTCCTTAACTTTTGCTACCCTAGTGCCAACCAAAGAGCTGTATCTGCTGCTATAAAAATGGACCCAAGAATACCTTCACATTCCTATCCCCCTGATCTCTAAGTGATGCCCCATCTGGCATGAGGAGTGCCATGGCTTTTGATAATCTTGCTACAGGAACATCTACCTTATGAGGTTGTTTCCTATGCACAATATAATTTTCAGGAATGGGATACATGTGAAGATATCTCTGTGGTGACTGAAACTTCTTTTCAATATTTTCCCACGGTTCTGCAATCATCTCATTTAACTGAGTAGATGATGGAAAACACACCAATTTCTTTTTAGATTTCCTGGATCTAAACAAATCTGCAGACCTGGAGTCCTGTTCAGAATTTCCAATTAAATCTAATACCTGACAGACTGATCTGATTAATTCATCTATGTCTTGGCCATTAATATTTTCATCACTGGCATAAACCACATCTTCACCCTCAGAATTATCCACCTGTTCATCCTCATCAGAGGAAAATGCAGTCAGAAAAATGTGCCATTTCTTCTGTACTTAGTCTCTTACAAGACATAAACCCAGATGAGGTCAATAGTTTTTCTAGAGACAATTATGTTTTTTCTAAACCCAAGGCTGTCCTCTCCAGAGCTCTGGTCCATGAAGATTGACACTGACTAGTACCAGGACTCTCTGAGTAATATTCCAGAGCTGTTACCGCCTTTCCAGGATTAACCTTACACTGACCATAGACAAAATTAGACAATTGATCTCGCATGACAGAAGCAATAGACATAGCAACAGTTTTAACCCATGCTGGCTCCTCTGTTGGATTAGCAGAGACTGCTGATAGCTGACTAGAATCAATCAACTTCCCCCCTCCTGTCTTACATTTACTGGCATTATTGTTTTCAGACATTTCCAGTATAACAACAATAAGATATAACAAGACTGATCAATCATATAATTCTCTTTTCAACAGCAATATCTGAAAAAGTGTCACCCTCCATGTTGAGTTGAGCTTAGAAGGGGAGAAGGAAAGAGCTTTGTAATCCAGTTATCAGCATTTCCTTTTCAGCTGTTAGACAGAACCATTCTTGCTGACAGTGTGTCTTATAACTGGAGCTGCTCCTGCTAATGCTTTTCAACATAGCCTGATGTCTTACCCTAGTGCGTTACCCTAAATTGGAAAGGCACCAAGCGCATCTGCCCCTGTTGTCACCCTCTTTGCTACGTTGAGAAAGGGACTGCCTCTTTTGAGCTAAGCACCCCTCATCTCTTTAGGAGTGTGGACTGATCCAAATTAGTACCCAGGATGCCGCATCCCGTTCTGTAACTTCCTGCATCCTGGGTCTATGCAGCTTCTGGCATGCCTGCAAATCTCCCCGCCTTCTCCGTAGCTGCAGCCACCAAGACCCTTTTACCCCCCCCCAACGAATGCTCTGGTATGAGCGGCAAGCCCTGGCACCACATCCGGTGGGCTGCCACAATCCCTGGCACTGTGGTGAATCCTTCCTATCCCCCTCCTGACGGAGGCACTGGACTCTGCTCCACCTCCAGCCCTGTTCTGTTACCGGCAGTCGGGTGCTCTGCCTTCAGACCCTGCTGACTGGAGGTAAGAAACAGGCCCTAAGGATAACCCTGTCAGTCTGGGTTGGTGGGAGAACTGTATAAATAATAGGGGAAAAAAATGTCAAATCCCAGTACTGACCAGTCTCCATCAGCACTTGATGAAAACTGAGGGAGAAGGGGGGGGTTTAGAGTGGGAAGAGCTTTTATACTGCCAAATATGTGGCCTCATTAAGTGCTGACACAACCAAGTCACTCTAATCCAAGAGTAATGAAGTGTCTCCCAGATGAAGTTAGACAAATTAGGTTTTATCTGGTCTATCTGACAAATGCAAAATAATTACATTTATTTTAATTCACCCCTAATTTTAAAATGTCAGACGAGAGTGGAAATGTGTGGTATCTCATTAGCATACTGCTCATGTGTCAAAGAAATAAATGACAACTGTGCATGCATTGTATTAGGCATAAGGACATGGATGGAGATTACTAGTGTGAATGGATTGATCCATCAATTGACAGACCACACTTTCCATCAATGAAATTAGTGTTTTCAGAAGGTAAACCGGATGGTGACCATGTGAACACTGAACTGTTCCCTCTTATGGGAGTGTTGTAGGCATGCAAGCCGACTTCTATGCATGATAGCAGTGTGCGTATGGAGATGGGATGCCTGTTCCTGACAGATCTTCTACACCCAATGGGAGTCTAGATACTAATAATGAGGCCAATTGTATAATCATTTTAGCTTATTTTGTCAGGGTAAGTGCCAAGGAATTACAGGCTATAAAAAAAAAAAAAAAGGAAAAATCTCAGCAGAAAAACTAGTATCTATATTGCTCGCATGGATGAAAAGAAAAGAGCTGCTATAATGATGAAAAGCTGTAGCTCAGGCTTGCCAGTTATCAGCAGATAGAAAAAAAACACTGGGAAACGTGTTGTCTTCCATGTAACATATTTGTGTCTCAAGGAAATAAGGGCCTGATTCAATTGCTATCGCAGCTGCTACCATTGTAGCAGCTGCGATAGCACTATTAAGGTAATGCAGCAGGAGGCATCATGCATCAGGTTAGCGCACATCTCTGCATTAGCCCCTAAGAGCAACAAAGGAACACCTGAAGACCCCACTTCCAGTCCTCAAGCATACAGAAGTGTTCAGTCCCTTGGAAAAGTAGTTGCTAATGCAAAAAGGAAAAACTGAAACATAGAATGATTTTGTAAATTAATATACAATTTTATGAAAAAGAAAAGATTGAGGCAGAATACTGTGCCCTGAATTGTATGTGGAAACATGTACATCTAAATATGTTCTCTTGGATATAGTTACTTTACCTACGATCGGGATGCCGGCGGGTGAAATCCCAGTGCCGGAATCCCAACATCGGGTGAGATGCCGACGCCAGAATCCTGACAGCTCGATCATAAGTATAGTGGCTCGGGCTAGCAATAGGTTTAGGCACCAAGGGGGGTTAGGGTTAGGCTGCAGGGGTGGGAGGTTAGGGTTAGGCACCCCCAGGTTAGGGTAAGACACTAAGGAGGGAGGGTTAGGTTTAGGCACTAACCCGGAAGCATTAGGGTTACGGTGCGGGGGGGCGAGTGTTAGGATGCAAGAAAGGAGGGTTAGGGGTGAAAGGGGGAGGGTTAGTATACTTACCTACCTCCTGTCAGGATTCTGAGCATCAGGATGCCGCTGTCAGTCTTTTGACAGCCAGCATCCCAACTGCCGGTCTCCCATACCCAATCCTGTTCTATAACTTCACTGATGATGTGGTCAGGTAATAAACATAGCATTGTTTCTAAAGATATAGAAGAAAAATTTTGTATTCTGACATGGATATTCAGAAGCCTCCTCTTACATAATCTGTTACTTATAAGGTTATTCATGCTGAGTAGTATGCTGTGCACTGTAAAAACTATACTTATTGCATTGGTTTATTTGGCACGCTCTGATGGGAAGAAACAATTTGCAAAGATATCCACAAAGAGTCATTGGAACACCTGACAGCACTCTGCTGATAATTTAATTGCCCCCTTAAGCTGGGTACACAGTAGGACAGCATACACACTTACCAATCGTTGGCCCGATGTATCATGCCTGACATCACAACTGGCTCAGTACTCGCCCACTTGTGATGACAGTCACTGGCTGCCTTTTCAGCAAGTGTATGGGCAGTCAGCTACCCACCCATAGAAATAGCCAAATATGCCTATATATCTGCAGGTATATCAGCCATCGGCTGGTCTGTGAACCACATCGTTCAGACATATTGCTGGTAGACACCAGCCGACACTGCCATGATATGTTGGCCAATGTGTACCCAGCATTAGTTTTGATGTTTCAAGGAAGAAGTGCAGACTGTTTTTTCATTCAACAAAGAAGGAAGAAGAAAATATGAAAAAGTAAAAAGATGTTGTGAAGTCGCCATTTAATAGCATCATTCATGAGCTAAGTGTAGAACACAAACCATCCATCAAACAGATCATCCAGGCTTTATAGTATTGAAGTTGACTTCAAAGTGATTTAAAGAAATAGCAGTAAGCGGTCAAGTAGTGTGTACACATTAAACCTTGGTCAACATGAATTTGAATGGGCTGGGAAAGCAGTTTGTTAACCAAAGTTTGTGTTAACCAAGTGCTCATGTACAGGAGGTTTTTTAATTTTCTTTCTATAACACTGAAAATAACGTTATCGTAATAAATAAATCCAAACCAGAAAAGAAAGTATCTGTAAATGCAGTTTCAAGCAACTTAAAACTGATTTTTCAGAATGTTCATCCACAACAATTCCCATGTTAGTCCGTAACCACTTATTTTCACTACCTCCTAAACGGTGCAATAAATATTTTACCAGAACCACGTTTTCATCATTATCAGCATCTAATACATTATAACAAAAAAAGGTTATTTAAAATCTGCACAAACACCTGCGATTGCAGCCTGTGCAAAACAAAATGGAGCCTCCACCTCTACCTCCAACATATAAATACAATTCAATAAAAAATGTCCCACAATGGTGCATCCACAGTATAAGGAATTCAACTTGTTAAATAAAGTCTAACTCTGATGCAAAAGTTGAAGTATTGGACTTCATTTCCTTTTTCCTCTTTTCTTGTTGTAGAATGCTATCCTTTTTATGAGGCAAGAGGTTTTCAATGCACGCTCCCCTTGCAAAATAAGTTTTTCACTCTCAAAAACAAACAGAAAACAGGAAAGATTGTGCACTATTGACAAATAAAGGTTATCATTTATTTATCTATCGCACTCACATTTAACAAGTTGAACTATTTATACTGTAGATGAGCCATTGTGGGATTTTTTTAAATTGAATACCATATACTACATGCCATGGAACTAAACTTATTTTGAAAGTGCCGTTCAATTCACAAAAATCTAAGAAATTTATTTTGCAGTTAATATTATCTAATACATGTTAATCTTTGACCATAAATACGATGTTGAGCAAGTGTTACTATTAACACAAAAAGTAAAAAAAAAAACTTATTGGACATCCTAGTGTGATAACTTGCTTTATGAATTTTCTTTTATTTTTGAAAAATTTCCAAAGTTACTTAAATGAATAACCAGAAATGTGCTCTCCAAATCTTAGTCCGTGACTGTGAAATTGCCCAGAAACCTACACCTTGTATTTTTTACTTTCATTTTTTTACAGCTGCTGAAGTTTGTCTCATTATAAATATGTTCCTGTTTCTGCTAATCAAGTACAAATGGAAATCAAATCAACTGGGTAAACTATACTTTGGCAAGAACACCTAAAAATAAATTCAGGTATGTTAAAACTTAATCAGTGAAAATAGAAAAAGGATTATGTATATTGGCATCAGTTCTACAACTTCAATGATTGGGAATGTTTATGATTGTATCTGCATTTTACTGTGTTGTATATACTAATGGCAAAGCAAATATAAGTACTTTGCTCTGACTATATCATTGCCCCAACATCTACAATCCTTAACTTTCTCCATGTGTATCTATAGCATATCCAGCCCTTCCCACATCTACTTCTCCTTTTTCATCTAAAGCATTTTTGCTTTCATAGTTAGAGGTGATGTTTTCTTAAGTAGATGTTGAAGAAGTACTGTGACTGCCAGCACTAGTACTGGGATGCTCAGGTACTTCTATAAAACTGATTCATAATTGATTTACACCAGGACAGGAGAAAAGCTACTGTACTTGAACTTGTAATTGCCACCGCACAATGTCAACATACAGTGAGAGAGGGAAATGTTACCTTTACCATGCAGTGTTATTAAAAGTCTTGAAAACGCTTTTTAAACCAGGGAAACATGTCTTTTCACAGCTTTTAATATTTTGGGGTGCAGCTGATGAGGACACAACACCTAGCAAGTACAGTAATATATGCTGCCTCTCAAAATCACACAATCTAAATTGTATTAAAAGACTTGAGAATATTTTTTGACTGATCCATGATTATTTTTTACACCAGGAGTAAAGCTGCTGTAATTGCCACCACACCAAGTCAACGTACAATGAGAAAGGGAAATAAGGGACTGTTACCTTTACCATGCAGTTTTAATACAAGACTTGAGATTTTCTTTTCAGAGAAATTTCTTATTTAGACACCAGAAAACAAAAAGCTCTGTTTTGCACTTAAAATATTTGTGTGCAGCTGGGGCACCAAACCCAGTAAGTACAGTAATATACATGGGCAGGGGTGCCGAGAGGGAGGGGGGAACTAATTACCCGGGCCTGCTGGAGGGGCCCGCCACCGCTCTCCGTCCCTCTTACATCACAGCAGCCCAGCACATGCTGCTGTGTGCTGGGCTGCACTGGGAGACTGCTCGCGGCTGCTAAAGCAGCAGCTGGAGTAGTCTCCTACGCCTATGTGGGCAGCGATCACACTGATCACGCCCCCAATTGGCTGTGCACCGGGCTGAGGGGCACACAGTGCTCCCCTCCCCAGTATGCAGTGCTGCTTTGCGGCGCTACAAAAAAATTTTTTCTAAGGGGGCAAGGCCACGCCTCCCGCAATTAGGCCACACCCCGTCACCTGGGCCCGGCGCGGCTGTTGGCGGCCCTGTACATGGCCTCTCAAAAAACATGCCATGTTCCTTTGAAATATTATTTAAATTAAGTTATAAAAGAATTGAGATTTTTTTTTTTTTTTTTAAACAGGAAGAGATCTTCTTTGGAATGCAGCTAAGTCAGACACAGAGCAGTATTTTTAGGCAGCTAAGATTCAAATAACACTGTCTCTGCCCTAATGCACAAGTGACAATATATACTGCAGTGTAGCTAAATATCCTTGTAAAAAACAAGCTCAATTCAGGATCTCTTCTAGTAAAATACTCAAGAGTCTGTTTGCACCAGAATGCAGGTGCTACTGGTATCTGACAAACAAACACACAGGGGCTGACAGAAGCCTGTTTGCATACAGATTGCAGTTGCTGCTAGCTAGGGTCTGCCAAACATACACAGATTGCAAGCATCTATGACACTGTTACACCCTCCCACCCCCTCCATTGACTTACAACTCTCTTTACTGGTGTCCTAATGGTGTATATTTGAAGCACAACACACCCCACACCCCTTCCATACACTCTCCTGTGAAATGGCGCCTGATCACAAGGGCAGGACTCATATGCAATCCAAGACTTGTGAGATCTAAGATTTCCAGGAAAATGATACTCTGCCTCATTTTGAAATCCGAACTTGGCAGGAAGACCTGAGCCGGGACTCTGTTCTCCTTGATAACCCCAAGTTCGGGTGTGTTCAGTTTTCAGCTAAACCGAACTGCTCATCTCGAATTTAAATAAAGTTTCATATATCTTGTTCAAAATGGTGTTCTCCATTAACATAACAGAAATAATCTGTATTATCTGCTTGCTTTGTATTGAAAACAGATTTGCTCAGAATGAATTGGTTTAGTGTTTTGAACTTATTTTAGTCATTCTGACCTCATATCTGGCAGTACTTTAACATGGCAAAGCCAAAGATCAAATGAACACACAATATATTCTACGGGTATCTTGGCTAGCAAAACAAAATTATATATATTCTGCATATAAAAGTCTTCGATTATGTTTGGCTTATTAATTAACCCAATTATAGGTGTTGATAAAATAATAATCTGTCTGACTTGGAATCTTTCAGAAGGGGAGTATTTATACTAAATGTACATTAGATTAAAATATTAGAAAACAAAAGCAAACCTTTCTCCAACCCGAAATACAAAATGTGAAGAAAACAAAAATAATTATTCTATACTAGATTTATGACATTTTAACTAAGGTCCAAAGGATCCCTCTCCAAAAAAAATGGTATAATATTATGCTGCAATGGATTTATGCTATTTGAAGACGGCGTTACCCATCAGGGCAAAAATTTGAAAAGCTAAGGATTCAGAACTTGGTAAACACCATTATTGCAGTCCCCACAGACAGCTATGGAGTCTGTTTTTGCAAACAATAGCAGAAGGACCACAGCAGATATCTCCAATATATATGTCTCACATAAGGAATGGCCAAATTACATAAAAAAATGCAACAAGCCTCTGAAAATGTTCATTTTGACTGCAAATCTATTTTAAGAAAATATGCCCCAAAGAGCATACTCCCTGATCCGACCTGGTTGCCCCCACACGGAGAGAACAGCCACTAAGTAGTCAGGCATGCTTACGAGTGCTTGCCAAACACACCTGGCACTTCACCACATTCCAGATTTACACATTTCATTTATTTGGTTGGTTTTTGTAAAAATGAGCAGTTTGACTAATAATAGATACTGAAGGTTACATATCAATGCTTAATAATATTCCACGGAGTAACAGTGTGTGCACACTTCATAAGGCTAAATATTCAGATATTCCCAATTCAACTGCTCTTATGTGCACAGTTTGCATAATACTGTATTTTCTTGCCTAAAGATGTCATCAAGATTTCCTGTCTTGATTACTGCAGTCTTCTAAGTTCCTGGATAGCCTGCTATGTTAAATAGCATGACCTAGCACCATGCCACGTTAAAGGATGAAAATCAGATTAAATTTAAAAAGAAAACATCTGTTTTAATAATATTGTATATGTCTAATGTTTTCATGTGACAGCTCTAAAAGACAAAATAAATTGTATACAGAAAACAAATGAATTTAATTTGAAAGGACCAGCTAAAGTTCAATAAAAAAATACACAAACAATAAAGCATCTGAATTTTGGATATGGTTTAGTACACCATTGAACATCAATTACAGTTTTATTTCTGTTTAGGAGACTTGACTACAAAGATCTTCAAAGTGGAAACCAGAAGTAATTTCTAGTGGAAAGTACAGGGGAACAGTTATGGTGACTAGTTGTTACTAGAGTTTGCAGGCAGTGGTGAGTTGCAGAAGAAGCCACAACAGGTCTAAATGATTTTAAACAGATTGTATGGGCTTGCAGACAGTGTCAGAGTTGCTGAAAAGGAGAGAGAGAGGGAAAAGAAAAGAAACACTGGAGGTGAGGATGATGCAAAGGAAGTAACAAGAGGAAATAGGTCCCCGCCCAAAAACTTACATTCTAATGGGGGAGATAAACAGCTGGAAGGTGTCCTGGGAAGATGGGTAGGAGGAGGGAGTGAGACGAGTAAAGGCCCCTATACGCGGAACGATGTAGGTAATGATCAGATCTCGTTAACGATTTCCCTTGAACACTCTCGGACAAACGATATTGTGCATACACATGAAACTATTGTACAAATGACCAAACGATATAGATGGGTCGTTAACGTTTGCAAATCGTTAATGATATATCGTTTGGCAGCAAACAACCTCACGATGCATCTTCTGTCTCTCCGTCGGCTCGCACAAAATGGTGGAGGGGAGCGTCCAGGAAAAGTGACGATAATTCATTCGTCGTCAATGAAATCTTTCATAGTGCGTACACACGGAACGATATGTGACAAATCGTGAATGACAGGTCGTGATCTTTCTGCATGTTGAAGAGATCACCGACCACTACCAACAACCAGCAGCACTTAATGGGTCAAAAATGGCAATATCATTTAAAAAAATCATACCGTGTGTAGGGGCCTTAAGGAGGAGGGGTGGCGGCACACTTAGTGAAAATATGTATTTTCATGGAACAATTAAAACTAGTGAGAGTGGAAGAATGTTGGACTGGGCGAAGGAGAGTGTTCCAGAAGATGAAAATGCATCAGGCAAAATCTTGGAAGTGGGCATGGGAGGAAGTAACCAGAGTAGAGATGAGAGGTGGCAGTAGGGGAATGAAAAGGGAAGGATGGGAGGAAATGTGGATAGAAATGAGGCTGGAGAGGTAGGTACGAAGTGATTAAGGGCTCAAGCCAGTGTAGGAGATTGCAATGAGGCAGGTGACGTGGGAAGAGAGAAAAATGAGAAGAGCAGCAGTGTTAAGGATGTTTTGGAGAAGGATCAGGCAGCATAGAGGGAGGCCAGAAATGAGTAGGCTATGGTAGTCAAGTTGGGAGATGAGTATATAGGGTGAAGAAAGGCCAAATCCTAGAGAAGTGACAGAGGTGGAAGTAGCAGGAATGAGAGATTGCTTGAATGTGGTGAGAGGAGAGAGAGGAATTACCGACTATACCTGGGACACAGGGGAAAGTAGAGAGGATGATATTGTCTACATTAGAGAGAAGGGGGGTCATGGATCCTGGAAGGTGAAAATAGTTTATTCTTAGCTATGTTAAGTTTAAGGAAGTGCTTGGACATGCAGGATGAGATGGAAGAAAAGTCAGTTACAGATACAAGCAAAGGACAAAGGGAGAGAGGACAGGGGGAGGAAAGGTAGATTTGAGTGTCATCAGCGTAAAGATGGTATAGCAGGCTGAAGGAGCTGATGACATTTCCAAAGAGGCGGCATGTGTTGTGTGATTGGGAGGAGATAAGACATTTTAATTTTGACAGTTTAGCATGGATCTGTAGGGGGAAAGCATAAATGTGAGGTGAATGTAGTTATCGTGAGTGCACGACTTCCTGCAGTATCAGTCACCTGCGCCGATACAATTCTCCAAGTATCAAGTGAGTTTAGAAAGCCAGCTGGGGCAGTAAATTAAAGAGCAAAGATTAGAGTTAAAAAGATAATGCAGAAAAAAGTGAGGAGGATGTGCAGGGAGGAGGAGAATAGGACAGGGTCCAGTGCATCCAGGTTTCACTTTGGTGAGAGTAACCTTGGGGACACGGGTGTGACAGAGGGATAGAAAGGACAAAGGAGATAAGATTGGGGTTGAAAAGTGGGAGTGGGAAATTAGTGAAGTCAGGTATACATGTGTTTAGACTGTTGACATGTACTGTATGTCGACATGCACAATGTCGTCTTGTAACATGTCAACATAACCGTAATATCATTATTTTCATAATTATAACATCTAAAACTAACCGTAACCCCTGATACTAATCCTTAAACCTAACGCTAATGTCAACATTTTCCCTATGCCAACATGTCATATTCCAGGGGTTGACATTTTAACTATTTTGAAATAACATGTGACATTCTGCTGTTGACACAGTTAATGTCAACACAGTGAATGCATACCTGAAATTAGTGGGCCTGATTCAGAGCCGGACGCTATTTGCGAACGGTTGTTCAGAAAAAGGGGCCGGCTATTTAAATTGAGCGCCTGCTCTTTGCGGTCTGTTTACGCCTCTATGTCTGAGCGAGCGAACGAAACATGCGCTCGCTATTTTGTAAAGACGCCCCCTGGCCGTTCGCATCATACGTCATCTCCGCTATTAGATTAATCGAGTACATCGAAAGGCATCTGAACTGCTCGCAGTGCTTGTGGTTGGATTTTCCTACCGCAACCATGCGAACAGTTTAGGCTAAGAGACAACCAAGTAACGTGGCCGATGACGCTACTTTGTTAATTATGCACACCCTTAAAACACCCGTTTTGACCGTTTGGCACGCCTGCGTTCGGATCTCCACTCCCCGTTTTCAAGTACCTTCTCCTGTTACCACCCACAAACGCCTCATCCTGTCACTCAAATTAGCAGGCACTCGCTATTTTGCGAACACACGATTTCTGACCGCACTGACTGGTTGGCGCATGCGCATTACGACCCATATGCATGCGCAGATGTGGGAACATCGCTCGGAGCGAACGAGTGGCCGCTTACGAGCGGCTCTGAATCAGGCCCAGTGTTCACAGCGGTGGGGAAAAAAAATCAAATCCAGCGAGTGACCGTGCAGTGGGAGGATGTCTATTAGGTAAGGGAAAAGGAAGAAGGTAAGGACAGTGGGGTTATCAAGTAGGATGTTGAAGTCACTTAGCATGAGACAAGAAAGGTCAGAGGAGAGAATGAGACAAGAAAGGCAGCAAAGATGTCAAGAAAGTGGGAGGAGGTACCGGGGGGTAAGGGGGTAGATGACCGCAACATGAAGGTAAAAAGAGTGGTCAAATTGACCCTCAAAAGGAGGAGAATGAGAGAGATGGCTCAGGAAGAAGGTGCAGGAGCAAAGACGGACTCCCAAGCGAACACCTGTAGGAACGGTGGTATGGGAGAGAGTGTCCCCAAAGGGAACGAGCTCTCCCTATTACACAACCAGTTCTCTAGATCAAGTGCTCTGCGCTCCTTTTCACCAAAACTGGGGGCGTGACCTTATAACCATAGACCACACCTCTTTATGTGACGTTAGCTGAGGGGCGTGCCCACATGGCATGCCTCCAAATAATGTCAGGCTGGGAGGGGCCTCACTAGCTGGGCTTTCCCTAGCCCTCTCACGGCACTGGAGGGATGCTGCGTGCAGCATCCATTCAGACTCCGGGGTCCCGGCACCACCGCACAACTGCGGCGGTGGGGGGCCCCAACACCCCGATTTGACCTCTCGCGGGCCACTTCAGCCCACGGGTGGAAAAGCGAGACAGTACTGTCCCGCTGAAATCGGTATGCTGGGGAAGGGTGCGCCCTCTATGCGTGGCGCCTCTGTTCGACCACTCAGGCCGTACACCCCTAGAGCCGGCCCTGCTCCAGATCCTACTAACCATATAAGCAGTTCTAGCTTACAATATCATTTTTAGGTTTTTAATTCTTTCTAACGTAATGATGTAACAAAACAGTTTTGATCAAGACAATCATAACTTACTTTAACTTCTCAACACACAGGGCTTGATTCAGAGGTACACACTAATGCTTGTGAAGCAATATGCAAATGCTATTTTCAGCCTACCCCTTGTGTACTAGTGTGCGCCAAACAGTGCAAGCCCTGAATCGCCCACTTAACCGTGGACAGAGCAAAATCTGCCAGTGATTCCAAACACTCCACCATCGGTGCACCATAAACTTCACCGTTGACACTTGGACTAGCCTATGGCTTCTGCAGTGCCTCCTGAAATTGCTCTCTGTGAAATCAGCTGTGTTCCCAAATGCAGAGCCGCAGTCACAGACATGTCCATGACACTCCCATAACACGTCCATAATCCGGCCTTTTATTGTGTTCACTTCAGACCACCTGCCAGTCACCTCCTAGGAACGCCCGTGTTTTTGCCACACCAGCTCTAATGCCATTACCTTCGTACGCAATTACGGCCTCTGTGTACACCCAGTGAAATGCTTGCGCCATTGGTGTTTTAAGGATTGCATGCGCAGTAGCAACTAATCGCTCAACTGCACAAACATCGATATTGCATCTACCTCTGAATATGTCCCTCAATGATAACAGAGAACAGTATGCAATATATTCGTTCTATAGGAATGAATAGTCAATGCTGTTCTTTACTAGGCTTTTCTATTTGCAGTATGATGTTTCAGCTAGTCTTCTCTAAGTCTCTGATGAGAAATTTTGTGTAAACGATTTTAAACATGCGTTCTCCCCTGATTTCCATTACATTCATTTCCATTATGATTATAGCAGACCGTCATCTATTTTTATAGTAGCCTGGTGTTTGTAAATTAAATAATCCTATTATTTTCATTGTAAAATCATGGTGTAAAGGCTGGAGTATATTTTTTTTCTCACTGGAGCAGAAAAACAATAAATCCTCTTTTCTAAGTGGAAAGGTGCCCGATGTATTTCACAGCTTGCCTAAATGTTTCCAAAGGACTGAGCCAAGGTAATAAACCGAATGCAGCCAGATATAGCCTAGCAGAATGGTTGCCATGTTTACAAATAGAATACGGTCTCAGGTAACAATGTCCCTTCTGCGCTATGACACACACAATAACCCTGGTATAGTGATAGCAGTAATAACAACGCATAACACATTCAAGAACAAGTTGTTTTAAATCCATTTTCAAATAACTAAAATAGAGCAGGAAAATGGAGCTACTCGCTAGTGAAATTAGTGAAATTATTCAGCCAAAATACGCAGGAGTCAGAGGAAAAGGTCAAAGCAGAATGTTCACCTAATACAAAAATCATTAAATGACAAAAGCAGAAGAAATACTGTTAGGATATAAAAGGAACACATTATTGAATGCTTAATAAAGATAGATGTGTTCAAATTATTCAGGCTGTATATAACTCCCCTGGGAGCACTAAAGTAATTGACTGAATTCATTTCTAACCCAATAAAGAAGTAATCTTTTGAACAAGACAGATATCAAAAGATTAAAGAAGGCCAAATATTGTGCCTGCTGTAAATTAAAAAGTGAGGTACTTTAACCAATTAAAAACTACTGTTATTACAATTCTTGTCATGTTGTAGATGGAGTTAGCTGCCAGAAAACGATGTTTTAAATAGATTTTGTCAGCGGTGATTTAATTAAAAAAAAAGAAAAAAGAAAGAATTTAAATATATGCATACTTAACCCTCTCCTCCATGCCAAATACAAACCTACATCCTGCAATCGCTGGAAATGTGAATCCCTCTACAGCTACTGTGTTATTTGTGTGTATAGTATGTATATATTATACACACACATATATATCACACACACATACATATATACACACACACACACACACACACACGATAGATATATAATATATATCTATCTATCTATCTATCTATCTATCTAAAGCTGGGTACACACTAGACAATTTTTTGAGCGATTTGCCCGATTCCGATGGATCGGAACGACAAATCCTCAAAACCATCTAGTGTGCACCAACTATCTTGGGCGGTGCGCGATCCTGTGCCGTCATCAACCACATAGTTAGGTTGGCCCTACACTCAACTCAAGCTGACGATGCGGAAAACAACCCCATGCAGCGGGATGCGGCTGGGTCCGACATATCGGGTGGTCAGGCACCGGATAGTCTAATGTTTACCGGACGCCCGATATGCTGGCCCATCTGGGGGGGGGGGGGGGGGGAATCTCTGGGTACACACGTTGTTTAGTGTGTAACCAGCTTAAATGTGCACATTGGATACAAATATGTAGAAAGAGCTCATCTTTTTTTAGAACGTTATTTTGTTTTCTGTATGCCTCTACATACAGAAACAAATATAAATACATTAAATAATTTACGGCTACAATAAATATATTCAATAAAGATCAACAAGAGGAATTCAGTGTTTATTATGTTATTATTAATTGAATTATTGTAAATAAATATTTGGCATGGTAATGTAATTATAGCAGTAATTATAGCAGTCCAACAGTACAACTGATGTAACCCTGTAAGCAAAAAAAAATATCAGGATCAGAGTGAATTAATATTTAGTTAGCCTTCTCCAATCCATCATTGTTGATCAGGAACCCATGTGCAAATTGGTAAAGAGTAAAAATTTAAGGCCCCCATACACGGTACAATATGCACCTTGCGATGCGACGGCCGATTCAACGGGCGACATATTGGGCAGTCCCTACTCACAAAGCGATCTGCTGCCCGACCGCTTGATATGCCAGCACCCCTCTCCCCTATATAGCACTGTATGGGATCGTACATCGCATCACCAGATCTAATGTGCAGCATGTAATCTCTGAAGGAGCGATGTACAGGACCTCATTCAGAGTCGGTCGTTGCGACCGCACGGTCATACGCCACCGATGTTCGCTATACTGCGCATGCGTAAAGTTCGCAATGCGCATGCGCAATCTAGCTGCTACGATCAGAAATTTCTCTCTCCTTGAACACAGCCAGGTCGGTAGTTTGAGTGACAGATGGAGGCGTTTTTGGGTGGTAACAGGGGAAGGTGCTTGAAAACGGGGGAGTGGAGATCCGAATGCAGGCGTGCCTCATTATGGGAACGGCGTTTTATGGGAGTGCATACGGATTATGGGAGTGCATAATTAACAAAGTAGCGTCATGGCACATGTGACATGGGAGGTTTTTACACTGACATGATCGTAGAGCTTAAGAGAGGGTATGGTCAACCTTAAGCTCTACGACCAGTTCCGATGGTTCCCGATGGTCTCGATTAATCCTTATATGCCCGGAGATGACGTGCAATGCGTACGAGAAGGGGGCGTATTTTTCTGTCATCCGACCGCTTCCTCCCCTTGGTCGGCCAACTACCGATCCGAACTTAGGGACGCAACTTGCGAGGGAATCATTTGCATATCCGGACCCTTTTTCCGTACGACCGTGCGGCCGCTTCGACCGACTCTGAATGAGGTCCACAATCCCATGGGAGCAGGCACTGGCCGATATCATAGCCACACAAGGAACGATATAGCAGCAATATCGTTCCAGTCCATTGGATCGGCTGCTATATCGCACCATGTATGGAGGCCTTTAGAAACCAGCATAAACAGTTACAATAAATTTGTTGGCCTTCAAACTTGCAGTGATGTAGCTCACCCCCCTCTTTTTTTCATTCTAATGGTGTCCTTTAACTGGTATCCTCATAGACACTGACAGAGCCGGCCCTAGGCATAGGCATTCTAAGCAAATGCCTAGGGGCGACTTGAATGCCTAGGGGCATTCGGCTCTGCAGCTCCCCTGCCCCCCCATTGCCACGATCAGCGCTCAGCTCCGATCGGGCAAGGCAGCCTGTCAGGTGACTCTGTGGTCACGGTGAGGGCCAGCCCGGCATTCTATGCGCACACGTGGGTGCATAGAATGCCATAGTGAGGAGGCCGTGCCACCATCACCATGCAGCAGCCCTGACAGTGAGGAAATGCGATGGGGCAGCAGACAAGCCCCGGGTTAAGGGCGTTATCCGATCATGTGATCAGTCCCTGTGACCGATCTCAGTCAAAGGTTACATACAGTGTCCCCAGGTCCTGCAGCAGCATAGCTTTTGCGGTCTGCTGTCAAGTTCATCAAGAGAGAAATGTAAGGTAAGAAGCAGATAGGGATGTGGGACATGTGGAGAACCCACTGCTGTGGAGGGTGCATGGCACAGGGGGACATGTTGAGAAAATGCAGATGGGGCAAATGCTTGTAGCATATAGAGCACACAAAGGGTAATGTCAAGGAGACTCTTGGTATTTGGGGAACATGCTCCTGTGGGGGGCCGGTCACAAACGCTGGGGACATTTGTGGCACAAAGTGGGGCATGTAGTGAATACACTGATATGCTCCCTACACATCAGACTTTTGGGGCATTGGTGATAGGGAAAAAGGTGCTGGGGCATTTGGAGCACAGGGGTATATCTGGAGCATGCAGTTAGGGAACAGCTGGGGGCATTTTGGGCACAGGGGGGATTGTGGGGAAGATAGATACTGGGGGAGTTTGGGGCACGGGGAATTTGGGGAATAACCTGTTGTGGAATAAGCATGTCAAAGATGCTGGGGGTATATCTGGCACAGGAGGCATGTGGGGAGCAGATGCTGTGGTTATTTTGGGGCACAAAGTGACTTTTAGGGCACACTCTGCAAGGGGGGCAGATGTTGGGAGGATTTTGGGCACTTGTGGGCATGATGGAAACACACTTCTGGAGGGTGGCAGATGCTGGGGGTATTTAGGGCATATAGGTGAGAAATACCTGGCTGCAGAGGGGGCATGTCAGGGGGAACCTGGAGCCATGTGGGTCAGATAGAATGAGGGAAAATCTGGAGGCAAGGTGTAACATTCAATTGAAGGAGTGGGCATGTGAGAGAGAAGGTGTTCAGCTTTATGTAATTGATCGTCTAGACAGGGCTATATGTCCAAAGAGCTTCTTGCATACCACCTCTACTCATCCACTGTCTCACACATTCGCTCACCAACCATTTCACCCACCATGTATACAACCACAGTTTAATCGACCAGAGCCTCCATCTTCTGTGTGTCTCTATATGTCTATATGTGTGTGTAAGTACTGTTTTTTATTTTTTTCTTATCTGTGCCAATGTATTTTTTTTTCTGTGGGTGTCTATGTATTTGTTTGTTTTTCATATCGGGGCAAATGTGTTTTTTTTTTTTCCTATTGGGCCACTGTGTTTGGTTATTTTTTTCCTATGTGGGCTAATGTGTTTTATTTTCTCCTGTTGGGGGCCATTGTATTTTATTACTAAGAATTCTGTATGGTAATGGAACACTTTTGAAAAGGGAGCCCAAATTTATATTACTATTCCACCTAGAACAAGATTATTACAAACTGCACAGCTATTTATATTGGCTATGCATGCCAAAATGTGATCTGAAAATATAAATATAAGGGTTTATTCATTAAGGGGTGCCAAAATCTGTTTTTCGCTTACCAAAAAAATTAAGCTTGGCCGGCCCTGGGACAGCCACATCATACAGGTCTCTATATATAATATATTTTCTGGTGGGATTATCTGCTAGGGGGCACCAGCCAAAATTTTGCCTAGGGAACCAATTTGGCTAGGGCCGGCTCTGGACACTGACATCCCAACCAGCAATATAGGCAATCTCATCCTCAGCAACATAAACTCTTACCAATTCTGTATGTAGATCTTTATTCAGTATGTGCATGTAAAACTAATGAATCATATGGATTTATCTGGTGGGAACATGGACATTTTGAAAATGCAACAATAGATGTCCACCAGATCCCCTGAATGTTATTTCACTTCTTACTTTGTTAATATAATTTTGGTATCTGAGAAGCAGATTGCAATTTCCAGAAATGATCTCATCAGCATATCTGCTGAAGTCAATGTGGTTTTAATGAACCATAAATCTGATGCAAGATACATGCTCAATTAACTGGGTTTTTACAGCTGTGAAACATTGATAAATAACCCCAAAGTGACTCAGAGAAGGTCACCAGCAAAGCCAAATGTGAACTTCTCTTCCTTTTCAATATTTAACTTAACTTTTTGCAGATCTAATATCTGTGATTACTACTGAAAGGACAAATTGCTTTAAAAGCTGCTCAAAAGATTCTAAAGATCTGTAAGCAAGGCATGACAAGCACAACAACAGACAATAACAAAAGCAAACAACAACAATTAATCATCCTGATACTAGTTATGAGATTGATTTGATTAAATTTAATTCATGAAAATTGGTGTTATTCAGCAGGACCAGGTTCACATGACTCTAATCAAATATTATAAACTATATTCTTTACTTCTTGTTGAAACAATGTAATGTAAAATATTCTGCTTATACACACGCAACTGCATTGCTAATATCAGCGGTGCTATTTAAATGTGTGCATTCACATTGCGTACGCAGCCCTACATAAGGGCGCCCACTTCCCCTTACTCACATCCGTATACTAGGCAACACAGCGAAACAGAGTAACATCGGACCCATACGAAGCCCAGACCTCACTCAGGAATTGCTAACTTCTGCGCACGCTTGGAGACCGCAGGAGGAAAGGCTATACACGCCAATGCAACGGCGATGATACGCACTGGTATGCCTGCGTTCGCAAGACCCCTCCCCCCACACCCCTCCGTCACCTCTCGCAAACGGCACTTCCTGTCAATCACTCTGTTCTGGGTCTGTGTAACCTCTGCAGACGCAGTTCCCATCGCAAATTGCTAGTCCGCGCCCTACGATGCATACGCAGTGTGAATTAATCCACTGATTGCGTGCATATACGCAACTTTGCTGGATCAAGCCCTTAGCTCACTAGATAACCCAGAGAATTATTATGGTTCATGGATTGCACAGACAAGACAACAAGGAGATACACCTGTATCTTTATTATAAGTCAAGGTAAGAAAAATTAAATAGAATATACCACACTAAATTATGCTTAAAACAATCACCAGGTTAATCGCCAATCCTCTAATTCAGATATTACCCACACGGTGTTCCTGGGAGGAGGCAGCACTCAACTGTTGCATAAACCAGTTTAACAATTCTTAGTGTTTGGGCTGTGGTTGATATTATAACATGCCAGTCTATCATATAATATAATATATGAAACTATAAGAGAGAAAAATGCTGTAAATTTACAGGAAAAAAACAAAATCTTTACTAAATATGTATATGTAATTGCATAAAGTTCAGGCCGATTATGATCAACGACGTGTATACTCATGGATTAACAACACCTCTACCTATAATGACAGATAAAAAGGACATTTAAAATCACGAAAAATCCGTTCGAGATATAAAGAATTGGAAGGATCGAGTACGTCACAAAGTGAATCTGAGACAGGTACTTCATCTGCTGTAATGGGCGCATTCCCTTTAGGGACTCAGACCCGCTCCATGGGATAACTCCAAACGGAAGTGGACGAAGAGGGCAAAACAAAATGCGCGGCAAAGTACCCAAAAGACCGCCTCGCAGGTAGAGAGCTTGGTCTTTAATTTATCTGGCTTATCATTAAGCACGGAGGAACTTAAAGTTCTATCTAAGGGCATGTTGTTTCTCCCTTCCTCGTCCATGGACACCTTCCAGTGGAAAGTGGATTCCTTTAAACTGAATAGAACACTCAGATTGAGAGATCATTTCGGTAAACAACAACTACAGAACACTGAGGTTAACATATCGACGGGTATCCCTGACTCTTTGAGGAAAATTATGCCACGGTCTTAATTTGACCCAATTTCACAGAATGCCTCAATTAGGACTTTTTCACGACTTTTGGAACAGGAGGGTTTAGATTTTCATCCTTCCGATAAACATTATTACCATCAAAATCTTACAGAGAACGAACAATTGGCATTAAAGTCTCTGTCCCTAAGGAAGGACTTAATTATTCGTAATGCTGATAAAGGGGGAGCGGTGGTTGTGCAAAGTCTTGAGCAATACAGGGGGGAGTGTTATCGCCAATTGGGTGACCTTACAACTTATGTGCGTTTGGGCCATGATCCCACTGCTGTCTATAAAAGGGAATTAGATGCATTATTAAATCATGCTCTTGATGAAGGGGTCATTACGTCAGCGTTGAAGTCCTCACTTGTAGTTGAATTCCCAATTGTGCCTTTATTTTATGTTTTGCCAAAATTGCATAAGGATCCGGTGAATCCTCCTGGGCGTCCGATAATCTCCGCCCGGGGATCCTTATATCATCCCATTGCTGTATACTTGGATTCCATCCTCAATCCCTGTATACAGCATTTACCTGCTTATTTGAAGGATACTAGTATGCTACTGCTAAAATTGGAAAATGCATCTATTGTTGACAAACCACTGGTAATGTGCACTGCAGATGTGACAAGCCTCTACACCTGCATCCCTCATGGTGCAGGTGTCGAGGCGGTCAAACATATTATTCTACAAGATGCTGAATATATGGGACCATCAGTGGATTTTGTCATTGATTTATTGTGGTTGATTTTGACCCATAATTATTTTAATTTTGACGGTGGTTATTACTTACAGGTGGCGGGGTGTGCGATGGGGTCCTCTGTGGCCCCTTCTTACGCCAATGCCTTTATGTATTCTGTTGAACAGGCACTATTTTATGTGGATGGTCATTTAAAGGCTGAAATAGCACTATATTTACGCTATATTGACGATCTGTTAATCATGTGGACTGGTCCAGAAGCAGAGTTAGCTTCCCTCCTGGATGGTTTAAATTTATCTGATAGTGTGGTAAAACTCACGTATCAATGTAGCCAAACAGATGTAAATTTTTTGGATGTACACATATCTTTTGAGGCAGGATTGTTTAAAACCTCTCTGTTTACCAAGACCACAGATAGGAACACATTATTAAGAAATGACAGCTTTCATCCTTTACCGTTAAGAAAGGGTCTACCATATTCCCAGCTATTACGGGTTAGGCGCATTACTTCTGATGACGCCCTGGCTGAAATAGCTTTGGTGGATATGATTGAAAAATTTGTTTGTCGCGGTTATGATCGCTGTGAATTGATCAAGTTAAAGGATAAGATCTTACAAATGCCGAGGGCTGATTTATTAAGATCTGGCAAACCTAAGAAGCAACTTGATAGTAATTGTATTCCGTGGGTAAACAGATTCTGCAATGATAGCCCACATCATGTTAGACAGGCAAAACAGTGGTGGCCAATTGTCAACTCAGATAGAGATTTACCAGGTTTACGTGAGTCTAGGCTTATGCCTTGTTTCACCAGAAATAGGAATATTAGGGATCGCGTTATGAGGTTGGATATAACGGGCCTTGGTCGCCAATCACCACCAGTATATTTTTTGAGTACCAAGACAGGGTGCCATCGCTGCTTGGGCTGTGTTACATGTAGAAGTTTAACTGTTGGAAATTCATTCTGTCACCCCCATACGGGGAAACGTTTCAAAATTAATTTTACCGTGACCTGTTCCACTATGTTTGTTATCTACATGCTCACCTGCCCTTGTGGCTTGTCTTATGTGGGAAAAACCCAGCGCCAATTTAAGGAGCGGATGGCGCTACATTGCTCTGCCATACGACAGCCATTGGCTAGTGGGGGTAGTGAACAACCTATGGCTCGGCATTGTGCCCAATTTAAGCATGGGGTGGCATCTATTAGATCTATCATTATTGATCATGTACCCCCCCTTGTGAGGGGTGGTAATAGAAACAAGATTTTGATGCAAAAGGAGAGCCGATGGATACATGTGTTGGATACCATTGCCCCAAGGGGTCTCAACGAGACCCTGGGTTTACAATGCTTCTTATAATAGTGTGTTCTTTATGATGAGAGTGTGTTTTGTTCAATAGCGATAATTACCTATCTAGACTGATTTGTTTTTCACATTGTACTTATATTTGTATGGATACCTATGAATCTTGCTCGCTGGATTAATTTTGCATAATGTTTCATTGGTACTGTATATTATGATGTTGGCCATGTTTATGCATTAAGTAACAGCGTGGTTATTAAATTTTATCCTTATCGCCTTGTATACAGGGTTGCTTAGCGACTGGATCACATGTTCGGCCGACCTGTGGCGCGCTGGTTGATGACATCACGGACCTAGCATCGGAGTTCCCGTTTGCGGGTCTGGGAGGTCGGAGGCTGGCGTTCCACAGGTGAGTCGATTATGGATTGATTTCATGGCTTTATATGTTTGTCATGTTTGTATGTCTTACTTGTACTGCTGTCCCTGACGAAGGGGGGAACCCCGAAACATCGGCTTATTAAAGGACCTTTTTATTCATTTACACCAGTCTATGGAGTGCCATCCGTTTGTTCTATGCTATATATATATATATATATATATATATATATATATATGGAACACAACGTCGATTCTACAAATATACTTTATAATATATATTCCATAGACAAAAAACCTTACAGTTCACATGTCCCATTAAGGCTGCTTAGACATGATCTGAAAATTCACAAAACCTATTGAATTTCTGCCACTCAAACTCCAAAAAGCAATGAGATTACAATCAATAAGGCCGACGCCTTAATGGACATGAGCTTTTTTCATAGCTTTTTTAAAATGTATTAACTATCAGGGATTGGATGAGCAAACCGGGCCGCTTGCAGGGGAGAAGGGCATCAAAATGGTACACTAATGCAGGTGGAAGAGGAGCCAGCACACATGAGGTGGTTTGGGAGGTGCAGAGAGCGAAACGGCTGCAGGGGCAGGCTGTAGGCGTGCGGGGTAGCAGCAGCAGCAGTGGTGCAGAGCAGTGGCAGCAGTGCGGTGCAAGGGGGCATTAGCGGGCGAAAGAGGGCTCACTGGTAGTGCGCATGCACCTGAGAAAATAAAATCAATAAGTCACAGATGCACGAACGCAGCAGTGAGATCCACCTACGCATCTATGTTAAAAATTAAATGTGTAAAATAAGAAAAGGTGCCTCCCCCCCCTCCCCAAGCACAACCAACAACCCGCACCGGGCTTTTAACAGCCAGTCCTGGTTGTGTTTAAACACAGGGAAAAATGACATAAGGGTCTCACAACCAGCTCCCCAGGGATCCCCGGCCTGGGCTGACTAGCGGTCAGGGGTGATGCTGCAGCTGGGGGGCCTGTGAAAGGGCTCCCCTGGCTGTGGCATCACCCCCCCTGCTAGAAAGAGCCCGGTGCTGGTTCTGATAAATAAAGGGGGTCCCTATGCATTTTTCCCCTGTATTTCTAGAACCTGGGCCAGCTCAGAGCCCAGTGCTGGTTGTGCTGACTATGGGGGACCCCTACGTCATTTGTCCCCCGTATTTTGGCAACCAGGACTGGTTCTGAAAAGCCTGGTGCTGGTTGTGCATCATACAGGGGACCCCTACATCATTTGTCCCCTGTATTTAGCACAACTATACTGGCTTTTCAAAGCCCGGTGCTGGTTGTTGTTTTTGGGGAGGGGGGCCATGCCATTTATTTTTTTAATTAAACACAAGCACAGATAGGTCTCACTGACCCGTCCCTGCTTCTGTGTTTGTTTGTTTGTTTTAAACACAGATGCAGGTATTACGGATATTCCAGATCTGAGCCTGCATCTGTGTGCTGCTACCTCCCCCAGGTCCTAACGCCTGCTACACCACCGTCCACACTGCTGCTGCACCGCCGCCAACGCCCGCTACCGTCCCCAGTTCCCGGCTGCAGCTAACCCCTACACCCTCTCCCCCACATCCCAGCACCAGCAAACGCCGGCTTCCTGGCCCCCGCTAACGCCAGCAAAAGGCAGCCATCTTGCTGCACCCAAGTGAAGCCACAGTGAATACACCTGCTGGAGGCACCTACTGTGGCTGTGCAACAAGTTGAAAAGTCCCATCTATTCAATGGCGCATTCTTGAGGTAATAGTTTAAAAACTGTAACTTTCTAATTTACCTGAACCTCAAAAGGCCTACCCTGGAATAATAGCTACCTAATAAAACAAACCCAAAGTCTAAATTCGCCCTCTACCCTGAGTTATGCCTTCCCAAAAAAAACCCATAGACTACAGCAGAAAAGTGGTCCTAATTGAGAATGTCAGAAAAATGTGACACTTGGAAGTTTAGATTACTCCCAAGTCCTCATTTTTTATGTCTATGCCCTGAAATTTGGCATGCAACACCGAGCGACAATTTTACCCGCCGTGCCAAATTTCAGCTCGGTACCTCCAATAGCTTTTGAGGTGTAGCCCCTTAAACACCATGCCCCCCCCTCCGAAATTCTCTATGGGAGAATTGCAGTTTTTTTACACGCAGAGTAATAATACATACAAGGTTGATCCAGCAACCTCAAATGCTTCAATTAGAACTTTTTCTAGGATGCTGGACTTACTAGACTTGCTTACTCCATCAGCACGTAAGTATGTTAACAATCTGACATTAAAAGCTTTAGCGGCCAGAACGGACATTATAATAAGGGAAGTTGACAAAGGTGGGGTGGTGGTTGTACAAGATATTGGTATGTACTATACTGAATTTAAACGTCAATTACTGGATACCAATACATATGAGTTGCTTAATAGAGACCCTACACCACTCTTTAAGAAGGAACTGGATTATTTTGTATACAACCATCAATTTTTTCTTCAAAAGGCGGGGTGTGCAATGGGGTCCAATGTAGCCCCATCATACGCCAACACCTATATGTGTATGGTTGAGAGAGAAGTCCTGGGACTAGTACCTGGTATTGACAACTACTGATGTACACATGGTTTATAGATGACCTTTTGGTCATCTGGTCAGGTATGAACACTCAGTTGAGACGGCTATTTGAAGCACATAATGCTTCGGGACATGAGGTACAACTCACATTCAATATAAGTAACCATACTGTGCAGTTTTTGTATGTGGCAATTACGGTGTCAAAGGGGGTTATCATGCTTCAGCATGATAGTTTCCACCCACTGGCCTTAAGACGGGGGATACCATTCTCACAATTCCTTTGGGTCCAACGCATCACCAGTGACCCTATGGAATTGGATTCCCAGATGCAAACAATGATCAATAAATTTGTTGCTAGGGGCTTCAACAAACAGGATTTGGAAAGAATGAGAGATAGAGTACTGAATCTCCCCAGGGAATCTACGTCTAGTTCTGCCCGGAATGAACAAAAGTATGCTCAAGCCATCCTTCCCTGGGTTAATAGATACACCACTAATAGTGAAAGCACCACTAAAATCATCAAACAACTATGGCCATTAATTAATCTTCATTAAGTACCCAGTGAATTGCAGCACCATGTTTGTGTTTTATCTCCTGTCTTGCCCATGTGGCTTGCACTACGTGGGCAAGACAAAGAGGCAATTTAAGGAGAGATTGGCTCGCCACAGGTCGACCATCAGCACTGCAAGGACCACAGGTCGTAGTGCCCAACTCGTGGCCCGGTACTGCCTGATGGCTCGACATGGTGTTGCAGACACTTGGGCTAGGGCTATAGATCACCTTCCACCTAGTATTAGGGAGGTAACAGATCAAGACAGCTGTTGCAATTAGAATGCCGATGGATTGATAGATTTGACACCTTAGCCCCAAATAGGCTTAATGAATCATTGGGGCTCCAATGTTTCTTATGACATTGTCATTCTTTATAACATACATTGTTTTAGAATGTGCAGGTCTACAAATATTGAAATTTACCCTTTTTGCATATTACGGTTATATCTTGTAAAATATTTTAGGTTTATAGTAGTGATGACTGGTCAGACTAGAAGTATTATTACAGTGATGACATAATATTATTGTTATCAACTATTTATTACTGTTAATGACTCCTATTTGCAGTTTATTGCGCTCACTTACAATATGTGTTTTTACACATTTTATATTTTGTATCTTGTATTGTTTATAGGTTGCTATGGTTAGCGGGTGGGTCAGTGCATCCTCTCCTGGACGCCGCGGCACTTTGATGTCACTGGAGCCGCGATGCCTGGCGTGCGCCGCATGACAGTGAACGGACGGGCAGCAGTCCATGCGAGTACACTGAGGGGGCTGATTGTTTTATGTGGTGGGCTATTTATGTTTTTGTATTGTCAGTATCACGTTATCCCTGATGACGGCCGCAGTTCCCGAAATGTTGGAATAAAGATCACCTTGTTGCAGTTTCAATACAATGAGTGCCGCCATTTATTCACCTGTCTATACAGGGGATTCTACCCCATGGAGGGCACTGGTGCAAGCATTTGTTTTCAACTACACTTATAGGAGTGCCAGGGATTTTGCAATATTTTTAGATTATATATATCCGGAACCACATAAAATACATCGAAATAGCACAAACCCACATATAATGCATAAAAAAAGCCAGATCCACATAGAATACACTGAAAAAGAAAGATCCATATAAAATACACTGAAAACACCAGATCCACATATAATACATTGAAATAGCCAGATCCACATAAAAGAGCCAAAAGGAAAGGGAAGTGCAGGACAGAGAGATCAGCCAGCCAGGAGAAACAGCACTCACTCACTGGCATTGCCCCTCCTCCTGCCTTCCCAGTCACTTCTATCCAGCATCAACCCAGCGCCAAATGCATTTCAAATATGGCCCTGGCCGTCAGCCAATCAGGAGCGGCCGCTTTTGATTGGCTGCGGGTCCACAAGCTCTGGTTGGCTTGCGGCTGGCGCCATATTTGATATGTCACCAGCGTTCTATCTATTCTCCCTGGCTGCTGGTGGAGTACCGCTGCCACCCGTTTCCCCCTCTCTCTGCTCCCACCAGGTCCGGGACTCAAGGCACAGCGGTCCCCCCTGATGGCAGCTCTGCCAAACAGTATTATACAGCTGGCTACACTAATAATTCCATTTCTCTTGAAACCCCTGTAGGTCAGCAATGTAATAATGTTGATACTTCATTGTAACAAACTAGTGTTTTTCTGGTATTTAAAATAAAGATCACAAAAAAAATTAAATAAAACAATTTTAATAACATTTATACTGCATTTTAGATGCATTTTCATAGGATTTAGTTGGGGTGACAGTTTTCTTTTTAGTGAATGATGTAAGTTTTAATTTTTAGGTCAGTAAGTAAAAAAATGCACAGTTTTAAGAAAAAAAAAATAATTATTTAAATTGTTGCCTACCTCTGCTCCTATAACCATTTGATCCCTTGGAACAGTGAACAGGCATTCATAGAGCTTATAGTGCTGAAATAAACTGAAAGGGAAAGAAATATATATATTTAATTTCACCATAAAGCAAATAAACCCAAATATTTCACAACAAACTTTTATACGAGAAGAATTGTACAGTGTATTAAATAGTCGAATAAACAAATACATAATAAAACAGTAGATAGATATAAGCTGAAACAGGTTACAATTTACAAATACTTGTTTACCAAAGTTGAACTCATGTTTTGAAGTTTGAAAAGGGTATCATGTTATTTTCAACTCCCGCCACCTTCCAAACAAAAGAAATATAGAATTTTTGGGTACATTCAATTTTTATGCGTGTATGGGAAGGTCATTATATATTCTAAAAACCTTGAGGAAAAGTCAGTGAAACGCGCATTAGCATCATGCTGTGCAATCTCTCTTGCTCCTGATTATGTGCAGTTAGCAACTCAGAAGGTTGTTTTAGCCTGCAAGGAGATAGCGGTAAATTTGTTCTATCTATGCATTAGAAACTGCTGACCATCCGCATGCAGAACGCACATACCCACCATACTACACTTGCATTACTAGGAGGCCCCTGACAATCTTTGTTCTTTAAATTGTCCTTGAAAACAATATGGTAATAGAAATTCAGAGATAGTTGTTGCATGCATTTGCAAATACATGGTAAGCCACCAGGCCAACTTCACGGCTTCTCTGATAACTGGTGGACCCTACACTGCATGATAACAGTACCCACTCTGGGCCATGTAATTGTTTATTGTAAGGCCTCATGATAAGGGCACATACAGAAACACCAAAAAGAATACACTTAGCAGGGGCTAATAGACTAGTACAAAGACTAATATATATAATATATAGCTGCAAAACAAAGATAAGACTGTGTAAGCTGAATGTGAGACTATAAAATAGTCACTATGGATACAAGAAAAAAAAAAAGGACATTTATTACTATATGATTCTTACTGAAGGAGTGACCACAAGTTGCCATTATATATTTCCCTCTGTGATATCCATCAATGGACTTAACCATAGCAGGGGCAGAACTATGGGAGACAATAGAAGCGCCAGCCGCTGGGCACCAGCACTAATGGGGCACCTCCTCCATTGCCCACAATATATTCATCCCACTTAGGGCTGTAAATATGTACCCGGAGTGTACCGTCACAGATGCCCCATACATGGCACTACTTCCCAAGATAGATAGATAGCTATGCACCATATTTATTTTCCTTTTTTGGGTGGGGGGGGCACCAAATTATAACTTGTCTCCAGGCGCCTGGGATGAACTTACGCCACTGAACCAGAGGTCTGTCAAACATGTGGCACCCTCACCTAAACAACACTACGTGGGGCAGTCACAAGCTGACTTAATTATTGCCGTGGAGCCGCTGGTTTAACTGGACACCCAGCTGTCGTTCACAGTGTTATTGCAGCCCAGGGCGGCTCTGGAGACCTGTGAGTGAAGGAGCGGACACTTATGCTTCCTTTGTGTTTGGTCTTAGTGAGATCCCAAATTGAACAGACTGTTTTACTATTTTACCATTGAGGGTTCAAGATGTGGACTTTTTAGGTCAATCAATATACAGTAGCCATCTATATTTTGATCAATTTAGATTACTGCTATTATGGTATGATTTAATCATGTGAAGTGTTGTTTTGTTTCATTGGTACTAATTTATTGTTATTTTTACTCAATATAAATTACGGGTTAATATAATTGGTGTCGTCCAATGAGTTCTGAAGCATTTGACTGAATATGAGCATATAATATTGCCCGAAACACTTCAGAATTCATTCTGCTGCTTTTGTCAGCAGTCACATCATCAATAAATACAAGGGAAGCAGTTCCATTGACAGCCATACATGCCCACGCCATGACACTACCACCACCATGCTTCACTGATGAGGTGGTATGTTTTCGATCATGAGCAGTTACTTTCCTTCTCCATACTCTTCTCTTCCCATCACTCTGGTACAAGTTGATCTTTTCTCATCTGTCCATAGGATATCGTTCCAGAACTGTAATGGCTTTTTTAGATGTTGTTTGGCAAACTCTAATCTGGTCTTCCTGTTTTTGTGGCTCACCAATGGTTTACATCTTGTGGTGAACCCTCTATATTCACTCTTGTGAAGTCTTCTCTTGATTGTTGACTTTGACACATATACACCTACCTCCTGGAGAGTGTTCTTGATTTGGCCAACTGTTGTGAAGGGGTTTTTCTTCACCAGGGAAATAATTCTTCTGTCATCCACCACAGTTGTTTTCCGTGGTCTTCCGGGTCTTTTGGTGTTGCTGAGCTCTCCGATGCGTTCTTTCTTTTTAAGAATGTTCCAAACAGTTGATTTGGCCACACCTAATGTTTTTGCTATCTCTCTGATGGGTTTGTTTTGATTTTTCAGCCTATTGATGGCTTGCTTCACTGATAGTGACAGCTCTTCGGATCTCATATTCAGAGTCGACAGCAACTGATTCCAAATGCAAATGTCGCACCTAGAATCAACTCCAGACCTTTTACCTGCTTAATTGATAATGAAATAACAAGGGAATAGCCCACACCTCTCCATGAAATAGCTTTTGAGTTGATAGTCCCATTACATTTGGCCCCTTAAAAAGTGGGAGGCACATATAGAAACCGTTGTAATTCCTACACCGTTCACCTGATTTGGATGTAATTACCCTCAAATTAAATCTGAAAGTCTGCAGTTAAAGCACATCTTATTTGTTTCATTTCAAAGCCATTGTGGTGGTGAATAGAGGCCAAAATATGAAAATTCTGTCAATGTCCCAATATTTATGCACCTGACTGTATATAATTAGTTATGTCTTAATTAGCGCAAAACTATTTTTTCTTCTTACATAAACACATCCAAATTGAGAGCCAGTTTACCTGGAAGTCACCCCTGGGACCTCCAATTGGCACTACAAGAACCAGCATGCCCTCCAAATGAGCAACTTTCACTTTGTTATGTTTGCTGTTTTGAGAGGCATAGATGGAACCAGTATTTCTGTGTGTGCCTTTATCATGAGGCCTTACAATAGATAATTACATGGCTCTGAGTGGGTACTGTTATCATGCAGTGTAGGGACCACCAGTTATCAGAGAAGCCGTAAAGTTGGCCTGGTGGCTTATCATGTATTTGCAAATGCATGCAACAATTATCTCTGAATTTCTGATACCATATAGTTTTCAAGTATTGTCGGAGATACAATTTAGTGTGCTGGGGGACATTGGGAGGACACCCCCCTTTTCTGTTTTGTTTGTTTAGTATGACCCCTCCCTTTCATGCACCTTAAGAGTGTTGCCAAATTGGTTTGAGCAGCTTCCCCTTTGTCATGTATCTTTGTTCTTTCACAGACACTACACACACTCAGCCTGCAATAAGGGAGCAAAGATTTTTCTATTTGCTTCATGTGTCCATGAAGTGACCATACTATTTGAGATTGCGAACCACCTGCAAGGGGGACGCAAACTTAGCCATATTCAACCAAAATGGCAATATAAGAGCTGTCCATTACTTTTCACTAAACTCTTTACCTCAGGTGGATGCTGCCTGTGAATAGTAAGCAGCAGACTGATTCCTCTTCATAATCAGTCAGTGAGGTGACTATAGGAACTTAGAGATATGTGTCCCCCATGTGGGTGGTCTGCAATCTCCTATTTATATTCACCCACAGCAACAGAATATGGAGATAACCATGATTTTTACCATCTATTTATCTACCTAATATTATAGGCCAAATGTAACAGGGTGAGAGTTTAGAAAATGTGGTAGAGTTTTATTTTCAAAATGGAAAAGGATAAGACTTTAAATCGTGTGAGTTTTTTGAGTCTAAAAACATGGGAGTTTGCATGTTCTTGGACTTTATTACATGGGCAGATTTTAAAAAGTGTCAGAATTTACTGCTAAACGCTCACATTTTCTAACCGCTCACCCTATTACATTTGGCCCTATATCTCCTTGCATATATAGGCACATACAGTATGGTACCTTAAGACATTTGTGCATCTTTAATAACTACATGGATGGTGTAATGGTTAGCATTACTGCTTCACAGCACTGAGGTTGTGGGTTTCATTCCCCTCTATCACCCTTAACATGTGAAATTTGTATATTCTCCCTGTGCTTGTGTGGGTTTCCTCCGGGGTCTCCGGCTTTCTCACACAAGCCAAAAAATTATACTGGTAGGTTAATTGGCTCCCATTGAAAAAAAATGATCCCTAGTGTGTATATATGTGTGTACATGTGGTAGGGAGCATACCGTAGATTGTAAGCTCCACTGGGGCAGGGACTGATGTGAATGGCCAAATATTCTCTGTAAAGCGCTGCAGAATATGTATGCGGTATATAAATAACTGATAAATAAATATATGTGTGCTGCTTATACTTTAAATAATTATAACCTGATACTATAACTGTATATAACATGCACTATTAGAAACACACTGTCTAGGTAACTCTGCAAAAAATACCAAGAAATGAAAAGACAAGTGAATGGGATTTGTTAGATGTACCTTAGCTGCAGTATCTGCAAACTTAAGCAACTAAAGGAAACTCTGAAAAGGAAACAAAGGAGTTAAAAATGTGTAACTCCTGAAATTATACATTTGAGTTGCAATAACTGAGAAATATTAGGGGTCAATCCAATTAGCAGCGAAGGAGGTGAATTCCCATCGGACTGGCATAGACACATGAGAATCTTACAGGTAATAAATCGGATAAAAAACTTTATAGACATTAGAAGGACCCAAAAAGCAAGAAAATAAAATGAAAAAAGGAATCAGGTATAAATGAAACAATACACATGAAAAGCAATGACATTAGCATAAAAATAACCTAGAAATGTAGTGTAATCAAAAATAGCAAAACACTTGATACAATAATCCTAAAGGATGAACCTGTGTACCCTTATTATTAGATCGGCCATAATTTGCGGCTATATTGCCAGTTCTGCAGTAATGTGCAACTATGTTGCCAGTTCGCGTCAATATTGTCCTCTAATAGGTATGATATTTTAAATAGAAATCCTCCCATCTTGTGTTTAAATAATAAACATCAGCAGCTGAACTGGTTCAATTGTGCATCTGTAGTAGCAGCCAGTAGTAGAGGGGTTTTACAAGTCTCAAGCCTTATGCACAGGATTTACTAATAAAAAAAGGTAATTTAAAAATGAATACATAAATTCCCAAATGAACACTGCTAGTTCAGTCTCTTCTCATAGAAAGAATTCACTTGCCGGAAAATGGAGCACCGGTTTTGATATATAAATGGTATGCACAGAGTCAATAATTATAGTGCAAACACAGAAGGAAGGATCACGCTTAATTAAAATAAATTATTTGTACCACTATTGGTGTTGGTATGGTACCTTCAGAATCCGGTTTAGGGGTTCCACATCGCAGGGCCATCCAAGTTTAATCCTTTCTGAGTGCACTTCGGCCGCGTGTGTGTGTCCGTCGGAGCTCCTTTAGTGTTTAGTGGATAGGTATCCCTGCAGCGTTGTCCGGAGACACCGATTGAGGTGTGGTGTAAAGGGAAGTAAACCACGGAGGGTTCAGCTGTGTAGTATGTAGCAAGTGTGGTAGGTTTAGCTTAGCACGTTTCTCGGCTCTTGCCGTTTCACAAAGAAGCAGTCTCACCAGTATCAAAAACATTAGCTTTAAATACCACCATACCATATATGAATAAAAATAAATAAGTGAAAAATATTATAATATTAATCATAATAATTCTGATAATTATAATGGACATAATAATCGTAATAATTCTGATAATTATAATGGACCAAGTGACATCAGACTAAAAAGATTTATATTAAATGATTTAACGCAAATAATATGTAGGATGTAGAGGACATTTTTAACATATACAGATATACTCTAAATGTTTTTGACATATATGATCCCAACTAAAATAAATATAAAATATAAAGTACTAATATCACTCGAAATAATTATTCTAATCTACTCCCATTATTTCACCAAAATGATTAGAGGTAGTTACTTTCTTAGTACTCAAACTTCCATATAGGGAATCGATCAAACTGAGTGGATTGTAGGTACGCAGGTAATTGTCGAATTTATCAGAATACTAGTAATAATCATAATAATCCTATGGTTTTAGCCAAAAACATAACCATATATATGTGCTCCTTTTTACTGATTTATTCCTGTTGTCGTTAAAAAATGGAATTTAGTTCCTCAAGACTTATGTGCATATTCGCAACCTTCAAGAATCCGTCCAGCAATAGGACTGAAAAACAATAATGCCAAAGAGGACCAAGACTAGTATTCCAAAATTAAATATATCCATACACACACATACCAAAAGGCCTCAACTAAAGAAGTGAAAGGTAACAATGGAGAGAATCACCAGTAATAATGAGCTCACTCTCTAATGGTGAATCTCAGAATCCCAGTCAGGAGAGCAGATACGAATAGGGAAGAGACAGTGGTGGTATTAAGGCAAATGTCAATTTATCGCTAGATCAGAGGATAAAAAGACACCCTTGTAGATTACCTACAGGGACCTGTAGTCTAATCTGGGAGATCCTCAGATCCAGTGAACCAAATATTGGGGGGGGGGGGGGAATACAGTGCAGAAAGAGATACATGGTACAGAAATTGAGGGTCATACCCACTTTAACTAGAACTATATGTTGTTAAGTTCTATAGCATCATTGAGGCCGTGCGGTGTCAATGTATTCAATTTGAAAATCCAAAAGGCCTCTTTCCTACAGAGACGTTTAAATCCGTCTCCTTTATGGTTTACATTTTTGACATGTTCAATAGCTGTAATATTCAATTTGGCTATGCTCCCTTCAGGACAGGAGGAAAAATGTCTGGGTACATTGTGATTGGTGAGGCCCTTCACAATAGCCCGCCTAAGTTCACGAAAACGTGTACTAAGTGCTCGTGTTGTTCATCCAACGTATTGTATTCCACAACCGCATTGTAGGACATAGACCACAAATGAAGATTTGCAGTTTAGGAAACTTTCAATACTGAACTCCTCTCCACTAGAAAATGAAGTCACCATCATATTCCTATGGTTCACATGTTGGCATGTCAGACATCTGGTCGAACCACATTTGAAAAACCACCTTTTGGTTTAGGTGGTAACCAGGATATTCCAGAGTGATTCTCATTAGCCTTAGTACAATCTTTGAGTCCACTAGGTGCCAATTTTTGTTTTAATGTGTTGGAACATCTGAAAACAACTTTACTTGTTTCGGACATGGAGGCTGCTAGAAGTCTATCCATCTTTAGAAAAGAGGAGTTCTCGCTAATAATCTTTTTAATTTCTTTGGCCGATGAATTAAATTGTGTAATAGAGACCATAGACCTAGTTTCCTCCTTAGAACCTGAATGTTGTGATGGGCCTCTGGAATCACCATGATCACCTCTCGAAGGTAATAATGTATCCCTATCTATCAGTTTGACTTCATCAAGTGCTCTCTCTAGAATGACAGATGGATAAGCTTGTTGCAAAAAAGCACCATACATGGTTTGTGATTGTTGTGTAAACATCATATCATTAGAACAATTCCTCCATAGTCGGAGGAACTGTCCTTTTGGTATATTATTTTTCCAACTCTCAAGGTGACAACTATTATAATTTAAATATTTGCTGCAATCAACTTCTTTGATATATGTGGATGTGTCTAGTATTTTATTAGACACATTTACTGTGATATCTAAATAGTTGATAGTGTGTTCACTAAACATGCTAGTAAATTTAAGACCAAAGTCATTCCTGTTTAGATAATGAACAAAATTGGTGGCTGAAAGTGCATCCCCATCCCAAACAAAAAACAAATCATCTATGTATCTGCCATAGAGAACCAGGTTCGCCCTGAAGTCGCCACCCCATACGTAACTCTCCTCGAAGTGTCCCATAAGGAGCTTAGAGAAACTCTGAGAAAACCTGGTTCCCATGGCAGTACCACGTGTCTGTATATAAAATTGTGACTCCAAAATAAAATAATTGTGCTCCAAAATAAATTTAATAGATGACAAAATTAACTCACGTGATGTCTCGGTCATCCCAAGATCTTGAGATAGATAATGATTTACAGCTGACATTCCCAAATCATGTTGTATGTTAGTATAAAGTGATTTGACATCACATGTGAGTAGTAGGTATGTATCTTTCCATTGGATGTTCCTAATTTTTTCAAGACAATGTCTGGTTTCCTTGATATAGGACCTCAGAGACATCACGTGAGCTTGTAGATGTGAATCGACATACATCGATAGATTCATGGTAAGTGACCCAATACCTGAAATTATAGGACATCCAGGGGGGTGAGGTGAGGGTTTTGTGTATTTTCGGTAAGTGATAATATATGGGGATCACCGGATGTGTAATAAATAAAAATTGCCATATCTCTCTATTTATAACATTTTCTGATAATGCTTGATCTAACAGATACTTCATTTCCTCTTTAAATTCCTCAGTAGGATCTTTAGCAAGTTTTTTGCACTATAATTATTGACTCTGTGCATACCATTTATATATCAGAACCGTGACTCCATTTTCCTGCAAGTGAATTCTTTCTATGAGAAGAGACTTAACTAGCGGTGTTCATTTGGGATTTTATTTATTCATTTTTATATTACCTTTTTTATTAGTAAATCCTGTGCATAAGGATTGAGACTTGTAAACCCACGCTACTACTGGCTGCTACTACAGATGCACAATTGAACCAGTCCTGTTAGAGCAGGAAGCTACCTGGGGCTTGCGGGAGACTAGACCCGACCCCAAGGGTCTCGTCGCAAGCCCCGATGGTCGTGATGGTCTCGGTCATTGAGACCATCACCTGGTCACTCGCTAAAGCTGTGGGTGGTCACCAACAGCAAGCGGCCACTAGGCCAGATTTTAAAGAAGAAGCGGCCGCCCTCATTCAGAGCGAGCGCTCGCATTTTGCAAGCGGCTCTGAATGAGGTCCTATAAAAAAAAAAAAAAAAAAAAGTGTATGGTCCCTTCATTTATCAAGAAAAAAATGTAACGGAAACTAATTCTCTCGATAAGCTTATTAATTGGTTGATGTCTCAACTGCATAAAGACAACTTCATTTTTCAACAAGAAAAACAGACGGCAACATATCTGTCCTAGGCTGGCCACCAAGAAGTACAGATTTATTGACCTGTGACTTTTTTGTAGGGATATGGCAAGGACAAGGGGCCTGATTCAGTAAGGATCGCTATTGCATACGCAGCTGCGAATTTGTACGGAATGCAGCTGCAAATGTATACGAATGCCTGCCATAGCTCATCCAGCATAGAGACGCCTACTGCTGCTTTCTCTCATCCGTAATACTTCGCACTCCTGCGTATACATCGGTACCATCGACGGACATCGGCCAGTCATGCACAGTTTACACCAGATCTGACCAGCAGCAGAAACTGAAAGTCTTGTCGCTCGCAGTGAGTTCTCAAGCTGCGTATACAATGGCAGTTACTAATTTATGCACGCCCATGCAACGGCATTCTAACGGACAGACACTCCTGCGTTTCTACGACCACTCCCCCGTCACCGCCCCCAAACGCTTACAGCCTGTCAATCACTCTGTTTTTGCATACACAGAGGAATCCATCACAGAGTGATTGCAGCGGACGTGCAGTGCAGCATGTACGCATGCGTAGTTGTGAATAATCGACCGATGTGGATAATTGCAATTGTGTACTCTGCTAAATCAGGCACTTCCTGTTAATCTCAGTGATCTGAAAAACGTATCACAGCAGCTATTGCTGGAGCTGATGCTGACATGTTAACGCTTGTTTGGCAAGAATTTGACTACAGTGTTGATAGCGGCCGCATTTCTCAAGGTAAACACATCGAACATCAGTAAGTTGCTGTAATAATCTTCCACAGTTTCTCTACAAAACTCTGTATGGCGAGTGTCGTTATCATAAACAGTCATTATTTTATAATTTTTTAAAACTGTCCATTGCTTTTGTAATAACCCTATATTTAATTAACTTAAGATACACAATTTAGGGGTCCATCTACTAAGTCTTGGATGAAGATAAAGTGGACAGAGATAAAGTACCAACCAACCAGCTCCTGTCATTTTTCAAACACAGCCTGTACCATGGCAGTTAGGAGCCGATTGATTGGTACCTTATCTCCATCTAAAGCTTAGTAAATAGACCCCCTAATCTTCATCCTATTGTATGATTATAAATCTAAATCTAAACCTAAAAAGCAGCAGTCACACGTTTTTCAGTTTTGATCCGCATCCGCCTACCCAGCCAATTTGTGGTTTGTAGATTTTTTTTCTATTTATATTGGATGAATTTCTTTGCATTTTTCTTCCAACAGGGGAGGCACAGCTAGAAGGGAAAGCAGTGCCCTTTGGGGGCCACTGTGGCACAAGGGTGGTTGGGTAGCAATTCCCCTTTGGGGAACTGGTTGCCATTTAATGGATGGACAAGTACTAAGCCAATTAAGGGTAGTGATCTTCCCAATCCAGGTTGTGGCGGGAGTGGTTGCCACCCCAGTTATTGTTGTTGAGGGTATGTACTGTTTTCTTGCTACCCTGTCCGACTGAATAAAAATGTATTTAAATAAAGCTGTGACCTCTTATCAGCCAATCACTGTGTCCATATAGTTATTTGTTATGTAGCTTATTGTTTAAGGGTTTTAGGTTGAATAAATACAAAACCATTGGGCGGCTTAGTAGTAGTGAATAAGAAGCAGCTTGGGGACACAGACAGAACCAGATTGTAATCATTTAGCTAATGCAATGGCAGCGATCTCTTACAGACCGTAGGAGCAAAAACATGCTAGTGTCTCCAAAAGCTTACCCAAGCATAGGGACGCCCACTACTGCCTTCTCATACCATCAGACGCTGTGCAACAGCGTAAACATCGGTAACATTGATTAGATGAGGCAGTCACACAGCTTGTAAGTCAAGTCTCACCTGCCTGAAACACTGCGGCTCTCAAGACACCCTGTGAGCTCTCATGCTGTGAAGGAGAACACAATGGCTAATTTATGCACACCCATGAAAGGGAGTTTAAATGGTCAGAAACGCCTACGCTTTTCTAACCACTTTCCCATTGCTTCCCCAAACCTGTCACTCACTTTGGGAGTGAATCCTCTGTGTAAGGGTAAATCGCAATACAATCACTGTGCATGCGCAATGGCTAACAATCACATGATCTGCGTAAATGTCGACATTGTGTCCATCTCTGAATCAGGCCTCAGTCCCAATGGGGATCACCTAAGGTCCTCCTGAAAGGTTATTCATTTACCCTTGCTTGGCTATATGGGGATGTCTTTTTATGCAGTAACTAATATGACTAGTCAATTATGCATAACCTCATGCACAGCTTTCAAGCCATAATGCACTGGTAACATTGGGGCAGATGCAGGGGCTGGCTGGCAACTTTTGGCCTGGGGGGCAGACACAAGTAAGTGGCCCGATTTCTCCACCAGCGCATTGCAATGGAGAAAAGACACATTATAATAGCCTAATTAGGTGTGCCTAATGTGGGTGTGCTTTACATAATGTAGAGAGGTGTGCAGTGACAGCCAGATTAGGGAGCATCGCAGTGACTGCCATATAATGCAGAGAGGTTCGCAGTGACCATCAGATCAGGGAGTGTCGCAGTGACTGCCATATAATGCAGAGAGGTTCGCAAGGACCATAAGATCAGGGAGTGTCGCAGTGACTGCCATATAATGCAGAGAGGTTCGCAAGGACCATCAGATCAGGGAGTGTCGCAGTGACTGCCATATAATGCAGAGAGGTTCGCAAGGACCATCAGATCAGGGAGAGTAGCAGTGACTGCCATATAATGCAGAGAGGTTCACAAGGACCATCAGATCAGGGAGTGTCGCAGTGACTGCCATATAATGCAGAGAGGTTCACAAGGACCATCAGATCAGGGAGTGTCGCAGTGACTGCCATATAATGCAGAGAGGTTCGCAAAGGACCATCAGATCAGGGAGTGACGCAGTGACTGCCATATAATGCAGAGAGGTTAGCAAGGACCATCAGATCAGGGAGTGTCGCAGTGACTGCCATATAATGCAGAGAGGTTCGCAAGGACCATCAGATCAGAGAGTGTCGCAGTGACTGCCATATAATGCAGAGAGGTTCGCAAGGACCATCAGATCAGGGAGAGTAGCAGTGACTGCCATATAATGCAGAGAGGTTCACAAGGACCATCAGATCAGGGAGTGTCGCAGTGACTGCCATATAATGCAGAGAGGCTCGCAAGGACCATCAGATCAGGGAGTGTCGCAGTGACTGCCATATAATGCAGAGAGGCTCGCAAGGACCATCAGATCAGGGAGCGTCGCAGTGACTGCCATATAATGCAGAGAGGTCGCAGTGACTATCAGATCAGGGAGTGTCGCAGTGACTGCCATATAATGCAGAGAGGTCGCAGTGACCATCAGATCAGGGAGTGTCGCAGTGACTGCCATATAATGCAGAGAGGTTCGCAAAGGACCATCAGATCAGGGAGTGTTGCAGTGACTGCTATAAAATGCAGAGAGGTTCGCAAAGGACCATCAGATCAGGGAGTGTCGCAGTGACTGCCATATAATGCAGAGAGGTTCGCAAGGACCATCAGATCAGGGAGCGTCGCAGGGACTGCCATATAATGCAGAGAGGTTCGCAAGGACCATCAGATCAGGGAGAGTAGCAGTGACTGCCATATAATGCAGAGAGGTTCACAAGGACCATCAGATCAGGGAGTGTCGCAGTGACTGCCATATAATGCAGAGAGGTTCGCAAAGGACCATCAGATCAGGGAGTGACGCAGTGACTGCCATATAATGCAGAGAGGTTAGCAAGGACCATCAGATCAGGGAGTGTCGCAGTGACTGCCATATAATGCAGAGAGGTTCGCAAGGACCATCAGATCAGGGAGTGTCGCAGTGACTGCCATATAATGCAGAGAGGTTCGCAAGGACCATCCGATCAGGGAGAGTAGCAGTGACTGCCATATAATGCAGAGAGGTTCACAAGGACCATCAGATCAGGGAGTGTCGCAGTGACTGCCATATAATGCAGAGAGGCTCGCAAGGACCATCAGATCAGGGAGTGTCGCAGTGACTGCCATATAATGCAGAGAGGCTTGCAAGGACCATCAGATCAGGGAGCATCGCAGTGACTGCCATATAATGCAGAGAGGTCGCAGTGACCATCAGATCAGGGAGTGTCGCAGTGACTGCCATATAATGCAGAGAGGTCGCAGTGACCATCAGATCAGGGAGTGTTGCAGTGACTGCCATATAATGCAGAGAGGTTCGCAAAGGACCATCAGATCAGGGAGTGTTGCAGTGACTGCCATAAAATGCAGAGAGGTTCGCAAAGGACCATCAGATCAGGGAGTGTCGCAGTGACTGCCATATAATGCAGAGAGGTTCGCAAGGACCATCAGATCAGGGAGCGTCGCAGGGACTGCCATATAATGCAGGGACGTTCTCAGTGACCACCTGATCAGGGAGCGTTGTAATGGCTGCCAGATAACGCAGTAATCACCAGATTATGCAGAAATCATCAGTGACCCACATATAACACAGGTATTCTGAGTATACAGTAGCCTCACACACAATAATAATAACCCCCCCCCCACATTCACACACATTTTACATCACCTCCAGCACCGACAGTATTAAAACACCCCATCCCCCCAAAGATAAAAATAACTACAGCCCCCCATTGCATAAGTATTCCAACACCCCCCCCCCTTCCCTCTCAAATGTCATGTAAACATGTACTCCTTCACTGGCACTTACCTGCCTGGAAGGCTGTTCTGTCTCTAGTCCCTGCGGAGCTCCAAGGTACAGGAAGAGATGACACAGACAGGATAGACTAAAGAAAGGGCGGAGACTCGGATGAGGGGGCGGGGTATTCAGCAGGGACAGGAGGAGATAGATTAATATAGTCAGACAGGGTAAGAGAGGGGGCGGGGCCTCCTGGAGATGGGGCGGGGCCTTAGCCGGGGTGAGGAAGGAGCCCGAGGGAAGGGACAGAGGACACAGAGGTAGGTGCACAGCCCCTGCAGCGGAGCGGCCTCGGAAGGAGTGCTGCTCAGTGTGCAGCCACAAGCTACATAGGGTGACAGACAGCCCGGTAACAGGCAGAGAATGCTGCCCAGCCGCTCTGATGCTGCTATAGTCGGTGCAACTGAGAGCACTTTCTGCCTGTCACCTGCCCGTCAGTCATACCTGTGCACTAGTGATACCGGCCCTCACTGAGGCAAAAGTCTACCGGCCCGGGGGGCATATGGCACCCTGCGCCCCGGCCCAGCCCGCCACTGGGCAGATGTATGAAGCTCTGGAAAGGGATAAAGTGGAGAGTGATAACCGATCAGCCACTCAGCTCCCAATTGTCATGTTACAGGCTGTGTTTGAAAAATTAAAGTTGGGAGACGATTGGTTGGTCATTTATCACTCTCCACTTTATCACTTCCCAGAGCTTCATACATCTGCCCCATTGCACCTTAACCGCTTAACTTGCATGACTGTAGGAGATGCGTCCACAGTCAGTTGGACATTCCCTTATGCCAGGGATGGGGAACCTCAGGCCCGGGGGCTGTATAAGGCTTGCAGAATCATTTGGACTGGCCCTCTGAGCTTTTTTTCTGCTAGCCTCATCTGGCTAGCAGGGTGCCAAGAATGGCACCCTGCATCCAGAATCTATGCAGCAGTGCCATCTGCAGCATCCTTAGGATGCTTCAGACGGTCAGACTGCTGCCCTTACAGCTCCCCAGAGCATCCTCAGGATGCTCCGGGTATTGCTGTAATCACTGGCGATTGTGGCCCCGCCCCGTGTGACATCACACAGAGGGGGTATGGCCTGCATCGGGCCCGCAAATAATGTTATATATATCAAAATGGCCCTCAGCAGAAAAGAGGATCCCCACCCCTGCCTAATGCAGTTGCTTCCCATGCACTGTCCCAATGTTAGAAGAGGAACTCCATTCAGCACATTCGGTTCCAAGGCCGTGATGTAGCTGTCTCTGATGATTTTGGGCCCAAGAATGCTGTGTTAATGGCACTCTGAAGCCCATGCACAAATGTGCATAGAGGGGAACTTCATTTCCCCTTCGAGCACTATTAGATGAATGTAGAGATTAGATACAGTGAGGGCACTGATGATCAGTCGTCCCTGAGACACACGCCTCTGCACTTTGTATACTGGTAGGTGGGAGTTAAGACACTGGGGATATATCACCACTAGGGGGCTGGGGTTAATGCCACTGAGGATCTATTGCAAAAGTGTGGAAGGAGGACATATGAATGGGAAGGGTTGGTTCGATACATCCCCAGGCACATTTTTTCTTTAAAATATTTAAATACATTTTTAAAAAAAGGTGTTCTTCATAAACAAAAAATAAAATTGAGTAACATTTTGAAAAAAAAATTGTCAGTTAAGAGGCATTAGTGGACACACAAGAGGCTCTAGCAATATATCATTATGTCCAACACTATACTAGCGTAAACAGTACTGTACATCTTGTACTATGAATTGCCAAACATGTTTTAAATAAAATTACTTTTCAACTGTAAAAACTATACATCAAAATGAAAAACAAACTGATTATTTTCTTCTTTTAATATGAAAAGTCTCTATCATATTTAAGTAAAAAATATGTAATTGAAGATGAACAAGTATACAGTTACTGGTGAATGTCATTTGCTAACACACACACACACACACACACACACACACACACACACACACACACACACACACACACACACACACACACACACACACACACACACACACACACACACACACACACACACACACACACACACACACACACTTGAGATTTCTATAAATGGTGAAGTTTAATATTTTGATACTATCCTTTCAAACTTTCTTTAGCGATAGGAAAATATCTTCCTATCCAAGGCATGAAATCTTTCACTATTAAATACTGTCTAAGCAAAGTCATATTTTTCCCAGTGCTGTGCTGCCAGATGGATCTTCCAAAAATAAGTAGTAAAAAGAAACAGGGAGATTTATTTAATAAGGTGCTTTTCCTGTCACATTTAAAACTTTCAATGCTGATTACATCATCTGAAATCTCTCCTATGTAAGTGCACATAGCGAAACATTGTTACGTGACTATGAATCATTCTGAGTTAAAACAGTTTAATTGTTATAGCAACCTAAATGTTGAAAATAATACAGTATTCTCACTACTGTTACCTGTACTAAGGAGTATATTTACTAAAGTCCAGCTTTTTAGAAGTGGAGATGTTGCCCATAGCAACCAATCAGATTCAACTTAACATTTATCTAGCACCTTCTAGAAGATAATAGCTGGAATCTGATTGGTTGCTATGGACACCGGGCCTGATTCAGAGCTGGACGCTATTTGCGGCCGGTCGTTCCAAAAAAGGGGCAGGCTACTTAAATTGAGCGCTCGCTCTTTGCGGTTTGTTGACGCCTCTATGTCTGAGCGAGCGAACGAAAAAGTGCTCGCTATTTTGTAAAGACGCCCCTTTGACGTTCGCATCACACGTCATCTCCAGTATTTATTAGATTAATCGGGTACATCGAAAGGCATCTGAACTGCTCGCAGTGCTTGTGGTAGGTTTTTCTTACCACTATCACTGCGAGCAGTTCAGGCTAAAAGACAACCAAGTGACGTGGTCGATGACGCCCCTTTACTAATTATGCACTCCCATTAAACGCTCTTTTGACCGTTTGGCACGCCTGCGTTCGGATCTCCACTCCCCCGTTTTCAAGCACCTTCCCCTGACCCACCCACAAACGGTACATTCTGTCAATCGAATTAGCAGCCCCTCGCTGTTTTGCGAGCGCACGATTTCCGACCGCAATGACTGGTTTGTGCATGCGCATTACGACCCATACGCATGCGCAGTTGTGCGAACATTGCTCAGAGCGAGCGGCCGCTTACGAGCGGCTCTGAATCAGGCCCACCATCTCCACTTCTATAAACCCGCACTTTAGTAAATATCCCCCGATTATTACAAGCAATAACGGACTTTTATTGTGCTATGGAGCTAGAAGTCCCCATTTCAAAACACATTTCACTTATTTGTACCAAACTTCTATATATTACTTAAGCAAAGCAAAGTAGGTGATACCGCTTGTAAGCAAGTGGAAAAGAGGAAATCGGGCACAAGAGGGCAGAGAGTAGCTCAGAGTGGAGATTGGCACAATAGCGAGGGTGTAGCCATGGAAATAGTACAGGTGAGCAGGGTAGGCTACAGTAAAGGAATGAGGTTTTAAAAAGTGTTCAAAGAAATGAAGGTTCTTGTAGCCTGATGGCTGGAATGTAGTAGTTGGATAGAAGTATAAGAGAAACAGGTGGGAGTAAGTGGTGGTTATCGGAAGGGTTACGCTTAGATCAGAGCAGATCTAAGAGGTTGAGGGGAGATGAGGGATGCATGAAGGGATGCTGTTGCTCTGTAGGGGAGTAATTTGAATTGTATAGATTATGGAGAACATAGAGAGACAATGTTGCTATTTGAACAGTGGTGCAATGGATGTGGAATGGAGAGCGGAAAATGCATCTTGCTGTGGCATTTAGGGAAGATTGAAGTCGCTACAGATAAGTAAAAAGAATGACATAAGACAATGGATAAGACTTTTTGATGCATGTTGAGTATATAAAGGCATATTTCAGCAATATTTTGAAGATGGAGACATCAGAACCTTGACCGAGAATAGATGCGAATAGTAAAGAAGAGGGTGGAGTCAAGGGTGACACAAAGGCATAGGAGGAAATCGGAGTTGGTGACAGTGAGGATGATTTGAGGGTAAGTGCTGTTTCAGTTTCAGATATGTTCTATGTGGATATTACAGACAGTTGGTTAAATGAATGACAGAAAAAAATTGTATTGATGCTGAATAAGTTTGTCAAGAGAAAAGGTATAAGAGGGCCATGAACAACTGTTATACACACTATACTAGTCCACAAAATGGCCACAGTTGAATAGATACAGTAAATGGAGGCCCCCTCACTGCTCTGCACAGCTCCTCTGCTCCACCCTCCAGTAATAATAGACCACATTTCACATAAAACAATGGTGCCAGAAAGTACAACAAAACCTCCCTCCCCTCATGGTCACACCACTATCCCTCTGAAGCTGCTCCACAATCCCTGGTAATGCATAGACACTACTACCGGAGAGCTCTTTGCAGCTGGAGACAGTAGACAGCCAGGGACGTACAGGAGGATCAGGGTAGACTGGGACAGACAGCAGGGATCAGAGCAGGCCAGGATGGAGAGGAGTCAGCGCAGGCCGGGATAGACACAGGTACAGCAGTCACCACAGGTGACACTCAGCACATGCACTCCTGTGCATGATATGAACATCGCAATACCAAAGGCACAAATCTCCGCCAGAGCTAATGAGGATCTGCTTCCTCCCTCACTGCAAAATCTGGTAGCCATGGCGACCTGGCCCCTGGGATTAGTCGAGCCCTGGCCTATAGGGTTCCACAACAGAGGACAGGGAAGGGTAGCATGTGCCAGCAGTACAGACATTGAATGAGTAGTTGGACAAGGTGGTTGATGACATCAGAAGTGGCAAAGCAATCAAGGAGAATGATTAAGTAGTGACACGAGAGTAGACCGTTGATCACGTGTGTGTAGGCAGTATTAAGGCGCATATCCACTACACAAAATAAATGGCCGCTTGAACGATAACGACATGGTTATCGTTCAATCATTCATTAATCGTGCAGTGAATATGCCGGCAACGACCAGTGATGCGCGCTCCCGCTAGTCATTGTCGGCATCTGTCATCACCTGTGCATACTGCCCAACCTGAGGGTGCCGGCACTGAACGACATATCGTTCAGTGTGGGCACAATATCCACTGCACAGTATAATGAACGATTACAAGGTCGTTATCGTTCATTAGTCGTGTAGTGGATATGCGCCTTTAGTTGAATGCTGGGGGTGGAAACTCAATTACAAAGTGTCATGACAGGAGTGAGAGAAGAGAAAGCAATATAGGTTGTTATACACAAGCAGCTGAAGTATTTTAAAGACAAAATGTAGAAGAGGGTAGAAGTTTGAAAAACTGGGTCAAGTAATGGTGTCTTGTGGTGAGAAGAAAGCAGCGTTTGTGATTAGAAGACTGGGTGGATATTAGGGAAGTGATGTAGGCTTGCTTAATAGGTGAAATACCAGGATTTTAAGATGACAGGATTATTGCATGAGCAGAACATATACCGCTGCCTGTCAAATTATAATGCAGGTGTCCTAAGAAGAACTCTTGGAGGTCAGAAACCTCCCGTGGAGCTGTAGGGCAAAAGCTTGGCTTGAGGGATGATTTTTAAAAGATCACAGCTCAGGAGCTGCTCTAAGGACCCTCTGGAAGGTTGAAGAGGCTGCAGGGTGCATGTTCAGAACGTTCACAGCTCAGGGTACCACTCCAAGGACCATTCAGCCCAATTGCAGGTGCTATGGGGCAGCGACTGTGCCACACCTAAGGTCCTGCACCCTGTGCCATTGCACCACTCGCACATCCCTAGTTATGGTCATGGAAAGGATTAATTTATAGCAAAGGAAATCGGCACAGGAGTGGGATTTCCTCCAGTAGCACTTAGCATTGTGCAACTACAGTAGTGGATATATTTAATATGATACAGTTAAAGTTTGGATTGGTAGAAACTGTACGTTGTGGCCTGAGCTCCATTAGGAATAGGGTAGTTAAAAATGGAAGAGTGAAATATTTAAGGTTTGGTGGGAATGTTGATTTTGGTATGAGAAAGAGTATTTGACAAGGAAAGGCTGAAGCAAACAAGATTGTGATCACAGCAAGTTGGAGATGGAAAGCACCAATAACAGGTAAGCAAAATAAGTTTTCTGGTGTTGTCAAAGGCAATATTAAAATTACAGAAGTCGGTTCGCACTAAAGGGGTCTAAGTAGAACCTCTAGCAGCTAGGCACGAGAATGGTAGCCCGACCTATTCAGAGTTGAATATAAAGTATATAGAGGGGTATTGTGCAAGCACTCTAGGGACCTTAGAGCACTTGCACAATATCCCTTTATAAATAATAAAATGATCTAGTACTGTATAAGATCAGGTAGTCCAAATATTTGTAAAATGTGCACCAGCTGGTACAGTTGTCATGAAATTGGGAAACTGAAATTTGGGTAAATTACAGAAACATGACAGTGGAATAAAGAAAATAATCTACATGGTAATACGAGTAATCACTAAGAGACTTGGATGAACCTAATTACATACATTGCTTATTGCTTTTAGATAAACCAATAATTTAGGTCTGCATATCAAGTAGAAATGCTACAGATACAGAACCAAGGACAATCCACTTTCACTGTCCCAATTCCCATATAATATATTGTAATGTGTATCTTTAGATCATGTGATTTGTTTAGTTAATCTGCCATGCAACTACCAGGGGTATAATAGACTATGTAAACATATTTTGGGTGTCAGGTCTACATGAATAAATTGTGGGGATTATATGGGTACCAGGTTGTATGCAATGTTCCCAGCAGCCAAGAGAAGGAGCATGTAGAGGAGAAGGACATGGATTTGAGTGTGTGAGGTTCTGATTTTGTAGGTCAGTGAGTAAAAATCAGGATAGTTTATGGATGTAGATAAGAGAGAATGAAAGAAGTGAGGGGAAATACTTATGGGAGAGAAAAAGAAATAGGATACTTGAGAGAGAACAGGTGATTGGGGATACAGATGTGTTCTCATACACGTAGCCTCAATACGCCATGCAGCATGAGACGCCTGGCGCGATTGAGCCACAAGGTTGCAAGAGACTCATTTTGCACCTGGTGTCACTTATTTGTCAGCCAAAAATGCATTTTAGTTGCAAACAGATACGACACACCGCTTCAAGAGACTGCACCAATGAGCTCCGGGACAGTTATCTATGTGTGACCAAGTGTGCCTGTGTGAATCTGTTCACAGCTGGAGAGGCCCTGGCATCTTAGGTGGAGACGGACATTGTGAGACAGCATAGGGTTGCTCAGATGTTCAATGAGCGACCAATGTTCCCAATATTTTCCCTTTTGCAGGCAAGTGGCAGATGCGAAATGATGGAGGTGGGCGTCTCTGTGCACAAGACATCAGCTAAGTCATTAGCATATTTTCACAAACCCATCCACCTCTGAACCTTTATCTTGATTTGAGTTAATTTATTGCTTGTTTAGTGAATACAGCAATAAATGGACAACACAATGGCATAACAAGACATTTTAAGTAAAAAAAAAATGGATAGTGTAAGCTTAACTTAAAAGAGGAACATACCTAATTTTAATGTAGTTGATAATATCTTTGGCTTGCTCAACACTGAAAAATGTTAGCCTTCCTGTAGTCTTAAGTGGACAATGTCCTATGCCAATGAAGGCTCTTCCCAACTCTATTATGTTCTCTTCAAGAGACATTTGCTTGGCTGCAATACAAAAGAGAAATGTTAACAGAGATAATAAAACTCAGTTGAAAAGAGGGTTATGGCAACACAATGCCAGGGAAACAAATATTTAAAGCAGTGCAATTGTTTTGCATTCTAAAATAATAAACTTTATGCAGTTTGTTTAACATTATTTTAAAAGGTCCATGCTGAGATCATCATCATTAATATGGTTATGTTCACCAGTTCTTAGACATTTGCAACAGATACATCTACTGACAGGTGAATCTGTTTGGTTTTACAGGACTGCATGTGTGTACAATTGTGTGAACACACCTTTAAGGGGCCTATCCATTAGGCGACCTCAAAAACTGAACGACTAGCGTTCAGTCCTTCAGGTCGCCTAGGTGCAGTGCCCGCACTGAACAGCGTTCTCTGAACGTCATTCAGTGCAGGAGACCGACCTCCCATCTGCGAACATGTGGAACCTGACGATCATAGGCCCTCATTCAGACCCACTCGCGAGCGGCTGCCCGCTCGCAAGTGGGTCGATGGTCTGCACTGCGCATGCGCACGACGGAGTGTCTCATCAAAGGGGGCGTGCTGTCGATGTTGACTGACAGCACGCCCCCTTTGGTGGGCGTGCCGGGGGCGTGCCTGCCAGACGGAGGCGTTCCCAAGGGAACGCCTACCATCTGAAGCCGGCCCCACTGACATCACTAGTGATGTCAGTGGGAGTGATTTTGGCTCTGATAGAGCCAAAATCACTCCTGGCCTTGCGGTTGAAAAACTCAACCGCAGGCTTTTGCTCGCAGTTTCGATGGTCGCGATGTTCAAGACCATCGCGACCATCATCCTCCACGCTCGTATATGCTGTGGGTGGTGACCCACAGCTATACGAGCGTCCAGGAGGACGCTCCATATTAATGGAGGTGGGCCCTGATTCAGAGCGAGCGCTCTGGTCAGAGCGTCCGGCTCTGAATCAGGGCCATAGTCAGTTTGATTAGCATGTTCCACAGATAGTCGCCATCGGCTAGGACCCAGTGTGCACACGACTTTCTGAATGATCCGACCAAGACCTCCTGGCTTTGGTCGAATCGTTCAAAAAGTCATCTAATGATAGGCCCCTTTACACTACTCAGCCTATATCAGACTGTGCCTACCCTGCCCAGTTTCCGCTTATGAAGGCACAAGTGTCAGATTCGCGCCTCTCACATATGCATGAAGTCTCTTTGTTAGACAATTATGCCATGCTTACTGGAGAACAACTATTCACTCTGCATCAGCCCCATTGTGTAAATAAAGTGGGGCCTACTCTATATGGATCACACACTTACATTCAATATTTTGTATTAGAAAATGTAATAACCACATTAAGCCAGTCAGCTGCTGCGAATTAAAGTTCATGTCTTTTCCCGTGAAGAAACCAGACACATAATAGTCTACCAAGACGGCTTCCTTCAGATTTGTTTGAGGATCTTTAAAGTTCAGAAATTCTTTGATTAATCTGCAAAAAAGTAAATGGAAATATTACTTTCCAAGAAAGGACCAATTAAAGCACACAAACACTTTTCTTTATACTATACTATACTATACATACATACATACACACACACACACACAATCATATTCCTTGTCTGAAATATTTCCAGAGATCTTTAGCTCTTCCATTTAACATTTCCCTTGAAGGGCCCAGAATGATCAACCCTGAAGCTTGTCATACATTTTTTTTTATTTGGATTATCAGCACTTTAGGACTGTGGTACCAAAAATTAGTTTAATAAACTCTGAAGGTATGATCATTTCACTTTATGACAAATGATTATAAATGAAACCCCATCAACTTAATGAAAATGTTTATTGCAGCAATAAGACTTTTTTTAATTGCTTTGTTACAATTTATTTACCCTCTGATTGGGCCCCCAAGCTTCTGCAAGGGAGACCATATTATTTAGTGAGCAGTGCAACAGTAAGTACCAATCTTAGGGCCGTATTCAATTAGGTGCGAAAGGTTGCGGTTGGTGAAGAGCATTTGAGGGGTGAACTTTTCGTGCATACGTGTGTATCGCGCTAATTGCTGGCATGTTCGCATGTGCGAAAACTCCAAAGGGAGAAACAGGCAAAAAGTTTTCCCCATCTCAGAGCAGGTGATAAAATGTGCAAAATCTCTTTTATTAGCTAAAAATGTGGGGACTTGGTTCAGAACCTTTTGAACACCCACCGCAATGAATAATTAGGCACGAAAAAAATTAAAATTAGCTTAATTCCCCCTAATAATGACATGTCATTTTTGGTGTGAAAATGTAAAAAGTGTTGGAAATGATTTAAAGTACTGGGGGCTGTATGGATGGGAAAGGTGTTTTTAGGATTGCAGGTGGCTGCAGGAGGTGTATTTTTAACACTGCACTTTATAGACACAAAAATATACTAGCACCCATTTTAATGTACCCCAATTTAACTACAGCATTTATTGTTTTCCAAAAGAAATTGCTTTATATTATTTTTCCACACTTATGCAAATATGCATATAACAGCCATTTGACTCAATTTAAGCACCCAAAATACTTTTATTAGGGTTATTAATACACTTCTATGTTGATTTCCAGTGTCAGTTAAGCTTTTTATGGATTGCAGGCTGATTTCCCAAAAATGTGCTGTACTTTTCACTAGTTTCGCCATAGGCAATTATCGCATATATGCGTTTTTTTTTGCAATTGGACAGGTCGAAATACGGGAGCGCGCATTGAGGAAGTACGCAAAAAGATTGCATCAAAACTGGTGAATGAGGCAGTAAATTCGCCATACAAACGCTTTTCATAAAAATACGTGACTTTTCGCACCTAATTGAATACGGCCCATAATTTTACTTCTAAAGCAAAGTGTCAATTCATTGTGTAAAAATATATCTGTATGAATAGACAGTCTGTTCCAGTGCCATTTTTTAAGAACTTATGTGATGGAGAGCAGTATAAACTGTGTGATGTGGGAAGATCGTGATAAAGTTAAAGGCTTGTGCGGTGCATTTATTGTGACGTGTGTGGCACAACAAAGAAGTTATACCTAGGATGTGTATTATAGCAAAAAACAATATTAATCCTATAATTCCCCTATATACAGCCCTCTGCCCTTTATAACAGCCTGAAGCCTTCTACAGTTCTATGCCCATCATTGTAGAACTCTAAAAAGCATACTGTAAAAGCCTCATGCCTCCCACACATAGACCCACGCATACCGCATACAGCCGTGTGCCCAGCATTAAAGACCTATAGCTACACTCTGCTCAGCAAAACAGCACAATGGTGTCTACATACATCTCTTATTAAGATTAGCAGCCTCATTCTCAACATCGTAAAACCACAGCTTCTATTACAGTCTTGTCCTGCCGAAGAGTTTCATTCCCACCACATGCTATATAGGCATCTGTCTGATTAGCATCCTACCTCCTATAACTTTTGCAAAGTTTACCAACATAATCTATCATATCATCTCATACCCAACACCTATAATCTTTGTCCACCACACACGCAGAATACCAATCCTTGGCAGTCTCTTTTACTGCCATTCTGTTAATGTATAGAGCAAATGGAGAAGAGGCACCACACTTTCATCCAATGAAAACAGGGTGTCAGGATGCGTCCTGGGATCGGCCGCTGCGCCGGAGTCCTTGAGCTTAGGTGTTCATTCCCCATGGGTGGAGGTGAGCTGAATATTCTCCCCGGGGGCATGCGTCCTGGTTCCCACTGGGGCAGTCATGGGTGCAGCCATGTTGGTCTGTATCACCTGACTAGTTTCTCCCAATGATAGTCCTGTGATCACTCAGCTGATCTTCTGATCCAATGACCAACTACCTAAGGGTATTTAGTCTGACTTCAGGAACAGGAAGCTGCTGTTTAACTTCGCTACTTCCAGTGATTACTTGCTGTAGCAGCATTCCAGGCTCCATGTACCTTCCTGCTAGTGATCTATTCCTAGTGACATTCACCAGCGTGTGTACTCAGTACAGCATCCGTGTACTGACTCCAAGTGCCATACTCCAGTGCCAGGCCTGCGTCTGGATCACCAGCATGTGTACTCAGTACAGCAATTGTGTACTGACTCCTAGTGCCATAATCCAGTGCCAGTCCTGCATCTGAATCAACAGCATGTGTACCCGATGCAGCATCCACGTACTGACTAGAAGTGCCATTCTCCTGTGCTAGTCCTGTGAATGGATCACCAGCGGGTGTACTCTGTTCAGCATCTGTGTACTGACTCCTAGTGCCATTCTCCTGTATCAGTCTTGCGTCCAGATCATCAGAGAGTGCTAGCCCATGCTGGGATCCCCAGTGTTCTCACGTTACAAGCTTCCTTCAGTGCAGACCAGTGCACGATCTCACAGCACAGTATTCTTAGTAATCATTATTCTGTGTACTCATCTTCGCTCCATATCGTTACACGGCATACGCAGAGTCTCAGTCATCTTACTCCTAGTGTCATCTCCCGGTCTCCTCGTTACTCCCAGGTACCTGACCAGAGGGCTGAGACCTGCTCACTTGGTGCGGCGAAACCCAAATCCCAATAGGAGGGGTCACTGGTGAAGACCACCAAGTGGGTTAGACTCCACGACTCTGGTAGGTCTAACCAACACCTGGGTTTGACCATTAAGAAGGACATTATTACTGTCACCCCATCAGTTACTTTCTAGCGACCCTAAACCCCCGGCTCCCAGTCCTCCAACTGAAGAATTCCTTGTGCCGGATTGTGACACAGGGCTTTTTCCAATGGAATTGGAAGTTGTTTCAGCCAAGAAAGTCACCATGCATTCACATGGTCAATCTAAAGAGGTCAGGGAGACAGCCTGGCGCTACACAGGGGGAAGTGCCGGTGCTGCTCACCATGTAGAGGGCTGCAGGAGAAGGCTAGCAGCCGGACAGTTAAATATCCCTGATCGATTCCACATGAAGTACATATAATTTAGTATTTCCTGCATAAACTTCACAGAAAAAAATAATTTAATAAAGCAGACTCTCAAAACTCATTAAATTAGTGTTTCATTAACATCAGGTCTGGTTTTACTTTGCATAATATCACGGTTCATTCAAGCAAAAATGTCTGAAAATCCTGCAGATGTCTGATCTCCTTGTTATAAGAAAATGCAACATTAGGGAAGAGATGCGATTCATAATAATGGGAGGGCGTGCATGAGGACCCCTATAGCTTGCATTCCATTATAGCACTGTGATAAATGATGGCTAGTAATTGTGTTAGTCTTAACTATGACTGACCAATGTAAACTAAAGAATAAGTACATTTAATTTGTGGTAACTAATTTCAGCTAGTGTAGAGATATTTAACACCTTTATTATATGGCTCGTTATAGTTCAGGCACACATCAATATTAATAGCGTTCCCGCTAGGCTGTTTTAGCGGGGCGCGGCGCCCTGCCCTCCTTCTGGAGGGCAAAAAGCACCCTGCCCTCCAGGAGGAGGGCAAAAAGCGCCCTGCCCTCACAGCCTGCGGGAGCCGTTCTCACCCACGGGACGCAGTGTCCCGCGGGTGGAGAAACATGCGGTGACCCGGTCACCGCCGAAGAATAGACGCCGGGCGCATGCGCCCGGCATCTATTCTCCCTGTCTGCAGGGCTTGGGGGCTGCCCGGCGTGTCCGTAAGTGCCGGGCACGCCCCCAAGAGTGACGAAAAGGGGACGCGTCTTATAGACACGCCCCCTTTTCCGATGACCACGCCCCCTTCTCGGACGCGCGCGCGCCTTCGCCGCGCGCATGCCCTCTCTAGCTCCCTGCCTCCCGCCGGAGCTAGAAGGAACACTATATTAATACTGTAGAACTTGTATTCATAATATGTTAAACTGGTGCATATCTTTTTATTATTAGTATCCTTTGTTTGTATGGCACCACAAGGGTTCTGCAGCGCCATACAAATAAGCAAAAAGAAAAAGAAAAAAATATGAGATATGGTAAGAACTTACCTTTGTTATCTCTATTTCTACGAAGTCCATAGGGTTCCACAGGATACCTTGGGGTATAGGTGTGACGTCAGTCATCGGGCACCATAGAGTTAAGCTTTCAGCCTCCCAGGATGCACTAGGGTCCCCCTCCTATACCCCGCCCCCGAGCCAAGGCACCTCAGTTAGTTACCAAGCCATAAGCCGGAGGAAGAGAGAGAAAGAAGATCTGGATACACACAAGAATCACACTCTCACCAGAGGGAGACGGAAAAACCGGTGACCAGACCAAAGCCCATCTGCAGCACAGGTGCGACAGGGCGGGAGTCCTGTGGAACCCTATGGACTTCGTCGAAATAGAGATAACAAAGGTAAGTTCTTACCATATCTCATATTTTCTACTTCAGGGTCCATAGGGTATCCACAGGATACCTTGGGGATGTCCCAAAGCAGTATCCTTTAAGGGTGGGGACGCTCCTGTGCTGAAAGGAGAATCCGCCACCCGAAGGAAGCATCCTGAGAGGCGAAGGTGTCAAACCTGTAATACCTCACGAAGGTATGGACAGAGGACCACGTAGCAGCCTTGCAGATCTGGACTGCAGAGGCACCACGTCGAGCTGCCTACGAAGGACCCACAGACCTAGTGGAATGAGCCTTCAAAGAAGGAGGAACCGGCAGACCTTCATGAAGATAAGCTTTAGAAATAGCCATACGGATCCAGGCTGCCAAAGTTTGCTTTGAAGCAGGCCTACCCTTTTTACGGAAGACATAGAGGACAAACAAGGCGTCTGACTTCCTAAACGAAGAAGTGAGGTCAACATAAGTCCTTAAGGCCCGCACAACATCCAAAGTGGCCTCACCCACTGAAAGACCAGGTGAGTTAAAGGCCGGAACAACTATTTCCTCGTTAACATGAAACTGGGAAACAACTTTGGGAAGAAATTCACGGAGCACTGCCCTGTTCCCATGAAAAATCAAGAAAGGGGGTCTACAAGAGAGAGCCCCTAAATCAGAAACACGTCTGGCCGAAGCTATGGCCAGAAGGAAAACAGCCTTAGCTGTTAGCCATTTAAGATCCACTGAGCCCAGTGGTTCAAAACGGCGGTCCCTGGAGAGCCCTCAGGACCACAGCCAAATCCCAAGGCGCCACAGGTGGAACAAAGGGCGGCTGAATGCGAAGAACACCTTGCATAAAGGTGCGCACATCCGGGATTGTAGCAATCCTACGGTGAAACCAGACAGACAGGGCCGAAACCTGTACCTTCAAAGAAGCAAGGCGAAGCCCATGAACTAGTCCCGCTTGTAGGAAGGCAAGTATCCTAGACAGACGAAACTCCCGCGGTGCATAACCTCTCGGTCGACACCATTGGAAGAACGTATGCCACACGCGATGGTATATCCTCGCGGACGACAGTTTCCGAGCTCGCAACATGGTACGCACCACAGAGCTGGAAAACCCCCTGGACCTCAACATGGCTGTCTCAACAGCCATGCCGTCAAAGACAGCCGAGCCAGGTCTGGGTGAAGACAAGGACCCTGCGACAGAAGGTCCGGTCATAGCGGCAACCGCAGAGGACTGTCCAAGGACAGACCCAGAAGGTCTGAGAACCAGTGCTGTCTGGGCCACACGGGAGCTATCAACAGGAGCGTCCCTCCTTCCTGTTTGAATTTCCGGATTACCCGTGGAAGAAGGGAAACCGGAGGAAACAGGTATGCGAACCGGAACGTCCACCGGACGGACAGAGCATCCACCAGAGACACCTCTTCGTCTCTTGTGCGAGACCCGTACACCGGCAAGTTGTTTTTGTTCCGGGACGCCATGAGGTCGATCTCTGGAAGACCCCACCTGTCCACCAGCAGTTGAAAAACGTCCGTGTGCAGGGACCATTCCCCCGGATGAACGTCCTGGTGACTTAGAAAGTCCGCCTCCCAAGTTAGCACTCCCGGGATGAAGACCGCTGATATGGCCGGAAGATTGCGCTCCGCCCATACCAGGATCCGAGACACCTCTACGAGAGCCGCCAGACTTCGGGTTCCTCCTTGCCTGTTTATGTAGGCCACGGTGGTAGCGTTGTCCGACTGGACCTGCACCGGGCGACCCTGGAGAACCCGATGTGCCTGCTGGAGAGCATTGAAGACCGCACAGAGTTCCAAGATATTTATTGGAAGCTCCGCTTCTGTCGGCGTCCACCTGCAAGTGTGGACCCGAAACTGCTCCCCAGCCCCGAAGACTGGCGTCCGTTGTCAACAGGACCCAATTTGGTACCCAGAACAGACGTCCCTTGCTGAGATGGGTCATCTGCAACCACCAGGCAAGGGACAGGCAAACCTCCGCGGTGAGCACTATCGTCTGGGACTTTAGAGACTGAGGCAGCCCGTTCCACTTGGACAGGATCAGGTGCTGCAGAGGTCTGGAGTGAAACTGGGCATATTCCACCATGTCGAACACCGACACCATGGAGCCCAGTAACCTCATCGCCGAGTGTAGAGACACCCGGCGGCTGTGCAGACAACTGCGCACCCTCGACTGTAAAGCAGAGATCTTTTCCTCCGTCACAAAGATCCTTTGCTGTCCCGAGTCCAATAAGGCTCCGAGGTGCAGAATCCGCCGAGATGGGATTAGAGTGGACTTCTGCCAGTTGATTAACCAGCCGTACCGTTGCAGCAGCGCAATGGTCAGGTCCAAGTGGCGTAGAAGGAGCTCTGGAGATCCTGCCACTAATAACAGGTCGTCCAAGTACGGCAACATGCGGACTCCCTGCAGCCGCAGAGAAGCCGCCATGACCGCCATTACCTTGGTGAACACACGCGGTGCTGTCGCCAGGCCAAAAGGTAATGCCCGAAACTGAAAGTGGTCGCTGCGGATTGCAAACCTGAGGAACTGTTGATGGCGCAAAAGAATAGGGACATGCAGGTAAGCGTCCTGTATGTCCAATGACACCATGTAGTCCCCAGGTTCCAGCGCCAGAATGATGGACCGTAGGGTCTCCATCCGAAACTTCGGCACCCGCAAAGACTTGTTGAGAGCTTTGAGGTTGAGAATCGGACGATACGACCCATTGGGTTTCTGCACCAAAAAAAGATTTGAATAGAAACCCTGACCCCTCTGGGAGAATGGAACAGGCACTATAACTCCAGCCTGGAGCATAGTGTGCAAGACCTTCCGCAGCTCCGTGGCCTTGTTCCGGTCTGATGGTAGACCCGTGGTGAAGAATCGAGCCGGGGCTCTGTGCCGGAACGAGAGGGCGTACCCGTGGGAGACCACCTCGAGAACCCAAGTGTCTGTCGTGGTGACCGACCAACACTGGGCGAACTGCAGCAGGTGGCCTCCCACTTTGGGATCCCCCAACGGGAGGCCCGGACCGTCAGGCCACAGGCTTGTCATCAGGCTTAGGGGCCAGACGTCTGGTACTCCATGCCTGCTTCCGGGGCTTGGCCGATTTTTTGGGACCAGCCTGTCGGGGAAAAGACTGTGGTTTGGGCCTGCCCTGGGCCCTATAAGACCGAAAGGACGATGGTCCTGAACCAGAAGGAGCCGCAGCCGACGGGAGACATGCCGATTTGGCTGCCGCCAGCATGGCCACAATCTTGTCCAGATCTCCGTTAAAGGGCAACGCCTCCAAACCCTTTTTGGAGTCAGCGTCCGCCTTCCAGGATCGCAACCACAAGGTGCGACGAGCAGCCAGCTGAAGAAATTCGAGACACCAGTGTACTAATGTCTAAGGCCGCCTCGTTGATATAAGTGGCCGAATCACGGAGATTACCAATCAACTCCGTTTGTTCGGCCGGACAGTCGGAATCAAAGGACGCCTCCAATGAATCCGCCCAGCGCTCCATCGCTCTGGCAACCCAGCAAATGGCCATAGCCGGCCGCGCTGCCCCCCCCGCAAGGGAATAAGCGGACTTCAGGCAGATCTCCACCTTGCGGTCCGTAGCATCCTTAAGGGAGGACATGGATGGCATCGGCAATGTGGCACTACGGACAAGACGTGTCACATGAGAATCCACCTGTGGAGGGGATTCCCACTTAGCAAAATAATTATCCGCGAACGGATAAGCCACTGCCAGGCGCCTCTGCGGCTGGTATCGCTTGCCAGGCTGTTTCCACGCCTCCTCTAAATGGTCCATTAACTGACCCGAAAGAGGAAAGACTGTGGCGTCACCCTTCACATCCTTAAAAAGGCATACTTGGATTTAGCAGCTGGGGGAACTTCGTCCTCAATCACCAAGGCTGTGCGGACCGCCCGAATAAGTCCAGGAATATATACCTTGGACCTAGCGTCAGCGTCCTTAGTATGGAGAGGTTCCTGATCGTAAGGATCCAGAATCTCCCCATCATCAGACGTCCCTTCGTCATCCTCATAAGGAGCCGACAGAGACGCCACCGGCCGTTTATGTGGCAGCATCACAGTCTCCCCCTGCAACACATCCGACAAGTGCTGTACAGAACTCGTCAGGGAGTTAACCCACGCCGGCTCCTGAGAAACCGGGAGAGGGGAAATAGGGAGACTGTGGGGTACCACAAATTGTCTTGGGAAACCCTGCATGGGTGACGACACCACTGACTGCTGGGACAAACCCATCTGTGTAAATGCGGGCTGCTGAGCTAACTGGCCCACTAAGGTTGTAAGCGCCTGAGCGAAACAAGCCCAGGGCGGCTCCTGTACTGGTGCTGTAACCGTAATAGGCCGCGCCATTGACAAACACTGCCGGCAGAGGCCCTCCGCGCTACCCTCCCCCTCCGCTAAAGGTACTTTACACGTAGTACACTGTAGCCGGAGAGGAAAATCACTTTCAGACATGATGGTGCTAAGTATGTGACCCCTCTCACCAATTGTATTTTAAAGAGGTGAGAGACCACCCTGCAGCACCGCACCGCAAGTGCTTAGCAGAAAGAACAGGGACAGTAATAAAGCTGACAGTCAGAATAGAAGATACAGGCAGCAGTGCTAGCACAGTCACATACAATGCAAAGAAAATCAATTCCTGCACTAACCAGCGCTGATCACTCAACTACGCAGACACAGGGTCTGGTAGGACACAGCGCTGCATACACAGACCTGAACACAGCGGAGGAGAGGTATGCGGGGGGACCCAGACCAAGATGCTTCCTTCCAGGCTTCCAGCAGCGTTCACCATGCGTTCAGGAAGATGGCCGCCGAGGAGCAGTGAGGAGGCTGGCCTGGGGGAGGAGCGCTGCCACAGGGCCAGTCAGCAGAGTGCAGAGAGGGCTGTGTGCAGCGGGGGAGGCGCCGGCTGTGAGACAGGGAAGGCGCGCTCCCCTGGCATGCATTTAACCCCCGGGACGCCGCAGCGCTGCCGCTCTGCTGCGGTCCGCTGTCCCAGGGGGGTAGTGGAAGCGCAGGTTCTTACCTGGCTCCACGCTGCAGCCAGTCCCCAGGGAGCCCCCTGCCTGGGGACTCTGGACCATGTAACAGCGGGGACCCACCGCAGGACCCCGCTGCTTACCTTGCTGTCCCCCTTGAATCCGGCCATGGTCCGGAACATCTGGGGTCACCGCTAGCTGTGACCCCAGACGCTCACCAGCATCCCCGGATCGGTACCGGCGTTCTGGTACCGGCGGGGGTGTAGGGAAGACAGCATGGACGTCAGGACTGACTGTCCATGCTGTACATCCAGATGTGCAGCCACAGCTGCATGCAGAAAAGCTTCAGGGGCTCTTCTTAGCCCCCACTCCAACAGGTGCACTCGACTCCGGCCGGGCACCAAACTAAACTGAGGTGTCTTGGCTCGGGGGCGGGGTATAGGAGGGAGACCCTAGTGCATCCTGGGAGGCTGAAAGCTTAACTCTATGGTGCCCGATGACTGACGTCACACCTATACCCCAAGGTATCCTGTGGATACCCTATGGACCCTGAAGTAGAAACAGTGACTATCAGTACAAAACAATGCAGCACAATGCAGGGACGTGCAGTGAGGTCAATGGCTGGGGAGGCACTGGCTAGTATCAGGGCCAGATTTCCCCACACATATATAGCACAGATTTCCCCACACAGATCTCTCCGTTGCACAGATCCCCCTCACACTTATCATCCACTAGCACAGAAAATCCCCCATAGCACAAAAAATATTCCCCACAAACACACACAGATCTGCCCCTAACAGAGATGATCCCCCACCACTTACACAGAAGGTGCCAGTTCCTGCATAGTGATGAGTTGCCAGCTACTGGAGTCTGCAGGAAAAACCCCTATCCTGTTACACAGTGTTTTACAAGCCCTCCAGACAGTGTCCTGTTGTCCACAGCTGACCCTCCTCATCTTTTTCTCCTTGTGTGTTTCCTGCATACAGTATTTTATTTCCTTCCCTCCTCAGTGCTGCTGCTGGGCTCTGTTGCCTGAGTAATTACTGGACTGATCACCTCATTGTCAGTGGTGACCATCAGAGCTCAAGACATGCCCCCCGCAGTGAAACATGCCTCCATTAGCTCTTATTCTCTGTGTATTATTGGCTGCTTCGTGGCCCAGCCCTCAGCTCCAGGCAGTGTCTGGCTATCAGAGGTGAGGCCGAGCTCCCCCTTCCCTCCCCCGCACCAGGTGACACCGCGGGGAGGGACGCCTCTGGGTAAGGGTAAGGAGAGGGGGAGGGTTAGGATACTGACCGACATGCAACGGTATCCTAACCCTGTCGGGATGCTGGCATCGGGATTCTGAGCGCCGGCATCCCATACCCAACCCCTCTTTAGAGGCACAGGAATGCAGGGGATAAGTAGCTATTCCCTCCAAGATGTCAAGATCTTGCTCCCTTTTCCATGAAATGCAACATAATCGCATTGTCAACTATAGGGCTGTAGACACACCCCCCGTCCAAACTAAGGGCTCAGTCAATGTCTCAGTGGTCGTCTTTACACCCCTTGCATAACAAGTTTGTCCAAGTCCTGATTTTCTGACTTTAGCTTGATTTGGAACAAGGCTATACATTCTACCATTTCAAATGTAATAGAGATTGTTAAGGAATCCCTACTGAGCAAAATGGGTTATATTCTCTAATAAGTACTTACATTTAAAAAAAATAAATACAAAAATAACAAACATCATATTTGAAATGCTTAGTTTTCTGGTTTAATATTGTTCACAGGAGTATTTCCAATGATAAGCAACTTTGATCCTTACATTTCAGGGCTTTAGTAAATATCACATGAGCTAGGTAATCCAATTTACATCAAATAGATATAGTGCATACATGAACAGAGGGAACATACTATATGCAGTTTTGTGCACAAGTTACCTACAGACACAGTGGACACCATTATTTGGGGGGATAAACTAAACATGCAAATAGTACTTCATGAATATAAATCAGGTCTAGTAAATATTATGCAGCCAGAGCCTCTGTGATGTCACTGTTACCGGGGAAGTAACTAGGGGTGTGCGAGTGGTGCCACCCCACAGAGCGCAGAGCTCTATTGGCAGCACCACCACTGCCCCAGCTTTTGGCTAGCAGTGTGCTTGTACCGGCACCGTGCAGCCAGTATTGTTGTGGCAGTGCCAGACGCTCCGGGTATGCACACTGCCGTCAGAACAGCCGCTCAAAGTGTCCTCAGGACGTTCTGGGCAGTCCTGCACTTCCCAGTGCTGGTGGCTCCACCGCATCCGCGCAACATCATGTGCTTAGGGGGCGGCACAGGACGCTCCAGAATGGCACTGACTGTTACCCAACAAAATTATATATTGCATATTAATTCAGCTCTCAAAATGGCTGTGGCCGTCATTTGTAGGCAGACCTAACAAGTCTTGTAGAGATTGCGGAAGGAACACTAGTGGAACTCATCTAGGTTTACATGATCAAAGGAGCCGCCATTAATATTTCCACTAATGAAATCTTGTGCCAGAGAGACTGGGAGAAGAGAATTGTAAAAAAGCTACAAGTGTTGGTAGAATAACCCTGTGGAATTACATTACCAGTAACTGATATATTTAACAAAATAAAAAACCGCGACTACAGCCGACTGGCTGGAATCTTAATATGAGCTGCCAATGAGATTGAGTCACTTAGATCATGGAGTCCTAGTTAAACATTCTAAGAAACATCGTGAAGGGTTACTTTGTTCACTTATCTCATTGATACAATGTCTCATGCATATGCTATTGTGGGATGTTAGAGGCTGAATTGCATTATTGAGCTGATTTAAAGCCATTTCCATTTTATAATAGTAAAGACAGCTGTTTTTTTTATTTTTTTATTTCATTAACTATAGATGTGATAAGCATTTTTTTCTGCATGCAGAATATATTTCATAGGGTATTTTTATGATTAAAATATTGATTGAAATATTGGAACGATTCTTGTGTTATACGAAATACATTTATATTATTCAACACTTGCGTGTCTCACTGGTCCATTACAGGCATTTGGCGCTTTCATTGTTTAATGTGAAATGTTATAGATACATGTCTCTCTATATGCATGTGAGGCTCTGTGGGCATGGTAGATATGTACTGGCTTGAAAGGCATTATAGAGACATGGCTAATAGCTAATAGGTCATATTAGCTATGTAATTGTATGTGATCGGCTGTATATATATTGGCTGTGGTGACATGTAAGACTATATGGAGGTACTGTATGTTGGCTGGTATGCATTCAGTATGTCAACATTCATAACGTCAACACTGGAATGTCGACAGTTATTACGTCGACATGGTTAAAATGTCAACATCTAATGTCAATATCTGTAAAATATATAAATGGACAAAATGTCAACATCATGGTTATATTTAGGGATTGGGGATACCTCAAAAATGTATTGTAGACATTATGACCATGTCGACAGGTCAACGGTGTCTACATGGTGACTGTCAGTATACTGCATGAGCCTATTCAGATTGTCACCATGTCGACATTACCACGTCAAAACTATGAATGCAGACATGTTATCGTCGACAGAATATACCAAACCCTGTTAGCTATGTGCTGCTAAAAGAGGGTCCCTAACAACTGTGGTGCTTTACTAATACATTTTTATGCACATGGAGATTTAAATTCAACTTGTGATTCATATAGCAGGGTTTCATGTTAACAATGATAGATAATGATAGATAATGATAGACATGTTAGATGTTCAAATTAATGATTTGTTGTTTAGTTTTGGCTGCTGTGACTTGAACCATCGGCTGATGTGAGCTGACATCACATGACAGTGACATAGAGAGACAGAGGGAATGTGAGGAGAGTGACTCTCTAAAGAAACAGTATGAGAGAAAGAGAAGGTTTTATGGTGGCTCACTTTGCATGTTGGGAGCAAGGTATAATGTAGCTCTGTTTTAAGTCTCGTGAAGCATACATCTAGGTCTCGTCTATGTAATAAGATAGTGTAAGCAACAAGTAACTGACAAAAATATTTAGTGTAAGAATTGCATATACCTTTGTATTTCATCCACACCCTGAGCTTCTAAAAGAGTATTTATTTGTGAAGAAGATAGAAAAGCATATGTTGAAAAATCCTCAATTTCATTAGCAAAGGTTTCTTCCTGTAAACAAGAATAAAAACAGTGTAATCATGGTGGTAATGGAATTATACATATATAAAGTCACAGGAACATATATACAATACTCCATTACTTTAAAACTTCAAAACATGAACATACACACATAACCCTTTTTCAAGCCTTGTGCAGCTTGGAAAAGGATCATCCTGGATCTGAAACATCGCTGCTTGCATAAAAAACACCAGAGTGTATTGCAAAATACTCAAGTGCCATCTCTTTTATGGACATTGGGCCTGATTCAGACTTGGGAATAGAGTGAGATATCTCTCTCTCAACTGATAATCTTGGTGAAACCATGCTGCACTGCAGGTGGCGCAGGTTTAAAATGTGCAGAGAGATTAGATTTGGGAGGAGTGTTTCCAAACTGACATCTAAATTGTAGAGTGATAATAAAGCTTTGCAGTATTTGTGAGCTACATCGCAAAAGCAGCCAGTATTTACCCCACATGTAAAAAAAATTATGTATTTACACCCCTTGCATTGAAATATGGTTTGTTCAGTTGAGAGAGATATCTCACTCTATTCCCAACTCTGAATCAGGCCCTATATGTGCTTTGTCTTCCCTCATTTATACCATAATCTCCTCCCATTGCCTACAATGGCACCTAGGCATCTATCACTTGGGTAGGGATACGGTCATAATACCGACAGCGGGAATTCCGGCGCTAAGAATGCCGGCGCCGGAATCCCGACACCGGTCATCCAGCATCCGGAAGATAAGTATCGGGGTTAGGGGGAGGGTTGGCGTTAGGGTTAGAGGTAGGCACAAGGGGGAGTGTTAGGTACTAAGGGGGGAGGGTTAGCTTTAGAGTGCAGGAGGTAAGGTTTAGGCACTAGGGAAGGAGGGTTAGGGTTAGAGCTAGGTACAAGGGGGAGGGGTAGAATTAGGCACCAGAAAGGGAGGGTTAGGGGTAGAGAGAGGGGGTGGGTTAGGACACCGACCGCCAAGCGTCGGTATCCTAACCATGTTGGGATGCCGGCGTTGGGATTCTGACTGCCGTGATGCAGAATGCCGGCATCCCACACCCAGCCCCTTGGGTATTATAACTGCTGACCCAGCACAGTTTATAAACCATGTCATGTTATGTTCTATACTTTAAGTGGCGTTTTCTTGTTTTGTTCATACGGTTTGTGTCTATGTACTTTGAAAGCGTTTGCGGACCCCTTGTTTTATTATATAAAGATACAAAATAGTCTTTCATTGAAATGAAGCTTTAATAATTGCATAAGCAAACTTTTTCTAAGTAGAAGTAATTTTATTATAATTTTGATGCACTCAGATGACACATGTTGTACCCCCAGATGCAGTGGGTAAAACATGTTAATAGAGGAGAACAGATGTAAGATATTACAAAGACTGGTATGGAATCTATTAGGAAGAATCCAGGTATCCACAATGGTCTGAAATCCAGGACACAATTAAAAGATAATTAATGCTGCACTGTAATGATGTCATACAGATAGGAATGATCACCGAGGGCCTTGTTTTACAGTCACTGCCAAAAGCACTGCTAATCCATTTCATAGAGATGGGATATGTTAGGGTAAGTATTATAAATGACAAGACTAAATTTTAAATGTAATTTTGAATATTTATGTAATATGCTGCCTCACATAACAGAAAACAATTCAGAAAACCCCTCAAGTAAGAACTATTCTGCCTAAAGGATGCATGCTTATTTATTCATTAAAAAATATATATATATATATATATATATCTCATACATTTTCTGGAGCGCTTTACACAGAATATTTACACCAGTCCCTGCCCCAGTGGAGCTTGCAATCTACATTTCCAACCACAAGTACCCACACTAGGGTAAATGTTTTTTTTTTTTGTCTGGAGCAAATAAAACCTAACAGTAGATTTTTGGATGGGAGAAAACCAGAGTGCCCAGAGAAAACCCACACAAGCACAGGGAAGAATACTCCACGCAGTTAGGTTCATGGTGGGAATCAAAGCCAGGATTTCAGTGTTATAAGGCAGTAATGCTAACCATTACACCAACTGTGCTACACAATGTTGAGGTAGCACTTACAACTTTGGGGGCCTCAGTGAAAAGTTTGTTACTCAGGAATTATTAACCCCTGATAAAGTTATTGTACTTTGTTTTCATTCAGTTTGTTGCAAAATGGTGATTGTAAGTGACATGTAATTTTTATCCATACAGCACGTGCCTTTATGTGTCATTAAGTGCAAGAGAAATGAAGGTGCACAGGTATAGATGTGAAACACAGTAAAACAAATAAATATAAAGTGCAAATAGCATTTAGTAGATCAACCTAAGAGTCTATTTAAAGACCCTTCTCATATATATATATATATATATATATATATATATATATATATATTTATTTATTTTTTATTGATACAACTTTTAATAATACACATTACAAATCCAGAAAAACATCTGTATCTAAACATATCCACAGAGCTGGCCTCTACTTTAAAACATTACAGTAAACCATAGAAGGCAATCTGTGGCTCTTTAGCTGTTTTGCAACTACAATTCCCAGCTTGCTTGAAAGTCACAGGTTAAATTGCATTATTCAAACCCGGCACTAATTAATTACATTGGGATTTGCATGTAATATAATGACACAAAAAAGTAACCACAGAATACAGTTTACTAGCTTCGTTAAACTTCTGCCAGCAAAGTATGCACTAAAGGCTATGTGATACCAGGAATAGGATAGATACCTGGTTGTCAGTCCCTTGAGACGCCATTTTCCCCAGAGTGAGCGTTCTGTAGCCATGGTCACCGGGCAGGCAGCAGCGCTCACGTGACTGATCATGTGCCAAAGTAGACTTTAATTTTGTGACGTCACATGCTCCCTTTTAATCGCCGGCTGCTATTCACAGCTGTTTTATATACAGTCCTGCATATATGTAGAAGGTACGGAAAGAAGGAGCTGATGTATTACTCCTCAGTCTAACCTAGCAACAGTGTGTATCAGTTACTCTGTATGTCTAGTAACAGTGGATGTCTGTTACTATTACTCTGCTAGTGTAAATAAATAATAATAATAATAATAAAAAAATAGTGTATTACTCCTCAGTGTTTCTTACTCTTCAGTGTAACCTAGCAACAGTGTGTATCAGTTACTCTGTATGTCTAGTAACAGTGCATGTCTGTTACTATTACTCTGCTAGTGTATTTTGTTAATTTCTAAAACACTCCCCAGCTCATCCATACACAATTACAGTGTGAGTTAGCATTTTTGTTTTGTATTGTCATTTGTGAATTTGCAGTGCAAGGTAATGCTTGTATAGTGATCTGCACTGTGCACCTGGAGATAAAGCGCATACAGTAAGTGACAGTACGGACGGTGTTTTCTCTAGAAAGTTACATTACAGGAGGCTTTTACACAGTGATAGCAACACACATACAATATAGTAGCAGCCTGGAGGACTTGTGTGTGTTCTGTGATGTCTCGACAAATGCTGGGTAGTGGGTACACACCATACGATATATCAGCCAATACATCGCCCCAACTGGAATCAGAAAGATTTATCGTAAGCATCATATGTGTACACCTGATCCGTCGTTCTCAGCTGTCGTTCATTAAATCGTCCCATTGGATGAGGCACGATTCAATGAATGATGCAATGTAGTTACATGCAGCATGTAGCAATATATTGCACCGTTGTATGGTGGATCGTGCAGTGTGAACGGCGCACAGGATGTATCGTCACATCGCACACTGCATCACTGTGTTGCGAACTTAGGGCCTGATTCAGACCCACTCGCGAGCGGCTGTACGCTCGCAAGTGGGTCGATGGTCTGCACTGAGCATGCGCACGACGGAGGGAGCTCCGTCGTGCGCATGCGCCAGACACGACGAGCGAAGGACTTTCCTTCGCTCGTTGTGTCCGATCAAAGGGGGCGTGCTGTCAATGTTGATTGACAGCACGCCCCCTTTGGTGGGCGTGCCGGGGGCGTGCCTCCCTGACGGGGGCGTTCCCACGGGAACGCCTCCCGTCAGAAGCCGGCCCACTGACATCACTAGTGATGTCAGTGGGAGTGATTTTGGCTCTGATAGAGCCAAAATCACTCCGGAGCTTGCGGTTGAAAACCTCAACCGCAGGCTCCGGCTCGCAATTTCGATGGTCGCGATGGTCACGACCATCGCGGCCATCAAAATGCACGCTCGTATAGCCTGTGGGTGGTGACCCACAGCTATACGAGCGTCCAGGAGGACGCTCCATGAAAAAGGAGCCCGGCCCTCATGCAGAGCGTGCGCTCTGCTCAGAGCGTACGGCTCTGAATGAGGGCCTTAGACACAATTTTACAATAAAATGACGTTTAGATCAAAACCATGAGCTAAATGTAATAGCCTACGAGCCGACGCCGCTGCAGGAGTACATGCGAGTGTGTCCATGTTTTTTTAAAACAGCAAGCATGTTAAGATGCTAAAACAGCTAAGTTTATCCTTTAACATGCTTGCTGCTTTAATAAAAACAGGCATATTCGCATGTATTCCCGCAGCGGTTCCGGCTCGCAGGCTATTACAATTGGCCCCATATGTTACTAACAGTACTACCAGAGCCGGCCCTAGGCATAGGCAAACTAAACAAATAGGGCATTTGGAATGCCTATGGGCGTCCAAGCTCGCCTAGGGCCGGCGGAGGTTTGGGGAAGGCACGGCCGGGGTACCTACTGCCAACTGGGCAGAGACTCTGGCCGCTGCTACTGTGGTTGCGCAGCACCCACGATCAGAACTCAGCTGTCAGCTCCCATCGGGCATGGCAGCAGCAGCAAACAGTGAGCCGGAAGTGGGAGAGAAGCCGGAGGCGGTTTGCAGGTGTGGGGCACCTGGACGGCGGCTAGTGGTTAGCATTGGGTTGGCATGCACTGGCACACGACCTGCCAGCATGAGCCGGGAAAATCAGGTCCAGAGCCTGAGGCTTGCTGTACCTTGAGTCAGGGAGCTCTGTGGGATGCGCTCAAGTAAAGTAAGTTTGGAACTGGGAGAGGAATTGGTTGTTGTGCTCAGTGCTGGGAGAGGGGTGCTCTGCTGGATAGGGGTGCTGTGCTGTGATTTGTGCTTGGAGAGTTGTGCTGGGAGCACAACACAATGGGGGAAGGGACCACAATACAGTGAGACCACCATGAGGGCATAACCTTTTTCAAGATCCCATCGGGGGGGGCACTCTATCCTGTTATTGTGTGCTCTGAAAATGAACCACTGTAGACAAAAATCCCTTTAAATTACTTTAGTGTTCAATAAAAGCATACAATCAGACATAAAACCATGAAGAAAAAAATAAAAAATAAAAAACACCTTAGTATAGATTCAGGGTGTCTAAAAAATAAACTCAATGTGACACATATGAAATTAAAATGCACTAAAACATCAGTTAAGTAGCATTGGGTTTAAATCTAAATATGTCTCATATTCATAGGAATATCACATTAGTCTGCATCCTTTTTCACGCGGAAGGCAAATAAGACCCTCATCCACTCACTGGTCATCTCTATACTACACTACTATAACCTCCTCTTATCTGGCCTACCTGTCTCCCACCTCTCACCACTCCAATCTGTCCTCAATGCTGCTGTCCTGCCTCTCCTTTCCTACAAACCTTTCACTGTCTCCCTCTCCCCATCAGAACCCAATTCTAACTTCTCACACTTACAAAGCCCACACCCAATCCTCTCCTTGTAACCCCTCCTACCTCATCGACCATCACACTCCCACCAGCCCACTTTGCTCCACAAATGAATGCCGCCTCTCCTCCCAACTGATTACTTCCTCCCACTTTCAAGATTTTGCTCGTGCTGCTCCCTACTACTGGAACTCTCTCCCTATCCCTATCAGACTCTCCACCTCTCTACAAAATTTTAACCGGGCTCTGAAGACTTCTTTTTCAAAGCTTTTTTTACGGTCTCCTAGGATTCACCGTGTAAGACCTCTAGAATCATTCAGGCAAGGTATTCACCAATAACAGCCACCTGCTGTTCCCTTAGAACTGTACACGTTCACTGGTACTTAGGTGGCCGCCTGGACTTAACTCGAGATAGTAGAGGCTTACACGGTTAACCTAGGGCCACTAGATGTTATGCGACTGATTGAAGACTGGAAAGGTGAGGTAATCACGATGAAATCTACTAGGTAGAGCTTGCATAGTAGCACAGATTGAGATGCGGCCTAGAGGGCCGAGGTGCGGCTTTGACAGCTGGGATGCGACTTTGAGAGCAAAGATGGTAACAGGCTGAAATGTGGCCTTGTGGGCCAAGGTGCGGCCAGACAGCCAGGGTGCGGCTTTGAGAGCCGAGATGGTAACAGGCTGAGATGCGACCTTGTGGGCCAAGGTGCAGCTAGACAGCCGGAATGTGGCTTTGAGAGCGGAGATGGTAACAGGCTGAGAGATGGTAATAGATGACTACAATGAGCAGCGAGGACGCAGGCACAGCACAACCCAGAAACACCGCAGGCAGCAAAAAATTAACAGTCTAGATGACAGAGTGAGAGTGTAGGATTTAAGTTCTAGAACCCAGCAGAACAGGCACAGACGAGCAGGACCACAATTGGCAGGAACCAGAAGGACACGCTATAGCTGGCGAAGGAACAGCAGGCTTAAGAAAGGTGCTGAACCAATGAATACAAGGCAAGTAATTAATGGAATCCACAGGTGAGGAGGAAACATCATCCAGTATCATGTGCCATAGTCCAGCGATCAGATCTCCTAATGACTGGAGGTGCCGTCCCAGTACGGCGTGTAAGTTGTCCTCAAGCAGAATTCCGGGAGAGTGGCTGGCGACCTGGAGGAGAGACACCTGGCACACGGGTAAGTAACAAGGCACGCTGGCGACTTGTAATAGCTTTGCAGCTTTCAATCTAAACCACCACCTCATGCTCCTTGCTTACTGTCTCTCACCTCTGTGTTATCCCTGTGTGTCTCCCACTCCCCTTTAGAGTGTAAGCTCTCACGAGCAGGGCCCTCTTCCCTCGTGCTTTTCTTTCCCTCACTTATACCATCATCTACTTCCCACTGCCAATAGCAGCATTGCATATTTGACTGAAAGGAGTGCTGCTGCAGCAATGTTTATAAAGCGTGTTCATGTTCTACAGTGTTTTGTACTATTAGTCACTTTTTGGTTTTATACTTACTGTTTCTGTACCCTTGTGACACCAATTAAATAAGGGATAACAATAATAATAATGGCACTCATCTGGTGATTTTAATGAACCAGCTACACATGCAAAATTAATTTGCTCAGTGCATGAAACTTACTCATTTATCATGTCCAGGTGCAGTTATAGCAAATTATTCTCACTAATTATGTTAATCTGGGTGCACCTTGCCTCAAAAGTGAATGTCAGATGACAGATTTCCAATGGAAACCATGTTTGTCCTACAAACACCATGAAGCACAGGTGCCCTAGGAAAATGCATAAAACATATTTGGTATATATTAGCATCAGATCAGATTTGTTTATTAGTGGTGACCCGGGATTGCTTATAAATTTATTTTATGGCGGTCAATGATGTTAACCAATAAGAGGCTGATTCAGTGGCTGCATTGCGTGGTCTGACATTCAGAGTTAGATGCATCTACAGTATGTGGCTGCACTGCCCTATACATCTGCTTGAGAAAGTAGCTGCATTTGAACCAGGTGGATAACCCCATATGCTTAGCACTGAGTAGGATGTAATTCACTCCCACAACAGGTCTACAGAACACTAATACTATGTGTGAATGTGATGTAGTCTGCGTCCCCATGCACATAATGCTGGCGCTCTAAATCCCGACGGCTGCGATCCTGATGGTAAGTATTAGGGTTAGGTTTGGGGTTAGGCAAAAGGGGGAGGGTTAGGTTGTGGAAGGGGAGGGTTAGACTGCGGGAGGGAAGGGTTATGGTTAGACTGCAGTAAAGGTGGGTTAGGGGAAGGGTCAGATTACTTACCTGCATGTGTCTGGATTTCTACTGTCAGGATTCCGGTGCCAGGATCTGGACCACCAGCATTGTGTGCGCCGGGGCGCACCCAACCAGTGGGAATGCTGCCTTGCTGCCCAGTTACACATGTTTAACCTAGAGTGGAGATATGGCTGAGATGCATTTGACTCTGAATCACCAGTTGCTAAAATGTGTGTATGTAGGTTCCAACACGCGCAGTTGTTAATAATGGCGAGATCCATCTACAGAGTGGAATTGCGGGAAACTCTGAATCAGTCACTATAAGATGAAACCTATAGTGTTTCATCTGTCTCCCTGTTGTCTGTTATATTTTTGGCTCTTACAAATGGCTACTCTCCTCCCCTCAATAAAGTAAAAGCTTCCTCGTACCACTAGAAGACCAATCAATGCATTGAAAAGGAACCGAGAAGAAGAACATGTTTTCATCAAGAGAATAGGGGTCATTATGTACGCTTCACTGGCACCAGGTTTGGGTAAGCATATCGTACCTGGCACCAGATAAGGCCCTGCTTATAAGACTTGGCTCCATACATTGGACTGGAAATCAAATAGAAGTGTCTGTATTAGACTTTACCTTAGGTTTGGTTCAGTGATCCTCCAATATGAAGGGTCCTGTGAAGGTTCTAACAGTGCAGCGCTGTTCTCCTCTCTCCCACGCATCAGACATGTCAAAAATATATTGGTGGCAGTGGTCAAGCTAGAGTGTGTACAGAGGCAGGGGGTGTGGTTGCTATGTTGTCTAGATGCAAGAGGCCTACAATATCAAGGGGTCTATCTACTAAGCAGTGTTAGGAGACAAAGTGATAAGGTGCCAGCCAATCAGCTCCCAACTGTAATTTTTCAAACACAGCCTGTGAGATGGCAATTATTCTTCTCTGGAAAGGCCATATATGCACAGAATAGAACTCTGCTGTATTCAGAGTAGAATGGGGATGGCCATCGACAGGTCTACCATTGATGGTTTTTATCGATGTGCTATCAGTGGTTTACATTGATGGCAAGAAACCACTGACCTGAAACCATTGATGGTCATCAGTGCAGCACCTGTAACATAGTTGGAGGCAGGAGTCTGTGGTGGGCTAATCAGGGAAGGGATAGGGCTTCACATACCACATAGGAAGACAGAGCTAAGCTATATACACGTTGCATAGCTACATGGGGTAAAAAAAACATGCCTGTGTTCTCTCTCATCGATGGTGGAGAATCATCGTCTCTCCACAATTGATGACAAAACCACCAACCATCCCTACAGTAAAACCAGGAGCCCATTGCCAGGCACTATCCAAAACGTAATGGGGCCTAGACATTATGGGGATTGGCAATGCCCTGGGTGGTGATGTTGATATACTCTCTGGAAGATATCTGTTTACATGGGATGTATATGAGAAGTGGGTTCCATCAACTACATTGCTGCCTGTTTGGATTAGGCAAGCAAGTTGGAGATAGGAGTTCAGGGCTGGACTGTTAGAGCCTTTGGGAGTCCTTCCAGAGTTATTTATGAAAAAAAATCCTCCCAGATGACAAGATATTAATGTTAGATGTACTGTGTCATTGTATGTACATCCATCGTTGCATACCTGCCCAATCTGCCCGGTCCTAAACTTTAAATGGTCCCTATGCTCATTCAGGAGCAACGGCTTGTCTAGTACAGAACAGGAGCTGTTGTTAATACCCCTCTTCATATACATATGTGACTCATAACAGTCTGATGCATTAAGGTTTATAAGAATCCCAAAATTGGCCTAAGATTATCAGGGATAAAACAAATTGGCAGATGGGCTGAATGTCTCTTTGAATTAGGCAAGCAAACAGTTGTGTACAGGTGCAGCAAGGGGGCTGTTGGGGACTTGGAAACTGGTGAGTTAGGTGAAAAATCAGAATACAAGTACTATTCCATTTTTCACATCCACTTTGCATAATTTATGTAATATTTTGGGGGGAATTTTTATAGTTCTGAACTTTTTGTTTTATATAAATGTTAATAACATTATTTAAAATAGTTTGTTTCTCATTTTATAGATTGTGCACTATTGATGAGCTCCTGTTGTGATTGAGTGAACACAATGTAAATTCTATTCTAATATTTTATTTATAAAGCACTAACATATTCAAGAGCTTCACACAACAGGGAGACAAAATGATCAGAATGTTAGCAGCAATATAACATTTACATATAGTAAGACTTCATGGTAAAACTATACTGTTTTAATATTCTATTGTGCACGCATCCAAGGTAACTCAATAACAATATGTATTGTATAAACAGCAATGCTTATTAGGGAATAATTAGTAGGATTTTGTATTATAGGTTTAGTGATCCTTAAAATCAAAATCTAGATTTTATAATTAACCATTCAGTTCTATGTGTGTTAAATTATATTATAACTAAAACTTAATCTTAATAAATGTATAAAGATTACCATGTTAAAATGGAATATGCAAGAAAAATTATTCAAATATTTCAAGAATTTTTCTCTGTAATATCCGTTTTCATTGTCAACTCTACTACCATCTAGAGGACATTTTACACAATGCAACATTAGGTTGAATTATGTTTTCCAAAGTTCAGAGCATATTATTATTATTAGAATAATAATTATGTTTATTATCATAATATATGATTAGATTACATTATATACATTGTTATATTTGTTCCAGGTAGCATACACTACAGCTATTGATATTAAACGTGAAATGTTGAATATTGTTATAGCTATATTCCATTTATTCTGCATTTGATTTAGTTACAGTCTCGTAGTCATATCTGTTTATTTACAATGACTGTTAGTGGTGTTCCACTATTATTATTATATAATATATATGTGATTTACCTGACCTGCAAGGAACTGAATGTAAAAACTGAATTAGTCATATTTAAAATAATAATAATAATAATAAACAAGAAGAGGAAGAAAATTATATATTTTGTAAAATAATGACAACCAGCTTAGTAAAATTATAATATGGATCGGTAAGTGGAAGAACAGAGTTCATATACTAAAGTGGCACATTAATACAGTAAATTGTACTGTACACTTCAAATAATTTAAATCCCTTCTTGTATGTAGATAGACAACTATGGCCTTTGCATCAATGGGCTGTATCCATGATTGTCAGTGATAGACTTGAGCATACGAGTTGGGAACTGTTAGAATTGGGTCCCACCCATGAGATCACAAACCATAACATTCATTATAAGGGTTTTCTCTATTCCTGGAAGACCCTGCTGCTATCATGGTAAAGGTCAGCCCAGCAGGAGGGAAACCCCCTGGATCTAAGAAGACTCAGCTCGACTCACTGTACTACAATTGCTATAATAGGTTAATATGTTAAAGTCATGCTAATACGTTTAAATGATTTAGATCAATTAAATGTTACATTATTGCATATAAACAAATATACTTACTACAATGCATCAATTAAATATCTATCCCATAATGTCATTAGTTTAATTAAAAAAATAACAAAAGGAGAAATGTAATTATTAACATTTATTTATATAGTGTCCGCATATTCTGTTGCACTTTACAATTGTGAGTAAAAAAGTAATAGAATGAAAAAAATTAGAATAAAAAAAAATCACAAAGCTTACCATCTGTTCACTTTCTTTCCTTTCATTTAGATATTTTTCTGGTACAATCCAAATACGAGGATAGTTAAACAGATAAGGTAAAAAGACCTATCATTGCATAAATGTATTTAACTCGTACATATACATATAATTAATTGTATGGCCTTGGTACAGATTCTTTTTTCACATAGTCCCCATACTTGGCTAAGCATTTGTTCCAACGGTACACCAAGGCATCTATCCAGGCATAGATGAAATCAGTGTGAAGTGCCTCAAGCCAGGACATGGCGGCTTGTCGGTTGTGAATCGCCTGCAACCCAGGTGCTTCTTCAATAGTCCAAAAAGATGGAAATGATAGGTCATTCAAGAGTTTAAAAGGAATAATTATCTATGTGTGTTGCAGCCATTTGTCAACCTTCAAATCTTAATTCTCAAGTCCTTGACAACTTCGCGACCTGGCTCTCTTTGTATCCATTGATCTACCCACTCTCATTCTAACTGATTTTAACATCCTCATCAACAAGCCTACTGTCCCTGCTGCTTCTAGTGTTCTCACACTTACCTTCTCTTTTGATTTATACCAAAGTATTTAATCATCTGCCTGGACCTTGGGTTCTTCCTTATCTGTGTCATCATCAGCCCCTATTCTCTCATCACAACTTGCTTCCGACAGACTACCATACATTCAAACCCATGGCAGGCAGTGATACCTAAAAGCCCTTGGCCAAATATTATTTTCAGCCTCATTATATCTTGCTCTTTTACTCTATCCTTCCTTCTTTCCCACCAAATGGTCACCACCCTTTTCTCCTTGACATCCATCACTTTCTTAGCTGCCTCCTACCTTTATAAATGCTCCCTACCTCTAAACATTCTAAATGGTCCTTTAGTGTTTGTTTCTATCAGCATCCCCGTCCACTCCTTATTTTTGTTGGGGACTTTTTCAGTAAACAAATACACTCCTTCAGAATATGATACCACATATATGCAGATACCCCTGAAAACTACCATTCCTTCACTTTATCCGCTGTGTCAAACTGCCTCTTTATCACCTCCACGTGGATGTCGCAATGCTATCTGAAGCTCATCATATCCAAAATGGAGCTCACTCTCTCCTCTTCCCTATTCTCTATTCCCTCTATCATGGTGTTATTATGGGTTCTGCTCTTAACTTTACTTCACACATCCAGTCCCTTGCATTGTTAATATTGACAGAATATGTGCCTTACTCACTCTGGATGTTAAAAAAAACCTTACTGTATTTTCATTATCTCCTGCTTTGACTATTGAGACATTCTGATATCCGTCTTTCCTCTCCTCCATCTATCCCTGCTACAATCCATACTAAATGGCCCAGCGAGACTTCCTCCCTCCCTGATCCTTATCCACTGCACCACTTTGCAAATCCCTTGCTCTAAAGAATCCAATACAATCTGCTGACTCAGGGGGTCATTCAGACCCACTCGCAAGCGGCAGTACGCTCGCAAGTGGGTCGATGTTCCCCACTGCGCATGCGCACGACGGAGGGAGCTCCGTCATGCGCATGCGTGAGACCCGGACTGCGACAGCCAAGCTGTCGCTCCGGGTCTCGCACCAAAGGGGGCGTGCTGTCGATGGTGACTGACAGCACGCCCCCTTTGGTGGGCGTGCCGGGGGTGTGCCTGCCAGACGGAGGCGTTCCCATGGGAACACCTACCGTCTGAAGCCGGCCCCACTGACATCACTAGTGATGTCAGTGGGAGTGATTTTGGCTCTGATAGAGCCAAAATCACTCCAGGGCTTGTGGCTGGGAAACCCTACCGCAGGGTTTCCGTCGCAAGTCCGATGGTCGCGATGGTCAAGACCATCGCGACCATCTTTTTGGACGCTCGTATATGCTGTGGGTGGTGACCCACAGCTATACGAGCGTCCAGGAGGACGCTCCATTTTAATGGAGGAGGGCCCTGATTCAGAGCGAGCGCTCTGGTCAGAGCGTCCGGCTCTGAATCAGGCCCTCAATATCAAAGCCCTCAACAACTCCACCTCATATATCTGTGACCTTGTCACACAATATTCTCCTTCTCACTCTCTTAGAGCTGTCACTGACCTGGGCCTCTTCTCTTCTCTGATAACCACCTCACTTCAGCCTCCACAACTTCTCTTGTGCTGATCTCCACCACATGTTTATGGCCTATCCTCCCTTTACCTAATACTTCTACCTTTGGATGTCCTACAAGTTACAGTCCCATCTCCACTGTGAAGACTAGGAGATCCTACTGTATTATCTCAGCATTGCCATCTTCAAATAAACTGTAAACGCTCATGATAAGGGTCCGACATTACCCTCTTTCTTACAATTGCATTACCTTATTCACCCTCCAATGTATTTGTCTTGTATTTATGTATGACTTGTATTTTGTGTGATTTGTTTATTCCAAGTGTTTTGTGCTGTTGAGTTTTGTGTCTCTTCTCATATAAACATGGATTATAGTAATCTTCAAATGTAGAGAGATTATTTAGTTTAAAGGATCTACGCCAGATATTACTCTCATTATCCAGTCACGCAGCAATGTTAGTTTGAGGGTCAAATAGTTGTTTTATTATAGAAATAGAGAACAAGTAGGTATTGTGTGAACTGTGTAGAGTAGTGGTAAATGGGTAGAAGAGCATAGAAAGGTTAAGAGGATAGACTGGGAATTTCAGAAACTTTCCTGAAGGTGTGTCTTTAGGCAATGATTGAAGGTTTGGAAGTGAGGGAATTCCAAGAGTGCAGCCTAATAAAGCTCTTTAATGGTCAAGCCCAGAATGATCAAGTTTGTAGACATTTTGAAAGATATTAAGAGATATAATACAGTTTTGTTGATGGTGTTGTATTTTTTATAAGTAGATTATATTGGATTTGGTAAAACACAGGCAAACAATGTAGAGACTGACAGACTATAAAAGCAGTAGTGTATAGTTGTACTAGGAAAATTAGCCTTGTTGCTGCATACAAAACATATTTTATGGAGAGACAGAATGTCCATAGGCCTCACAGACTGTTTTCCCAGTCGGCAGAAGGGTCAGTGGTACAATTTCATGGATTTTATTTTAAAACACTTTTTTATTTGGGGCAAGGGTCAACTTCAATCTGGTCCTTGGGGAGACTAGCCACCTTATTAAAGGTGCGGTGGATCAGACAGCTAGGCTATGACTCATTGGTCCCGTCCACCCTTCTTTTCACCCGCCTGCCTATTTGCTCCCTGGCTATTATCACTGAGCTCCTAACAGAGTTTTGGAGCCACATAACACCCATCCAAAGGAATCTGTAAGTGACTTATTGTGTTCTAAGTGAGTTGCAATGTGTATGCAAATGCGGCAGGGGAACTTGAAGTAATAGTGGCCATACATCAGCAATTACAAAAAATTCACATATTATGAGTTTTTTCCCCAATTTAACAGTTTCCCAATCAACTAATATGCACCTGTACATTGCCAATATTTTTCAGTGATTTTTCATCCAAAGATCACATCTGCAAATCATGAAAGTGCCCATTTTAGTAGTAATATACTAGTAACGGTCTGGTGGCTGTTACCATACACTAGCAATCTACATACCTGATTGGCCAGTGAAATCCAACATGTTGGCCATCCTGATTCACCAATTCCAATCACTTTTTGGTTAAAATCGGCAATCGGTGAGCCCCATACATTGACAATTTTTTTATGCAATCATCTGCAAAACGCAGAATTGCCCCAATTAATTGTTGATGTATGGGCCCCTTAATGACTGTGAGGTAGGAGGACATTAAAAAAGGATTGCTATACATCCCACTGTTATAAAAGTAAAAAAAAAGCCTTCACTTGTGTCTTACTGGTCTGTGTTTCAAATATCCTGATCCTTCTTTACCACATAAACTTTCCAACACAGAAAAGCACCTACAGCATTATTGAAATACTATGCCGTATACAGCAATTGATTTCAGTACTTTAGTTTAAGAAACCTCACTCATTGGTCACCACTATTTGCCATAACTGAATAGCTTAATTTGTAGAAAGCTATGCACACATATCATATTGTATGCTAGTCAGCACATAGTAAAGTGATTTTTATACGGTTATAATATTATCATACAGTAGATAAATCTGGAGACATTTAAATTTACATTTTGGTCATACATTTTTGAAGCCACACACTCTATTGGGGATCACAGTTTCATTATAAATATAAAATGGGTTTCATGATTCAGGTAACTGGGGCAGATGTGTATACTGTGTTTCCTTCCTATGCCAGGGAGGAGGGAGAGAAAACCTACAGTATGTGACTCTGTACACAGGACTCTGCATTACTTTGCTGTAACTAGAATTCTCTCTGTATTATGTGGCAGTAACTATCTTGTTGTCTGTATTGTATGGAAGTCACAAGGAGGTGCTCTGTATTGTATATTGAGAGAAATGGTAGACACTAGATTGCTAAGTAATTAATTAATTAGAATTTTTGGGAATTTAAGCAATACAGCTTGACCCATAAGTAATCTTTCCTATTTTGGCCACCTTTAGGAGAGTGTATCACCTTCTGTCTAATGGTTCTCTAACTATTATAAATTGAGATCGCCTCTCCCATAAATAAATGCTTAAAAACATTACTATATAATAATAGGTGTTGAAGACACACAGAGCATGATTCTGAGCTGGGAATAAAGAAATTAGTAACTGTGCACCTTGGTAAAACCATGCTGTACTGCAGGTGGGGCAGATGTAAAATGTGCAGAGAGATTTAGATCTGACAGGAAAGTGTCAACTCAGATCTAAATTGTTGTGTAAAAATAAAGCTGGACAGCATCTATGGGCTACATGCAAAAACAGCCAGTATTTACTCTGTATGTGAATAAAATAAATGTATTTATGGGATACAGTCAAAATGCCGACGGCCGGGAAACCATCTGACTAAATCCTGATGTCTAAATACCGAAGTGGGACTAAAGACAGGCGTCGAAATCCCGACGCCCATCTATATCCCGATACCGGAATCTAGACAAACGGCTTCCCGAACGTATGTAAGCCGGGCAGTGTTAGCGCTTAGCCGCGGTGGTGGGGGTTGGGGGGTTAGGGACCCCCAAGGGGACTTAGGGATAGGCACCACCCCGGGAGGGTTAAGTTTAGGGGACGGGGAGGGGGGGTTAGGTTTAGGCACCCCTGGGGGGAGGTTAGGGGTAGGCACCACCCCAGGAGGGTTAGGTTTAGGGTGGGGGGAGGAGCTGTTAGGTTTAGGCACCCCCGGGGGGAGGTTAGGGTTAGGCACTACCGGAGAAAGGATAGGGTTAGGAGGGTTAGGGGGGGAGGGGAGGGTTACCCTACTTACCAGCTCCAGTTGGAATCTTCAGCAATCGGGCTTGCGGCGCCGGTATTTAGTCAGACGGCTTCCCGGCCGTCTACATTTCATACCCAACCCGTATTTACACCCCTTGCATTGCGGTATGGTTTGTCCAGGTGCACTGTTACTTGCTCTTTTTTGTTTTACTCCTAACTGAGAATCATCCCGACAGTGATCACAGTTTTTATCTCCTCATAATCTTTCTTATGCACTTAGTTCTATATTGCATTTTAACTTATTTTGCTGATGATGAGAATAGATACTTACTACATTTTATATTTGGATTTAAAAATCTTTTGCCAGTGCATCACCATATGACAATGCTTGCTCTTTTTTGTGTTCTCTAGACTACATAATTACCTATTGTCAGTGGTAGCGCCCCCACACCAGAATAAATGTATGATTGTATAATCCTTAATCATGGGAAGTAAAATAACATTAAGGGGCCCATTTATTAATGATCACATTTGCAATGCGATCTGGGCGCAATATTAGTGCCCAAGATCTCATTGCAGGATGCGATCATACCGCCTGGATGTAACAAAAAGCACCCGCAGGGACATGGGCTCCTCGCATTCCAGAGCTTGGTAAATATGACAGTATGACATCTATCATAGAGACCTATGGGGTTTGCGGTGCTGGTGGAAATGGAGGGACAGCAGCAGATATTGGAGATATCTGCTGTGATTCCTCCATAAAACATATGGGGAATACTTAATATTTTTAAGAAAGCTCCCAAAACGTATGTTTTCGGAGAATAAACCGCAAATATAAAATTATACAAGGGGTTTATTTCATGACATAACTGTTACTCCCCCTTACTCACCATTACCTACTTCAATCTATAATGACTGCTGCTGCCAGTCTTATTTTCCATTCTAACTGCTCTGCGTTGGGCTAGACCCTCTGCAACTTGCTTTCTACACCACGCAGAATCCAATTCAAATTTTTGACCCTGAATTACAAAACACTTAGTATCCACCCTCTTAAATCTCCATCCTCATTTCTGTCTACGCTCCCTCCTGTTCTACCTCCGATTACTGCCTCTACTTTACCCTGCTTACCTTCTATGATGCTCACCGCCAACATTTTTCTTATTCTTCTCCTCTCCTTTGGAAATCATTTGCTCTACAAATCAAACCTGCTTTAAAGGGGAGCATCATGCAGCTTTGCCATGCTCTGGAGGGGCACACTATGCTTTTATTCCAACTTATGAAAATTGGGTGTCAGCACAGTGTGCTCCTCTAAGAAGCAAAATGCACACTTAATAAGCCATATTACTTATGCATCAGTGTGATTAACAATGAAGAGACAAATATTTATACATATCTAAAGGTTTTTAGAGTATTGTGATTGTTTTATTTACATGATACCACATGGGTTCCACAGCACCGTACAGAGATTAACACCTAACACACTGCACAAGTACAAAGTGATACAGATAACATAATATATATATATATATATATATCAGGGGTGTGCACCGGCCACTTTTCGTGTTTTGGTTTTGGATCTGGATCTTTCTTCGTGTTTTGGATCTGGATTGGTTTTGCCAAAACCACCCTTCCGTGTTTTGGGTTCTGGGTTTTGTGTTTTGGATCTGTATTTTTTTTTTAAAAAGCATAAAAACAGCTAAAATCACAGAATTTGTTGGTTTCTCTGCTCCTATGCTATTATTAACCTCAATAACCTTAATTTCCACTCATTTCCAGTCTATTCTGAACACCTCACACCTCACAATAGTGTTTTCATGTCCAAAAGGTTGCACCGAGGTAGCTGGATGACTATGCTAAGCGACACGAGTGGGCGGCACAAACACGTGACCCATCTAGGAGTGACACTGCAGTGGCAGACAGGATGGCAGTTAGAAAAACTAGGCCCCAAACTGTACATAATGCAAAGAAAAAAAAGAAGTGCAAGATGGAATTGTCCTTGGGCCCTCCCACCCACCCTTATGTTGTATAAACAGGACATGCACACTTTAACAAATCAATCATTTCAGCACCAGGGTCTGCCACACAACTGTGGCTGAAATGATTGGTTCGTTTGGGCCCCCACAAAACAAGCTGGCAATTAATGTGTCCCTGCACAAACTGGCTCTACGGAGGCAAGATGTCATCCTCATCCTCCTCATCCACCGATTCCTCACCCTCTTCAGTGTGTACATCCTCATCCTCACAAAGTATTAACTCGTCCCCACTTGAATCCACCACAGGTCCCTCTGTACCTTCTGGAGGCTGGTCTCCCTGGAAGAGCTGATAATTCATTTTGATGAACATCATCTTCTCCACATTCTGTGGAAGCAACCTCCTACGCCTTTCGCTGACAAGGTTCCCGGTTGCACTAAACACTCTTTCGGAGTACACACTGGAGGGGGGGCAACTCAGGTAAAATAGAGCCAGCTTGTACAGGGGCCTCCAAATTGCCTCTTTTTCCTGCCAGTACAGGTATGGACTGTCTGACATGCCTACTTGGATGCTGTCACCGATGTAATCCTCCACCATTCTGTCAATGGTGACAGTATCATATGCAGTGACAGTAGACATGTCAGAAATTGTTGCCAGGTCCTTCAGTCCGGACCAGATGTCCAAACTTGGTCCTGCCTGCCCTGCATCACCGCCAGCGGGTTGCTTAGGATACCTAAGTTTTTTCCTGGCAGCCCCAGTTGCGGGAGAAAATGAAGAAGGAGCCGTTGACGTGTCACGTTCCGCTTCAGCTGACAGTGTGTTCACCAGCAGGTCTTTGCACCTCTGCAGGCTTGTGTCGGCCGGAAAGAGAGACACCACATAGGCTTTAAACCTAGGATCAAGCACGGTGGCCAAAATGTAGTGGTCTGATTTCAACAGATTGACCACCCTGGAATCCTGGCAAAGCGAATGAAGGGCTTCATCCACAAGTCCCACATGCCGAGCGGAATCGCTCCGTCTTAGCTCCTCCTTCACTTTCTCCAGCTGCTTCTGCAAAAGCCTGATGAGGGGAATGACCTGACTCAAGCTGGCTGTGTCTGAACTGACTTCACGTGTGGCAAGTTCGAAGGGCTGGAGAACCTTGCACAACACGGAAATCATTCTCCACTGCGCTTGAGTCAGGTGCATACCCCCTCCTTTGCCTATGTCATAGGTGGATGTATAGGCTTGTATGGCCTTTTGCTGCTCCTCCATCCTCTGAAGCATATAGAGGGTTGAGTTCCACCGCGTCACAACCTCTTGCTTCAGGTGATGGCGGGGCAGGTTCAAGAGTGTTTGCTGGCGCTCCAGTCTTCGGCACGCAGTCGCTGAATGGCGAAAGTGGCCAGAAATTTTTCGGGCCACCCAAAGCGTCTCCTGCACGCCCCTGTCGCTTTTCAGAAAATTCTGCACCACCAAGTTTATTGTGTGAGCAAAACATGGGACGTGCTGGAATTTGCCCAGATGTAATGCCCGCACAATATTGGTGGCGTTGTCAGATATCACAAATCCCCAGGAGAGTCTAAGTGGGGTAAGCCACTGGGCGATGATTTCCCTCAGTTTCTCTAAGAGGTTGTCGGCGGTGTGCCTCTTACTGAAACCGGTGATACACAGCGTAGCCTGCCTTGTAACGAGCTGGCGTTTCTGAGATGCTGCTACTGGTGACGCTGCTGCTGTTGCTGCGTAAGGTGATACATCTACCCAGTGGGCTGTCACAGTCATATAGTCCTTAGTCTGCCCTGTTCCACTTGTCCACATGTCCGTGGTTAAGTGGACATTGTGTACAACTGCATTTTTCAGGACACTGAGGACACTTTTTCTGACGTTTCTGTACAGTCTCGGTATCGCCTGCCTAGTGAAGTGGAATCTAGACGGGATTTGGAACCGGGGACACACTACCTCCATCAATTGTCTAAATCCCACTGCACTAATGGCGGATACCGGACGCACGTCTAACACCAACATAGCAGTCAAGGCCTCAGTTATACGTTTTGCTTCAGGATGACTGCTGTCGTACTTCATCCTCCTCGCTAAGGACTGTTGGAGGGTCAATTGTTTAGTAAAAGTAGTGGTGTTCCTACTTCCTCTCTGGGATGATGAACGACTCCCAGCAGCAGCAACAGCAGCAGCGGCAGCAGTAGGCGTAGCAATGCAGGATCCTCCAGAGGAATCCCGGATAGGAGAGTCAGTCATGCCAGTGACATGGCCTGCAGGACTACTTCCGATCCTGACTAAGGAGGAAATTGACGAGGAGGGAGTTGACGGTGTGGTTTGCAGGCGCTTGGATACAACAGGACAACGGGATTTAGGTGTCCCTGGACTGCTTACGGTCTTAGCCAAAGTTTCTGAACTTGACAGTAACTTTTTATGAACGCGCTGCAGGTGCCGTATAAGGGAGGATGTTCCTAGGTGGTTGACGTCCCTACCCCTACTTATTTCACCTTTACATATGGTACATATGGCAAGACAGTTGTTGTCCGGATTTGGATAGAAATATTGCCAGACCAAAGATGTGGAATGTTTGGTCTTCTGCCCAGGCATGACCGTGATGGGCTTTTTCATCCCACAGACAACAACTGTCTCCCCCGGAGCCTGATTTAAACAAACCACATCACCATCAGAATCCTCCTCGCCAACTTCCTCCTCAGCGCCAGCTACACCAGTATCCTCATCCTGTTGTACTTCAACAGTGACATCTTCAATTTGCATATCAGCAAGTGGACTGTGGGTGCTCCTTTCAGCACTTGCAGGGGGCGTGCAAATGGTGGAAAGAGCCACCTCTTCCCGTCCAGTGCTGGGAAGGTCAGGCATCGCAACCACCACCACACTTGGACTCTCCTTGGGGATTTGTGATATCTTCATAGAAAGCACAGTTCTTCGCTGTGCTTTTGCCAGCTTAACTCTTTTGATTTTTTTAGTGGGAGGAGGGCTTCCATCGTCATGTGAAGCTGAACCACTAGTCATGAACATACTAGGGATCGACCTTAGCCATTCCTTGCCACTCCGTGTCGTAATTGGCATATTGGCAAGTTTACGTTTCTCTTCAGCTGATTTAAATGTCTTTTTCAAGGTCATTTTCCTGAACTTTGCCATTTGGGATTGTATGTGCCCTCTACTATGACATTGGGCATCGGCCTTGGCAGACGACGTTGATGGCATGTTATCGTCTATGTCATGACTAGTGGCAGCAGCTTCAGCACTAGGAGGAAGTGGTTCTTGATCTTTCTCTATTTTATTTTTATCGGAGAAAGTTTGGTCCTCCATTTATGTTATATCGATTTGATATATACGTGCGGCTAAACACAGAAAATAATTTTTTTTTTGGTTTGGACTGGAGTGTACTTTGTGGGTTACAGCACCCTTTAACGGTCAAGCCAGCCGGCCCTTTACTTATGACACAGGCGCACTCTTGGCACTACTTTGTTGATGCACGTGCGGCTACTGCGCACACAATTCACAAACACAGAAAATAATTTTTTTTTGGTTTGGACTGGAGTGTACTTTCGGGGGTTACAGCACCCTTAACGGTCAAGCCAGCCGGCCCTTTACTTATGACACAGGCGCACGCTTGGCACTACTTTGTTGATGCACGTGCGGCTACTGCGCACACAATTCACAAACACAGAAAATAATTTTTTTTTGGTTTGGACTGGAGTGTACTTTCGGGGGTTACAGCACCCTTTAACGGTCAAGCCAGCCGGCCCTTTACTTATGACACAGGCGCACGCTTGGCACTACTTTGTTGATGCACGTGCGGCTACTGCGCACACAATTCACAAACACAGAAAATAATTTTTTTTTGGTTTGGACTGGAGTGTACTTTCGGGGGTTACAGCACCCTTTAACGGTCAAGCCAGCCGGCCCTTTACTTATGACACAGGCGCTCGCTTGGCACTACTTTGTTGATGCACGTGCGGCTACTGCGCACACAATTCACAAACACAGAAAATAAGTTTTTTTTTGGTTTGGACTGGAGTGTACTTTGGGGGTTACAGCACCCTTTAACGGTCAAGCCAGCCGGCCCTTTACTTATGACACAGGCGCACGCTTGGCACTACTTTGTTGATGCACGTGCGGCTACTGCGCACACAATTCACAAACACAGAAAATAATTTTTTTTTGGTTTGGACTGGAGTGTACTTTCGGGGGTTACAGCACCCTTTAACGGTCAAGCCAGCCGGCCCTTTACTTATGACACAGGCGCACGCTTGGCACTACTTTGTTGATGCACGTGCGGCTACTGCGCACACAATTCACAAACACAGAAAATAATTTTTTTTTGGTTTGGACTGGAGTGTACTTTCGGGGGTTACAGCACCCTTTAACGGTCAAGCCAGCCGGCCCTTTACTTATGACACAGGCGCACGCTTGGCACTACTTTGTTGATGCACGTGCGGCTACTGCGCACACAATTCACAAACACAGAAAATAATTTTTTTTTGGTTTGGACTGGAGTGTACTTTCGGGGGTTACAGCACCCTTTAACGGTCAAGCCAGCCGGCCCTTTACTTATGACACAGGCGCACGCTTGGCACTACTTTGTTGATGCGCGTGCGGCTACTGCGCACACAATTCACAAACACAGAAAATAATTTTTTTTTTGGTTTGGACTGGAGTGTACTTTGGGGGTTACAGCACCCTTTAACGGTCAAGCCAGCCGGCCCTTTACTTATGACACAGGCGCACGCTTGGCACTACTTTGTTGATGCACGTGCGGCTACTGCGCACACAATTCACAAACACAGAAAATAATTTTTTTTTGGTTTGGACTGGAGTGTACTTTCGGGGGTTACAGCACCCTTTAACGGTCAAGCCAGCCGGCCCTTTACTTATGACACAGGCGCACGCTTGGCACTACTTTGTTGATGCACGTGCGGCTACTGCGCACACAATTCACAAACACAGAAAATAATTTTTTTTTGGTTTGGACTGGAGTGTACTTTCGGGGGTTACAGCACCCTTTAACGGTCAAGCCAGCCGGCCCTTTACTTATGACACAGGCGCACGCTTGGCACTACTTTGTTGATGCACGTGCGGCTACTGCGCACACAATTCACAAACACAGAAAATAATTTTTTTTTTGGTTTGGACTGGAGTGTACTTTGGGGGTTACAGCACCCTTTAACGGTCAAGCCAGCCGGCCCTTTACTTATGACACAGGCGCACGCTTGGCACTACTTTGTTGATGCACGTGCGGCTACTGCGCACACAATTCACAAACACAGAAAATAATTTTTTTTTTGGTTTGGACTGGAGTGTACTTTCGGGGGTTACAGCACCCTTAACGGTCAAGCCAGCCGGCCCTTTACTTATGACACAGGTGCACGCTTGGCACTACTTTGTTGATGCACGTGCGGCTACTGCGCACACAATTCACAAACACAGAAAATAATTTTTTTTTTGGTTTGGACTGGAGTGTACTTTCGGGGGTTACAGCACCCTTAATGGTCAAGCCAGCCGGCCCTTTACTTATGACACAGGCGCACGCTTGGCACTACTTTGTTGATGCACGTGCGGCTACTGCGCACACAATTCACAAACACAGAAAATAATTTTTTTTTTGGTTTGGACTGGAGTGTACTTTCGGGGGTTACAGCACCCTTAACGGTCAAGCCAGCCGGCCCTTTACTTATGACACAGGCGCACGCTTGGCACTACTTTGTTGATGCACGTGCGGCTACTGCGCACACAATTCACAAACACAGAAAATAATTTTTTTTTGGTTTGGACTGGAGTGTACTTTCGGGGGTTACAGCACCCTTTAATGGTCAAGCCAGCCGGCCCTTTACTTATGACACAGGCGCACGCTTGGCACTACTTTGTTGATGCACGTGCGGCTACTGCGCACACAATTCACAAACACAGAAAATATATTATTTTTTTAGCACTTTGGGGGAGCACCCCTGATGGACAGAGCACCCCCTGGACAACACTACAGCACTCCTTTAGGACTGGGACACTGCACAGGACTTTGGAGTGGACACAGCCCCTATGGAGAACTGACTGCACAACACAGTCCAGCCAGCCCCTATGGACTTTGAAGTAGTGGACACAGCCCCTATTAACAACAGCAGCACAGCACAACACAGCCAGCCCCTATGGACTTTGAAGTAGTGGACAACAGCAGCACTACACTACACTACACTACACTACACAGCCCTAACTCCCACCCTCCCTCTTCACTGTCCACAGCCGAGTGAGAAAATGGCGCCGACGCGGGTACCTTATATAGGATCCAAAACCCGCGAGACTCGGAAGGCGGGATGATGACGTTTTGCCTCGATTTCAGATCCGAGTCAGGCGGGAAAAGTCGAGCCTGACTCGGACCGGACTCGGATCGGGGGGGCTCGGGGGGGTTCGGATTTCAGAAATCCGAGCCCGCTCACCCCTAATATATATATATCTTCCAACTGGCCCAGCACTCTCCTTCCAGTAGTTGATACAATGCCGCGGTGCTCACTACAATAAGTCCATACACCTCCAGGTGTGGCACTTAGCAGACTTGATAAATAAACATATCCACGCAAGTAATACTGCAACGTTTCGGGATTTATTCTCCCTTTGTCAGGCTACATCAAACATATATATATATATATATATATAAATAAGGCCCTGATCGCTAAAGCTTACAATCTACAAACTATATTACTCATTTAAACACTTCTATTTAAATATTACAACCAGTGCAGGGCTGCAGCCCCCCCACTAAAATCCTCCACCTCAGTAAGCCAGTTGCATTCCATGACTGCACTGGCTATGCTGTGGGAATCGGTATGATTAGCCGGCGGCTGAATAGCCGGCGGCTGAAATCCCGACAGCGGAAGGCCGGGTGGATGAGAATGCCAGCAGCGGTGGGTAAGTAGGCTAACCTACCCCACCCTAACCCTCCCTTGGTGGTGCCTAACCCTAACCTTCCTAGGGGTGCTTAACCCTAACCCCCCTACAGTGGTGCCTTAACCTAACCCCCCCTTCCCACACCCTAAACCTAACCCTCCCGGGGGGGGTGCTTGACACTAACCCCCCCCTTCCCCTAGCCTAAACCTAACCCTCCCAGGGGGTGCCTAACCCTAATCCTCCCTCAGTGGTGCCTAAACCTAACCCCCTTCCCTGGTGACTTTGCTGTTACTTACCAGTCCAGACAATCCCATTTACTGCCGGGATATCGGCATTGGTATATTGGCGGGATTCGGGCCGCGGGATATCAATGCCCGGCATTCCATCCGCTGGCAATGTGACGGCATACCACACTGTGACTATCAGTGGCTTCCCATTGGAAGAGCTACCTGCCAGTCACACACAGGACAGGCAGTCCCAGGGGGAGGTGGTTTCTCTCCCTGGGACTGCCAGTCCGAGCTGCGAGTACCAGAGAGCATGTTTCCAGTGGGAAGCCACTCCTTTGCCTTTTGGGCTGCCATGCCTAGGTACTAGGGGCTGCAGCCAATGCAGTCCAGAGAAGCTGGTGTTTTGCGCATGCACCAGTCCTGGTGCCTTCCAGATCCATTGTACAGATGTAGGACACAGCCGTCCAGGACTAGCGTGTCTCCTCATGTCCTCCGACCAGCACTGCAGGTGTGAACAAGCAGGAACCTTCTTCATCTAAGGGACTAACGTGTGCTAGCTATGTTTATGTTAAATACAGCAAACAATCAGATAATTTGTTCTTATGTGCACATTTTTACACAAAACTCACATAGATTTAATAACGTAGCTAATCCTGCTAAATTAGTAGTTAATAATGCTACTCTTCCTGCAAATATTAATACTGTATGTTTGCAAAAACACTCTATAAGAGAGATGTATCAAATCTTTCAAAGAGGACAAGTGGAGAAGTTGTCCAAAGCCACCAATCAGTTTCTAGCTATTAATTATAGAATGTAATAAGTAAATGATAGATAGAAGCTGATTGGTTGCTATGGTCAACTTGTCCTCTTTAGAGGGTTTGATACATCTCCCCCAATATTATTACACTTGCACAATGACAGGACTGGACACCTGTGGCCCACAAGAGCTGCACAAACATTTACTACTGATAGATCAGCAGGAGATGAAGACTGAGGGCCTGATTCAGAGCCGGACGCTATTTGCACTCGCTCGTTCAGAAAAAGGGGCCGGATATTTAAATAGAGCGCTCGCTCTTTGCGGTCTGTTGATGCCTCTATTTCTGAGCGAGTGAACGAAATATGCACTCGCTATTTTGTAAAAACGCCCCCTGGCCGTTCACATCATACGTCATCTCCGCTATTTATTAGATTAATCGAGTACATCGAAAGGCGTCTGAACTGCTCGTGGTGCTTGTGGTAGGATTTTCCTACCGCAATCATGCGAACAGTTCAGGCTAAGAAACAACCAAGTGACGTGGCCGATGACGCTGCTTTGTTAATTATGCACACCCTTAAAACGCCCGTTTTGACCGTTTGGCACGCCTGCGTTCGGATCTCCACTCCCCGTTTTCAAGCACCTTCCCCTGTTACCACCCACAAATGCCTCCTTCTGTCACTCAAATTAGCAGGCACTCGCTGTTTTGCGAGCGCACGATTTCCGACCGCAATGACTGGTTGGTGCATGAGCATTACGACCCATACGCATGCGCAGATGTGCGAACATCGCTCGGAGCGAACGAGCAGCCGCTTACGAGCGGCTCTGAATCAGGCCCTGAATACAATAGGATTAGGACTATAATCAAATTAAGTTAAGAAACATTTGAATAAACTAAACAATATGCATATCATTTCATATCACGAGTACTGTAAATAAAGCCAAAAGCCAGGAAAACATTAGCAATACTCACGCGGTTGCACATACAGGAACTCTGATTATGCACTTTACAGGTGTAAAGTTACAACATTTAATTAGCAGCAGCAGGCTCTCTTTGCAAAATGTCATTTGACGTGAGAATAATGTCAAATTAATGTAATTTATGTTCAAATGTAAATCTTGGCAACCTGTTTGCATGGTTATTGTTAGTGCATCAGTTTGTCAGTAGGATAACCTTATTACTCTTAATTAATGTATGTCAGTTTTTTGCAAAATGGAGTACTTTTAAATCCATCTTATTTAGTTGGATTATTATAAATAAAATATAAATACATTCTGTTAATGTTAAATGAACTATTTTAACTTGGGTGTCGGATCCTTTGAATTTGACAGAACCAAGTTTTGGCTTTCCGAGTATTGTCGAGTCGAGGATTTTAATTTTCCCGTAATTCTATTATTGTGTGTTTAGAATCTTATGTAAATGGCTCCATCCCATTATCTTGTGCCCTTTTTAAAAGTATAAAGTGCAGGAAGGTGGTCTACCTACTGTAGTGCTGTTGGCATTCAGTCCACACTTTCTTGGGGAGAGGGTGCACTGTTGACTATTCTTGTCATGTATGTATCTGGCAATAATGAGGAAAACAATGATAATTGTACAACACAATGGGCCTGATTCAGAGTTGGGAATAAAGTGAGATATCTCTCTCAACTGTGAACCTGAACAAACCATATTGCAATGCAAGGGGTGTAAATACATAAAAAAATTTATATGTGGGGTAAATACTGGCTGCCTTTGCATGTAGCCCACAAATACTGCACAGCTTTATTATTACTCTACAATTTAGATGTCAGTTTGGAAACACTCCTCCCAAATCTAAATCTCTCTGCACATTTTAAATCTGCCCCACCTGCAGTGCAGCATGGTTTCACCAAGATGATCAGTTGAGAGAGATATCTCACTCTATTCCCAAGGGTTGTATTTACTACAATCCGCATATTGAATGCGGATTGTAGTGTGATATTACCGAGTGCGAATTCAGGCAATATCACAGGGATTTACTATACTATACAGAGCTTGCGATAAAGCTCTGTCCCTGCGGATCCCATCCGCACTCTAGTCGTGGTATTTTCGACGGAGGGAGCTCCGTAGTGCGCATACGCGAGACCCGGACTGCGACAGCCAAGCTGTCGCTCCGGGTCTCGCACCAAAGGGGGCGTGCTGTCGATGTTGATTGACAGCACGCCCCCTTTGGTGGGCGTGCCGGGGGCGTGCTGTCCATGGGAACGCCTACCGTCTGGAGCCGGCCCCACTGACATCACTAGTGATGTCAGTGGGAGTGATTTTGGCTCTGATAGAGCCAAAATCACTCCAGGGCTTGTGGCAGCAGGGTCTCCGTCGCAAGACCATCGCGACCATCATCATGGACACTCGCATATGCTGTGGGTGGTCACCCACAGCTATGCGAGCATCCAAGAGGATGCTCCATTTTCAGAGAGGAGGGCCCTGATTCAGAGCGAGCGCTCTGGTCAGAGCGTTCAGCTCTGAATCAGGCCCCAAGTCCCAACATTTTTACCTTTAAAATAAGGATTTCCCCAACTTATCACCTGCTTAGGAGGTGGTGATAAGATATTTGCATTAAATGGGTGGCTAATTGAATAATGCGAACACATTTTTTTTTCATACGATCATTTTTACGCACTTTTATGCACAAAAATGCATTATCGTAGCTGATTAAGGGCCTGATTCAGAGCCGCTCGAAAGCGGCCGCTCGTTCGCTCCGAGCGATGCTCGCACATCTGAGCATGCGTATGGGTCATAATGCGCATGCGCCAACCAGTCAGTGCGGTCGGAAAACGTGTGTTTGCAAAATTGCGAGTGCCTGCTAATTTGATTGTTTCTTAGCCTGAACTGTTCGCATGATTGCGGTAGGAAAATCCAACCACAAGCACTGCGAGCAGTTCAGATGCCTTTCGATGTACTCGATTAATCAAATAAATAGCGGAGATGACGTAGGATGCGAGCGGCCAGGGGGCGTCTTTACAAAATAGCGAGCGCTTGTTTCGTTCGCTCGCTCAGACATAGAGGCGTCAACAGACCGCAAAGAGCGAGCGCTCAATTTAAATAGCCGGCCCCTTTTTCTGAACGAGCGAGCGCAAAAAGCGTCCGGCTCTGAATCAGGCCCTAAGTACCACCCTAAATCTGTATCTTTGCTGCACATGTGAAAGTCATTTCAGATTTATATAATACATTTTGTCCCCCATTTATCAACGAAGGCAAATACCAGTGGAATTTTTCATTTTAGTATCATTGTGATACAAATGAAAAATACACTGGTATTTACAAATACTTACTCCCTCCGGCAAGGTCCCGCAAAGTCCTCCTCCTCCTCTGCACGGTCCTTCGCTGGGCTGCTGGCATCCTAACGCTGCCAGCAATTGGGCTCCGGTGTAATGCGCATGCGCGACTGTCCGTCTGCTCATGTGTATGACACGGAGTCCCGGCAGTGCCTTGAAGGCTTCACTGAACCCAGAAGGGCAGCAGCGGGTCCTCATTGTCATCAATGGGGACCGCATCACTTTCGTCATCTAAAGAATGTGTGTCACACACCATGCTAGAGACCTCCGTCCTAGACCCCTGCATCTTCCCATACGTCTGTGCCATCACTGCCCGCTGAGCTGTCGGCCTGCTGTTCCAGTGGTCTCCGATGTGGGGTCTCCACTTGTGGATCGTCTGCAGCATCCCCGCTGTTGCCTATGTCCCTCTGCGCAGATCCATGCGTGCACGGCATGCCAGTATAAAAGTTTCCCAGAACATGGGCGCAGCCATCTTGAGCCAGGTCAGGTGATACTCGTGAATCCAGTCAGCAGCTGTCTCAAGTTGCTTCAGCCAATCCGCTTCAGCCTGATGGTAAAAAGACCTTCCTGTAACACATGTTGGTTGCCAGTGCAACAATGTCCATTGCTGCTGCATGACCTTTGTTCCTGAGCTCCCATTGTGATACCTATGCTTCCTAGCATAGCAAGGCTAATTCTCAGATCCTACATATGTTCCTGAGTTCCCTGTGTGTTACCAGTGTTACTCCAGCCCGAAGTCATATTCCAAGTTCTTCAAGTTCATTCCACGTTACTCCAGCCCGGAGTCATATTCCAAGCTCTACAAGTTCGATCCTCGTTACTCCAGTCTGGAGTCAAATTCCAAGTTCTACAAGTTCATTCAGTTCCAAGTCTACGGTTTCTTCCTACAGTTCATTTTCCAAGTCCTGTGACTATTCAGAGACTTTTGTTCTACAGTTTTTTCAGCATCTTCTAGTTGCGTTATCTCTTGCACAGAGGACTATGGGCCTGATTCAGAGCCGGTCGCTATTTGCGCTCGCTCATCCAGAAAATAGGGGTGGCTATTCAAATGAACCGTTCGCTGTTTGCGGTCTGTTCACGCCTCTAGGTCTGAACGAGCGAACAAAACTTGTGGTCGTTTTTTGGGAAACTACGCCCCCTGTCCGCTCGCATCCTACGTCATGTCCGTTATTTATTAGATTAATCGAGTACATCGAACAGGGTATGAGCTGCTCGCTATTCTTGTGGTTGGTTTTTGCTACCACAACTTTGCGAGCAGTTCTGGCTATAAAATAACCCAGTGACGTGGTCAATGACGCTGCTGTTTTAAATATGCACACCCATAAAACGCCCGTTTTGACCTATAAGCACGCCTGCGATCGGATCTCCACTCCCCGTTTTCAAGCACCTTCCCCTGTTACCACCCACATACGCCTCATCCTGTCACTCAAATTAGCAGGCATTCGCTATTTTGCGAGCACATGAATTTCGGCCGCACTGACTGGTTCGCGCATGCGTATAACGATCCGTACGCATGCGCAGTTGGGCAAACATCGCTCGGAGCGAACGAGCTGCCACTTACGAGTGGCTCTGAATCAGGCCCAGTATTATAACATCTTATATCACAGTCTCCTCTATTACTGTATGATCCAGTTTCAAACTACCTATGGGTTCAGGTGTCTCTGTCTTACAACCCAGTTCGGGTACACAACTCCAAGTTCCCCAGTCCATGACAATGTGAGAACGATGCTGTGACAAACAGTGGTAATCTTAGATTACAGATGTTTGTTAAATCCAGAAACATGGCATGGTGACCATAATCTGTGACACTTTTGTTTTTAATATTTTGCTGTCTTATGGTTTTCCATAGTTTCATTACAAAAGCCTAGAAATGTCGGCAATGGCACCACAACTTGCCCCTCTCGTGGCTCGATCTCGTTCCAGACATGCAGATTTGTGTACGCATTCCTATGGGAATGTGAACAAAAATCAGCGAGTCCGGAGCTACTGCATGTGTGACATATAGACACAGGCCTACTTGCAGCTAATTGAATTCTCCCCTTAAGGTACATACACACGGGACGTTCTATTCAGCGAACGATATCGATGAACGATCTCCCTTGAAATTCCTGGTGTACTGGATGAACGATATTGTTCATCCACACACAAACGATATAACCAACGATCAATGATCGTGGATCCCTATAGGGAATATATAACGATATCACCCAGATTGGACTGTTTGTATGGCCGATGGACGATATCGTCGCTAAAGTAAAGTTTAAAAAACTTAAAAAACGCACCTGAAACAAGCACCTGCAATCAAAAAACACCTCACCCATACTTGCAGACCCCCCAAAAGTGTATTTCGCTAGTTTTTAAGCTTGTACCCCCACTTTGCACTATTTTGCCCTCTTTTTCAAAGTGTTTTTTTGTGGTGTTACTCAATTTTGTGGTGGGGGGGTTGATGCAGTTATCCTTTGGGGGGCTGTCCCAAGGGTACTGAGTGGTTTCCCCACCTTTACACCCCAAAATAGCGATTTTGCACTTTTTTTCTCAACCTGTTCAGAGGCAAATCTTTTTCGCCTATTACATTGCATTGCACTTTCGCGGACGCGAAAAGCAGATGCAATTGAATACGGCGATACTTTTCCGATAGGCGAAAAGTCGCAATCGGCGATACTTTTTCGCGGACTCCGACTTTTCGCGGCTAATTGAATACGGGCCTAAATCTGAATGGGTCTTATTAACGTGTGAGATAAATGGTCTGACTTCATGAGAGTAGCATACTAGTCTCTATCCTTAGAGACGAGTTCCTCAAAATGCCATTTATACCACTTCATCTGGGGGTGTTCTATTTGAGAATTACTTTATGGCCTAGTTAGTTTGATCTATCCTAATATCAGCTATCAGCTTCCAATTAAATCCTCTCAGTAGTTAATAAGGAATTTAGGTGAAGAAATGCTATAACTTCTAGAACATGAGGAGATAAGATTGTAGTTATATAGATTATTATGAAATGAACACGGAAAGATAAATGAAAACTTTCTTTGGGTTGTTACACTATACCTGCTTGTCTCTGACCACCATAATAAGAAAGTTTCTTTTGGTATCTACTTGCATAAAAATAACTTTGGATAATTAGACTAGTTACTTACAGCTAGATGTTAACATATAGGAACCTGCATCTGACTTGCAGGAGGCAGAGTGTATGGAATTTGAGGGGCTAGCCAAGTAGTGTATATGGTGGAGATCTCTGGGGAAAAACCTTGCAAGCTTCCTTGATGACTGAATCATATGCTCCTCCCAGTACTCAGAACAGCTTTATTAGCATTTCACTGTAGTGGAGGTGAGGAAACACCCAATTCACCTCCCAATAATTAGATATGGGATTAGAAATTAATATTATGTCGATTTTTGAGGATTAATCACCAGCATCTGGATTAAAAATCCTCTTGCCTGACTACGGTATATTCCATGAGACTATTAGTGAGGTAAGTGGCTGGCATGGTATCAGGGAGAAGGTAAGGGAATGCAAGTGACAAAATGTATTTTCCCTCATACAGTACATTGTATTTCCTTTTCAATCGTTTAGACAAGTTGCTGGCAGCACCCTACAGGGCTAGATCTAACCAATCCTGTGAACCTCTTAAGGACAAAGCCACATTTGGCATCTGTGGGCCTAAGTAGTAATATAAATTGGCACACCTCCTCCTCTCCAGTTCTGGAAGATGCCATCGAAAACTAGAAGTGCAAAAAAATGTCCGGAGAGATACAAAAATCTGAATAGACTATCTGTACCAATGCGAAAATATACATTCTACAGTACTTTGTAGGAATGCTCTTATTCTGACTTTTTCCTTCTATCAGATTGTGCAAACTGCTGCTCCTCTACAAAAGTGTCCCTATATCTCTGTGTTTTGGTGGAACATCAGGCACACTTGTGCAATTCAAGGCATATAGCACTTCAGAAGATCATTTTGTACTGTGCTTCTTGAATGTCACATTTTAAAATCACCATAATAAATGACCCAGTAGCATAGTAGCATAGGGACTATTTTCTTGTATAACACTTTTCGGTTAAAGGGGTGGGGTTTTAATAATTTTAGACATTTTTGAAACCTCACAGACATGCAGGCCCTACCCAAGCCCTCTGTAAGGAAAGTATTTGATTTCCAGTCAAGTGTGTAATAGCAAGATATGTGACTTGTGAGAGAGACAATATTGGAATATCATCAATGCACTTTAAATTTGTGTTCCAGTATATGATCTTGATATCCAACATCTCAGAATTACAGACGACCATTTTCAGGGAATTTCCTGCAAAATTAATTTACTGTAATACACTCCTTTCTCTGGTTTGGCCACTGCACATGCTCTGTTCCTGAGACATGCTCAGTGCACTTTGTCATTGCTAACAACAAGGGTATTGCATACTGCTCTACTTTGATGTGCAGTATGCATTTGTCTGGTATAGGCAGTGTGCAGGTTGCTTTCAATTTACTTGTCACTTACATGAAAATATAGGCAACTGTTTTGTAACCTGAAACAAGATCCAGCCAAATAATTTGCACAGTGACTCATGTCTCAGCGATATCACTAGTTTCTAGCTACATTGTCATAAAAATGTATTTGTCCTGTGAAAGAGCCGCCTCTATTGTGAGTAAACAATGTTACACTTTGAAATAATTGCACAAAGTTATTGCCAATCTGAGTAATTGATAGCCGAACAGACCGAGGTGCTTGCATTTTTCGCCTTGCATCTTGAAAACATGATGCTTGTGTAAAGACATATACACACTACACGATATCTTTAACGACGTGGCCGATTCTGATACATCGGAATGACAATTCGTTAAAATGTATAGTGTGTATGCACTACATCGTGTAGTGCGTGCTCCTGTGGGGTCGTCGGCCTCATCGCCTGATCTTATGTACTGCATGTAAGATTAGGCAATGCGGCTGACGATTCCAGGCAGCGCGGCAGCATATCGGGCGGTCACGCATCAGATCGGCCAGTGTGTATGGACCGCCCGATATGTCGACCCGTTGGCACTGGGATCTTCGGTAACATCGCTGTGTAAACACATTGTTTAGTGTGTATCCAGCTTAAGGCTAGTCAGAATGGCCACCTTATCTCAATAGCCGAGGCCACAAAATCTGCGTCTGAGGTTGCAGACACTGGTCTTGGCACTCCCAAAAAAAGGAGGTGATACGTTTTGAGAATCGGACACTGCTGCCTCCCCATTCCCCTCATGCTGCATCCTAGGGAGCACTGTAAGTGAGCTTGCAGTACAATATCTACACATGTGCAGTACAGATCCTGTGCATGCACAGATCAAAAACCATCGGAGATGTACACAAACTATCAGGTTTGTGTACATCTGTGAATCAGCCCCCATGTTTCTTATGTTTCAAAGAATATATTAACAAGGACTAGATTACATGGACATAACGGTTATGTAGGAACCTCATGCATAGTGTGGCTGAGATGTTTTAATTCATTATAAATAAATTACAGACAATTGTTTAAACCATTAGCTAAAATACAACTAAATAAACCCCGGAGCAATCAGTCTTCATTAAAGGTAACATACTGAATATATTGTAGTGCACTGCATATAATTTGTTTAAAAAGTTAACCAATTTGTTCGTGAGAAGTCCCACAATTAGCGCCTTTTCAAATAAGAGCTTCATCATGATGATCAAAGAAAATTTAAAGCAAATTATGGGTATGATATAAGTAGATTTATATATACAGCGTTAATTCCTAGGCTTACAAATTGATTATAGCCCCTAGGTGAGGAGAGGTTTATCAATGTAACATAAATAATTTATTAAGCCATATTTACATGATGGTAAATTCATGTAAATTTTTTGAGAGATAAAAAAACAAATTGTCATTCTAAAATTACAATATTAACAGTGTATTTGATATGAGAAATCCACTAATATTCTCTTTTTCGGAGGAAATCTAGCCTGTCCCCTCCTCTACTGTGAGGACCATTAATTTCAATGGGAAGGAATTTTAAGTGCAACGGAACAGCATCCTGTAAGTATCTATATATAGAATGAGTGTTTGCTTTCAACTTTCAATGTAATATGTCTTTATTGCTCAGTGTCTTTAATGTCTTCATGGTACTACCCACATATTGCACATCACACGGGCACAGTAGGAGGTATACTGTACCATATAAATAGATAAACAACAAATATTCTCACTTATACAAAAGCTGTTAGTATTGCTGATCCAGTGTACTGTGCACCAAATTTGAAAATAACATAGCATTCTAGCTAGGCTGTTTCAGCAGGGCGCTGCACCCTGCTTGATTTTAAAACCTTAAAATGCACCCTGTCCTCACTGAGGTGAGGTGCTGTACTGGGGGGTTGGTAGGAGTTGAGGGGGTGAACACTGAGCAGAGGATGAGTAGATGCCGTGTGCATGTGCACAATATTGTTCACTGTGCGGGGAGAGCTTGGGGCAGCCAAGCGTATCCATGAGTGTAGGCACGCCCCCTAGGGTGTCAGAAAGGGACGGCCATGCCACTTCTCCAAGAGCCACGCACCCGTTACGGACAGCTGTACACCAAAGGAATGCGCAGATGTGCCCCCTTTCATGATCAATACCCTGTCCAATCATAAGGCTAGAGTGAACACTATAACATGCTATATTTATTGCAAATGGACCACTTCAGAGTACTTTATTGGGGTTTATTGCAAGTGGAAAAGGTTCCACCATTTATTATTTATGTTTGTGTTTTTGCATTATTAAGTTCTTATACATTACATATATTTAGACAGAAATATTTTTTTCCTGTGTGGTTATATTTGCTATTTTAGTATCTACTGAATGTATACTGTATATACTGCTCTTTAGTACAAAATTAATTTTCTCTAAACTATTACTAAGGCATTTTATACAAATATACCTTTAATAGTATTATGATTGTTTATAATTAAAACAACAATCTGCTTACTCTAAAATTGTTTATGTCAATTAGATACATTGATTATTCTGTTATGCAATACTCACATTATAGAAATGATCAATTACGGTAAGTGAAATAAACCAGTTTGCATTTGAAATGCTTAAATTGCATGTTTAAGCAATATGGCAATATAATAAGTATACTGCAGAGCACTGCACTGTTTAAATCTATCAGACTGAAACAAGTAATAAATTTAAGTGGATGCCTGTGGGGTTTGTGCCTGAAACTGATTCCATGCTTTGTTATCTGATATTTGTTTTTAATTTTGGAATTGCAAATATGTATCTATTAAAATTAATGTTCCATGATTCTGTTAAGCACTGCCGCATTTCACATATTCCTTTGGTGTCAAAATATAAACTTAATTGAAAAGTTGGTGATTCTCATTTTCTAAGCAAGTTATGTAATCAATATTAGTTTTACAACTTGCAAATAAAAATTAATCAAATAAATCTCATATTGATGATGATAATAATAATAATAATAATAGCAGCTTTTTATGTGAAGTTATTTATTTTAATTTAATTCATAATGTTTTGTTTTCATATTTAAAAATATCAAGACAATCCAGAGCTGAACAATACAATTGTATCTTTATTTTAAATATCTGGAAAGGGTTTAACTCTGATTTCTGGATTTGGATTGATTTGGCTGATAATATTCTGAATATGGTGCATCTCTAACCTATCAAACAATAAACTAGCCCTATAATTCCTATTATGCAATAATTTCTTTGCTATATATAATAATAATAATAATAATAATAATAATAATAATAATAATAATAATAGTAATAATATTATTGTAACATCTCTTGCAGTTATTATATACATTAATAGGTTCTGATGTATTTAACTGTTTTTGTGATTATTCAATACACGCTTAGGCATCCTGTCACTCCTTTGATTCTAGGAAATATTGAAACCAAGTATGCGGTTTATCATGCTGGCATTTAATTCCACAAAAAGTTAAAAGTTGCACCATAGATTTTATGCTTTAGCTAGTAAAACTAAGTCTTACAAAATAAATGTGAAGTTACCTGTTCCTACCCCTGCATTATCAATGCAGAAATAAGCCTAAATTATGTTTTTTTTTTGTTAACTACTGTAGCCTCTTATTCTGTTTTGAGTATTTTAAGATTTGGCATGCTTGTAATAGGGATGGTGTGAATACACTCTTTTTTTCTAGTTGACATAACACTACACATCAACACCTGCTGACTGTGGCCCTCATTCAGAGCCGCTCGTTAGCGGCAGTACGCTTGTTCCGAGCGATGTTCGCACATCTGCGCATGCGTACGGTTTTTAGTACGCATGCGCGAACCAGTCAGTGCGGCCGAAAATCGTTTGTACGCTATATAGCGAGTGCCTGCTATTTTGAGTGACAGAATGAGGCGTATGTGGGTGGTAACAGGGGAAGGTGCTTGAAAACGGGGGAGTGGAATTGGAACGCAGGCGTGCTTAAAGGTCAAAACGGGCGTTTTAAGGGTGTGCATAATTAATCCAGCAGCGTCATTGACCACGTCACTTGGTTTTTTTAAACTCAGAACTGCTCGCAAAATAGCGGTTGAAAAAACCAACCACAAGAATAGCGAGCAGTTCATATGCTGTACGATGTACTCGATTAATCAAATAAATAGCGGACATGACGTATGGTGCGAGCGGCCAGGGGGCGTTTTTAACAAATAAACGAGCGTATGTTTTGCTCGCTCGTTCAGACTTAGAGGTGTGAACAGACTGCAATTTGCAAACGGATCATTTGAATAGCCACCCCTTGTTTTTGAACGAACGACCGCAAATAGCGAACGGCTCTGAATGAGGGCCTGTGTGTCATAAAATCTTGGAATTATCATAGCAGGAGGAGATATACAAAGTACATAAATACATGTTATTTTATATTATGAAATGTTTTTGAGATATTGGAATCAGTGAAGCCAATCCTGAACAATTTTTGTAATTCGGGGATTCGGGACTGGAAAAATCTTATTCCTGGGATTGAATTGTACAAATAAACTATTATTATTCTGTGTCTCCAAAGTGTATCAGGTTGGCATTTTATGGGATTCTGCCTTATTTTCAAAGAGATGTCATTTATATTTATTTTTTTCCTTAATTTAAAGGGAGATAATAAATGTCTCTGTCAGGTGGAGACTGAAGGTTAGGGACACACTTGCTATTGTGATCAGTAGTCAAATGAATAGAGAATTGTTTTTATATACACTGTACTCACGAAACTCCACAGCCTATGGCAGCCAACAGAGCAGTCGCAGCCTCTCAGATGAGTAACTCCCATGAGGCTGTGCTGCTGCTGTTCACCTTGGGTCAGAGGAGCATGTGATGGGCTCCTCCAATCCGAACTCGGCACATGCTCCTTTCCCCCCCTGCAGAGTGTCATGGGATTTACCCAGTAGTGCACTGCGATGTGCTTCGATCCTCATAATGTCTGCATGTAGCTGCTGGGCCCCATTAACACTTAAAGCTCTAATAGCCTGGTCACTGCATGCTGTGGCGGTTTGTAGGCAGACAGACCACTTTTACTAATCCCGGAATTATCTGCTCTAAATTGCTATCTCATCTGAGTGTAGCAGAGGAAGATAGACTGGTCTCCACATTTATCAAGGAGCTTAGTGAGTTCCCTGATGTATGACCACAGACACGGCAAGAAATTTGAAGCTGCAGAATATGTGAGCCAGCCATCTAGGGCTCAATATTTTTATTCTGCTAAGAGAGGAAGAAAACTGTGATCTTCTCTTGTTCTATGTACAGGAATTGCACAGAGGCACCAAGAGTAGACACATAACTGCAAGGTGAGCAAATGGAGACTGATCTTCCATAGAGACATGGAGGGGCCAGCATATCAACTGTTAATATTAATTACCCATATTAATTATACTAACCGCTACCAAAAGTGACTGCTTTTATTCAGACAAAAAGGGTGCTAATTTTTTATTGTGTTTTGTTTATTTAATTTGTTTTCTCTCTTAAAAAAAACAAATAACTCAAGGGAGTATGAGTTAAGTCAAAGCAGAAAATAATTATAAAATTAAAATTACCATATATTAGCTATAACATCACTGTAGTTACTAAAGTGACATGGGATTCTGTTTGTTTCCAGCTATAATACAGCCCTGGCAACTTGTGAGCTTGAGAATACTCAACATACAAATTTCTTTTAAATTAACAATAATCACAGTCTTAATTTTCTAATAAAAAAATGGCAAAAATCAATCTAAGTAGGAACAATTTCATTCTGAAATGAAGCAAAACGTTCTTCAAATCACAGTAGGAAAGCCAAACAAGCAACCGAGAGAACAAATATGGATTATGTTAATAATTAATATAATTATAGGGTAATGGATTTTCTAAGTAAAATTAACATTTTGTGAATTATTAAAAGAAAGAAATTGGCTAACTATTGCAATATTTGTACTGGGATTGTTCTATTTTCTTTTTTTTCTTTCTTTTTTTACAAAATCATTATGTTAAATTCTTTTTTTTAATTATATACTAGGTAAAGAATGTACAGTATGTACAGACTTATGACAATTTTGTGTATGCAAATTATGAATCTTTAGCCAATATGTTTACTTCACATAATTTAACAAGATAAATATGTTAGAGACATTCTGTATATGGTAAACCATTGTTTTCCAAGCTCTGGGCCTGATTCAGTAGCGACGGTAATGTGATCACAGCTGCGATTTTGCACGGAACACAGCTGCTAAAATATGCTAATGCCTGCCAAAGTACAGCCGGCATAAAGACGCCCACTACTGCCTTCTCATATCCGTCCAACCTCGCCTTATGCATAAATATCGGTACCATTAACGCACATCGGCCAGTCACGCATCATTTACACTAGGTATAACCTGCCACAGATATTGCAAGTCTCGTCAAATGCAGAGAGCTCTCATTCTGTGTATGCAATCACAGTGGCTAATTTATGCACGCCCATGAAATGGCGTCCCAGCGGACAGGCACTTCTGGGTTCTTCCAACCTCTCCCCCGTCACCACACGCAAACGCTCACAGCCTGTCACTCACTCTGCAATGGATTCCTCGGTCCGTCCATAATCGCAGTGCGATCACAGAGCACGTGCAGTGTGGTGCATACGCATGTGCAGTGGCGAACAGTCGATCAATCTGTGAACGTAATTGCATTTGGGTACACTGATGAATCAGGCCCTCTATCCTCAAAGCCAATCTTACAGTCCAGGTTTTAAAGCTATCCATGGTTGAGTACAGATGGTTAAATAAAATTGTCTGAGGTACTAATTAAGTTACTTGTTGTGCCCAAACACAAATAACTTACAACCAGGGGCCCTGAGGACCAAGGACATTTTGTTACATGATTTTATGTGTATGAAAAGTTCTACAGCACAGATAATGTTCTAAAGTGAGCATACATTGAGCACTATGTACTAAGCAAAATATATGTGGATCCCTGAGAACCCCTTTATCCCACGTGAGGGCATTCTATACAGTGTGGTATTCTGTCTGCTGGGCAGAGGAGGGGAGTCTGGCCAGTATCTAGTAATTTTGCAGAATGCAAAACTTTAGGCAACATTGTATGCTGCAGCACATATGCATCTTCTTTTTATTATGTTTTTACTTTCCTTACAAAATCTGCCAAACACTTAGCTGTTCATTTTTTAAAAAAAATGCTCCTTTAAATACCACCACAAAAATGGTTTGAAAGCTTTTTGAAAAACGACCTCTTTTTTTCTATTAACAATTCAGAGCCACATATATTGCCGCCCACATAACCAGGCCAATGTTCACAATTCCTCTATAAGTCATTTTTAAGAAGAGCAGAAGCATTCATTATAGTTCCTGCCCATTACACGTGGACCAACTGCTACAGTATCAGTGATAACCTGGTTCCTGTTCAGCCCATGTGCTACTGCACACACAGCAACTTGATGCCATCACCTAGCAAAACATATTGTTATATTCCAATGGAGAAAGGGGTCAATTCTATCTTAACTCTCCTCAAGCACTAATATATTTCCCAGAAAAGAAATATCACGTTTATTATTCTTCTCAGTTCGTCCAAAACGTCCAATAAATAACGTTGTGCTTTTTGGTAGTAAAACTAGTGGTCAAAGTGGGAATTTTGAAGTGGGGGTATGGAAAATTTAGAAGTGGTGCAAGTAGAAAAAATTAGCCAGTGGCAATATGAATGTGCACCATAGGCACGCAAAAAAATGTATGTGGCCACGTGTCACAAGGGGCATGGCCACACGCCACTCATTTCTTGTCACTCTGGGAGCTTTCCTCTCCATTTCATTTCAAATACATCTTACCTATATGGTGGTTTCTCTGCAACCGGGAACCTCTGAAGAACATCCTTCCTGAGCAGATGGTGTCTCCAGTTGATGTTCACTATTCACGTAGAAAATCACATGGTCCGGAAGATGCCTGTTTGTTGAGGAATAACCAATGTTATCTTCATACAACAGAGGTTCAACCAGACTCGTGCTCCACGTGTTACAAATCGCCAGCGTGGTTTGTCACTTCCCAACATGTCAGTAATTGTTCCTACCACTTCCACCTGCCTTGTGAGTACTACTCCATTGGTTGCTAGGTGATCTGCACGCTGGATGACGTCTTGCATCACTGGGAGCACGGGCTGATTTTCCATTGTTCTGATTGGTGCGTCACCTCTTTTATGCCTGGCTTCGTCCTCACAGCCCTGCCGGCTATAGTGTCTCAGTACGTGCCCTTCCGGTTCCTGTTTCTGGACTTTGTTCCTGCATTTCTCTAAACTGCACCTCGGTGGGCCGCATCATATCCTCTGGTTCTAGTAGCCGCACCACGGCTAACCAAGCCGCATCTCGGTCACCAGGCCGCATCATATCCTCCGGCTCTAGTAGCCGCACCATGGCTAACCAAGCCACACATCGATTCTACCAGCTACTTGCTGCATTAATTCCTCAGGCTATACCAGCCACATCGATTCTACCAGCTACTTGCTGCATCTCTTCCACAGGCTATACCAGCCACATCTATACCAACAGTACTACATTAGCTGCATCCAGAGCCGTAACTAGACTTTTTGGTGCCCCATGCCAGAAAGAGCATTGGCGCCCCCCCTATTTTTTAAATAGGGAGAAAACACACCCGAAAAAGGACCATGGCCTCATGGGGAAGGGTCAGGGAAGAGATAGGGGAGGCCAGGAGATGCTGGGGATAAAAGAAGAGGAAGCTACAAGTGACAATGATAATAAACAGGGAAATTGACAGACCCAAATAGCACCCCATGCCCTGCGGTGCTCTGTGCCATGGCACAGGCCGCACTACCCTAGTTACAGCTCTGGCTACATCTATACCACCAGTGCTACATTAGCCGCATCCATATCACCAGTGCTACTTTAGCCGCATCTATGCCACCAGTGCTACATTAGCCACATCTATACCACCAGTGCCGCTCCAGTTGCATCTCAGTTACCAGCTCTCTTGGTGTCATATTTTACTCTGGTACTCCTAGGAGTTCTGTGTAAACCCCTACTACTCCAAGTTTAAGTCCAGGCGGCCACCTAAGTACCGGTGAATGTTCCTAGTTCTATGGGAACAACAGGTGGCTGTTAGTGGCAGAAGACCTCATCTGTTGAGTTCTGGGGTAACCATAACATCGTGTCACCTCCTGCCATCTGTATCTAGCCTCTTACCCCTTGTCTCTCCAGCCTCCTGTCTTTCTAGCTTCCTGCCGCGTCACTCCAGCCACACACATTGCCCCTACAGGAAGTAAATAAAATACATAGGTTTTGTGTGAAAAAAAAATACAAATTGGCACAAATAGGAAAACGAGAAACAAATAAATAAAACACATAGGGGGCATAGCTGGATTAAGACCTCATGGGGCGCTAGGCAGCATACCAGTTTGGGGCCTCCCTAGTCAGATTTATATATTATATATATAGATCCGACTAGCTACCCATGCAGACCACATTTTCAACACTTTCTGTGCTCTCAAAACCGGCAAGGGGTCAAGAATATTAGTATAGAGTCTATACCAATATTTTGGACAATTTGTTTGCTGGGCTCGAGAGCACAGAAAGTGCTTGAAAAATGTGGTCTGCATGGGTAGCTGTCATGCCCTTTATTATTTTTACTGTAACTCCCCTTTCATATGTCTCTCCTACCTAGCCCTGTATCTCTGTCTTCTTCTGCATGTATTTCGCTTGCTCACCCTTTTCCCCTATCTCTTCTCCTTCTTCCCCCATCTCTCTCCTTTTCTATCTCTCTCCCTCTCTATTTTCTCTCTGTCTTTCCCCGTCATCCCCTTTTCTCTCTGTCATAAACCTTTTTTTTTTCTCTTTGTCTCTACCCCTCTTTTCTGTTTCCACTTTTCATACATACTCTGCCTTCACTACTGAATGTCATTCTTCAGTTATATACCCAATGCCCCCTTCCGTCTCAGTCTCTGCATACTTGGGCGCCACTGCTCCCCTCTCTCAAGACACAGGACACTGGGGATGGACTTACAGTCTCAGCTGCTTAGATGTCAATAGAACCAGCAGTAGGGACTAGGAGAAAGGCAGCTGTCCTGTATACAGACAGCAGCTTTAGGTTACATGTAGCCAGTCAGTCCCGGTAGTGGCTCTGTCCTCCTCCCTCGGTCACTGTATTATGCGGCATGCCGTCCCACCCCATCCTTCCCTACTGCCTGCGAGATTAGTGTTAGACACCCTGTGCAGGCTTTCAAGCAGCAGTCTGGTCCCCAACACTCCTTAGGTTGTAGCGAGCTGAGCGGCTGATCACTGATGGGCTGCACTGCAAGGTCCCGGAGCGTGGTTGTGTGGCCGGTCTCTGCATGCCGGCTGTCTGTCTGCAGCAGCTTTCCTAATCGGCGCTCAAGCCACGCCTCCGCCCTGAGCCTCAACTTTACAATCTTTAAAAAAAAAAGCTGTAAAAAAAATTTATTGCACAAAGTGCCGTTATGTCATACCATTTCATACCGGCACACTTTGAGCACTGAGTAAAACTAGCAGATGTACCCGGTTTCACCCGGGTAGACCTTAAATATTTACTGTTTCCATTTCAATCTCACCAATCCAATAACACATTAATCCTTCACCTCTATGGTAATGCATCACTGCTATTGTAAGACATTACATACTTTCCCTTAACTGTGTACTAACTAGGGGTGTGCACCGGCCACTTTTCGTGTTTTGTGTTTTGGTTTTGGATCTGGATCTTTCTTCGTGTTTTGGATCTGGATTGGTTTTGCCAAAACCACCCTTCCGTGTTTTGGGTTCTGGGTTTTGTGTTTTGGATCTGTATTTTTTTGAAAAAAAGCATAAAAACAGCTAAAATCACAGAATTTGTAGGTTTTTCTGCTCCTATGCTATTATTAACCTCAATAACCTTAATTTCCACTCATTTCCAGTCTATTCTGAACACCTCACACCTCACAATAGTGTTTTTATGTCCAAAAGGTTGCACCGAGGTAGCTGGATGACTATGCTAAGCGACACGAGTGGGCGGCACAAACACGTGACCCATCTAGGCGTGAAACTGCAGTGGCGGACAGGATGGCAGTTTGAAAAACTAGGCCCCAAACTGTACATAATGCAAAGAAAAAAAAGAGGTGCAAGATGGAATTGTCCTTGGGCCCTCCCACCCACCCTTATGTTGTATAAACAGGACATGCACACTTTAACAAACCAATCATTTCAGCGCCAGGGTCTGCCACACAACTGTGGCTGAAATGATTGGTTCGTTTGGGCCCCCACAAAACAAGCTGGCAATTAATCTGTCCCTGCACAAACTGGCTCTACGGAGGCAAGATGTCATCCTCATCCTCCTCATCCACCGATTCCTCACCCTCTTCAGTGTGTACATCCTCATCCTCACAGAGTATTAATTCGTCCCTGCTGGAACCACAGGTCCCTCTGTACGTTCTGGAGGCTGGTCTCCCTGGAAGAGTTGAATTGTTGAAGTTGTATGAACATCATCTTCTCCACATTTTGTGGAAGCAACCTCCTACGCCTTTCGCTGACAAGGTTCCCGGCTGCACTAAAAACTCTTTCGGAGTACACACTGGAGGGGGGGCAACTCAGGTAAAATAGAGCCAGTTTGTACAGGGACCTCCAAATTGCTTCTTTTTCCTGCCAGTACAGGTACGGACTGTCTGACATGCCTACTTGGATGCTGTCACCGATGTAATCCTTTAACAGACAGACGCACGCTTGTCGCTGCTGCTTTGAGGATTCAAGTGCGGCTACAGCCCACACAATTCACAAAGACAGAAAAAAAAAAAGAATATTTTTATTGTTTGTGGAGCACACTTTGAGGGTTACACCACCCTTTAACAGACAGACGCACGCTTGTCGCTGCTGCTTTGAGGATGCAAGTGCGGCTACAGCCCACACAATTCACAAAGACAGAAAAAAGAAGAAGAATATTTTAATTGTTTGTGTAGAACACTTTGAGGTGTCACCACCCTTTAACAGACAGACGCACGCTTGTCGCTGCTGCTTTAAGGATGCAGGTGCGGCTACAGCCCACACAATTCACATAGACAGAAAAAAAAAGAACAATATTTTAATTGTTTCTGTAGCACACTTTGAGGGTGTCACCACCCTTTAACAGACAGACGCACGCTTGTCGCTGCTGCTTTGAGGATGCAAGTGTGGCTACATCGCACACAAGTCACAAACACATTAAAAAAATAGTTTTTTATTTTTTGGAACACTTTGAGAGTTACACCACACTTTAACAGACAGACGCACGCTTTTCGCTGCTGCTTTAAGGATGCAGGTGCGGCTACAGCCCACACATTTCACAAAGACCGAAAAAAAAAGAACAATATTTAAATTGTTTGTGTAGAACACTTTGAGGGTGTCACCACCCTTTAACAGACAGACGCACGCTTGTCGCTGCTGCTTTAAGGATGCAGGTGCGGCTACAGCCCACACAATTCACATAGACAGAAAAAAGAAGAAGAATATTTTTATTGTTTGTGTAGCACACTTTGAGGGTGTCACCACCCTTTAACAGACAGACGCACGCTTGTCGCTGCTGCTTTAAGGATGCAGGTGCGGCTACATCGCACACAAGTCACAAACACATTAAAAAAATAGTTTTTTATTTTTTGGAGCACTTTGAGAGTTACACCACCCTTTAACAGACAGACGCACGCTTGTCGCTGCTGCTTTAAGGATGCAGGTGCGGCTACAGCCCACACATTTCACAAAGACCAAAAAAAAAACAACAATATTTTAATTGTTTGTGTAGCACACTTTGAGGGTGTCACCACCCTTTAACAGACAGACGCACGCTTGTCGCTGCTGCTTTAAGGATGCAGGTGCGGCTACAGCCCACACATTTCACAAAGACCAAAAAAAAAAGAACAATATTTTAATTGTTTGTGTAGCACACTTTGAGGGTGTCACCACCCTTTAACAGACAGACGCACGCTTGTCGCTGCTGCTTTAAGGATGCAGGTGCGGCTACAGCCCACACAATTCACAAAGACAGAAAAAAGAACAATATTTTAATTGTTTGTGTAGCACACTTTGAGGGTGTCACCACCCTTTAACAGACAGACGCACGCTTGTCGCTGCTGCTTTGAGGATGCAAGTGTGGCTACATCGCACACAAGTCACAAACACATTAAAAAAATAGTTTTTTATTTTTTGGAACACTTTGAGAGTTACACCACACTTTAACAGACAGACGCACGCTTTTCGCTGCTGCTTTAAGGATGCAGGTGCGGCTACAGCCCACACATTTCACAAAGACCGAAAAAAAAAGAACAATATTTTAATTGTTTGTGTAGAACACTTTGAGGGTGTCACCACCCTTTAACAGACAGACGCACGCTTGTCGCTGCTGCTTTAAGGATGCAGGTGCGGCTACAGCCCACACAATTCACATAGACAGAAAAAAGAAGAAGAATATTTTTATTGTTTGTGTAGCACACTTTGAGGGTGTCACCACCCTTTAACAGACAGACGCACGCTTGTCGCTGCTGCTTTAAGGATGCAGGTGCGGCTACATCGCACACAAGTCACAAACACATTAAAAAATAGTTTTTTATATTTTGGAGCACTTTGAGAGTTACACCACCCTTTAACAGACAGACGCACGCTTGTCGCTGCTGCTTTAAGGATGCAGGTGCGGCTACAGCCCACACATTTCACAAAGACCAAAAAAAAAAGAACAATATTTTAATTGTTTGTGTAGCACACTTTGAGGGTGTCACCACCCTTTAACAGACAGACGCACGCTTGTCGCTGCTGCTTTAAGGATGCAGGTGCAGCTACAGCCCACACATTTCACAAAGACCAAAAAAAAAAGAACAATATTTTAATTGTTTGTGTAGCACACTTTGAGGGTGTCACCACCCTTTAACAGACAGACGCACGCTTGTCGCTGCTGCTTTAAGGATGCAGGTGCGGCTACAGCCCACACAATTCACAAAGACAGAAAAAAGAACAATATTTTAATTGTTTGTGTAGCACACTTTGAGGGTGTCACCACCCTTTAACAGACAGACGCACGCTTGTCGCTGCTGCTTTAAGGATGCAGGTGCGGCTACAGCCCACACAATTCACAAAGACAGAAAAAAAAGAACAATATTTTAATTGTTTGTGTAGCACACTTTGAGGGTGTCACCACCCTTTAACAGACAGACGCACGCTTGTCGCTGCTGCGTTGAGGATGCAGGTGGAATCTAGACGGGATTTGGAACCGAGGACACACTACCTCCATCAATTGTCTAAATCCCACTGCACTAATGTCGGATACCGGACGCACGTCTAACACCAACATAGCAGTCAAGGCCTCAGTTATACGTTTTGCTTCAGGATGACTGCTGTCGTACTTCATCCTCATCGCTAGGGACTGTTGGAGGGTCAATTGTTTAGTAAAAGTAGTGATGTTCCTACTTCCTCTCTGGGATGATGAACAACTCCCAGCAGCAGCAACAGCACTAGGAGGAAGAGGTTCTTGATCTTTCCCTATTTTATTTTTATCGGAGAAAGTTTGGTCCTCCATTTATGTTATATTGATATATATACGTGCGGCTAAAGCGCACACAAACACAGAAAATATTATTTTATTTTTGCTGGAGAGTAGTGCACTTTGTGGGTTACACCACCCTTTAAGAAATGAGCCAGCCGGCTCTTTACTTATGGGACACAGGCGCACGCTTGGCGCTGCTCCTTTGTTGATGCACGTGCAGCCACAGTGCACACAATTCACAAACACAGAAAATAAATTTTTTTTTGGTTTGGACTGGAGTGTACTTTCGGGGGTTACAGCACCCTTAACGGTCAAGCCAGCCGGCCCTTTACTTATGACACAGGCGCACGCTTGGCACTACTTTGTTGATGCACGTGCGGCTACTGCGCACACAATTCACAAACACAGAAAATAATTTTTTTTTGGTTTGGACTGGAGTGTACTTTCGGGGGTTACAGCACCCTTAACGGTCAAGCCAGCCGGCCCTTTACTTATGACACAGGCGCACGTTTGGCACTACTTTGTTGATGCACGTGCGGCTACTGCGCACACAATTCACAAACACAGAAAATAATTTTTTTTTTGGTTTGGACTGGAGTGTACTTTGGGGGTTACAGCACCCTTTAACGGTCAAGCCAGCCGGCCCTTTACTTATGACACAGGCGCACGCTTGGCACTACTTTGTTGATGCACGTGCGGCTACTGCGCACACAATTCACAAACACAGAAAATAATTTTTTTTTTGGTTTGGACTGGAGTGTACTTTCGGGGGTTACAGCACCCTTAACGGTCAAGCCAGCCGGCCCTTTACTTATGACACAGGCGCACGCTTGGCACTACTTTGTTGATGCACGTGCGGCTACTGCGCACACAATTCACAAACACAGAAAATAATTTATTTTTTGGTTTGGACTGGAGTGTACTTTCGGGGGTTACAGCACCCTTAACGGTCAAGCCAGCCGGCCCTTTACTTATGACACAGGCGCACGCTTGGCACTACTTTGTTGATGCACGTGCGGCTACTGCGCACACAATTCACAAACACAGAAAATAATTTTTTTTTGGTTTGGACTGGAGTGTACTTTCGGGGGTTACAGCACCCTTAACGGTCAAGCCAGCCGGCCCTTTACTTATGACACAGGCGCACGCTTGGCACTACTTTGTTGATGCACGTGCGGCTACTGCGCACACAATTCACAAACACAGAAAATAATTTTTTTTTGGTTTGGACTGGAGTGTACTTTCGGGGGTTACAGCACCCTTTAACGGTCAAGCCAGCCGGCCCTTTACTTATGACACAGGCGCACGCTTGGCACTACTTTGTTGATGCACGTGCGGCTACTGCGCACACAATTCACAAACACAGAAAATATATTATTTTTTTAGCACTTGGGGGGAGCACCCCTGATGGACAGAGCACCCCCTGGACAACACTACAGCACTCCTTTAGGACTGGGACACTGCACAGGACTTTGGAGTGGACACAGCCCCTATGGAGAACTGACTGCACAACACAGTCCAGCCAGCCCCTATGGACTTTGAAGTAGTGGACACAGCCCCTATTAACAACAGCAGCACAGCACAACACAGCCAGCCTGTATGGACTTTGAAGTAGTGGACAACAGCAGCACTACACTACACTACACTACACAGCCCTAACTCCCACCCTCCCTCTTCACTGTCCACAGCCGAGTGAGAAAATGGCGCCGACGCGGGTACCTTATATAGGATCCAAAACCCGCGAGACTCGGAAGGCGGGATGATGACGTTTTGCCTCGATTTCAGATCCGAGTCAGGCGGGAAAAGTCGAGCCTGACTCGGATCGGACTCGGATCGGGGGGGCTCGGGGGGGTTCGGATTTCAGAAATCCGAACCCGCTCACCCCTAGTACTAACACATTCCACTCCTTCACCGTAACACATTCAACATTCTCCTCCCTCAGCTGTGCAAAAATACAATCCCGCCCTCACACCTGTAGTAACTTATTCCCCTCCCTCGCCTCTGGAGTAATACATTCCCCTCCCTCACCTCTGTAGTGACACACTTCCCCCATCCACCCCTGTAGTAACACATTCCCCTCACTCACCCGTGTTGTAACACATTTCCTTCCTTCACCCCATAGTAACAGATTTGACATTCCCCTCCCTCACCAGTGTGGTAACACATTTTCCTCTCTCACCTCTGTAGAAACATATTTCCTTCCCTCACTATTCTTATAGTGCCAGTGATGTTTGGCAGCAGTTGGTGTTTGAATACTGAACTGTGCTACAGCCACGATGAGACAGTCAGGCAGGACATTGCACAGGAGGAGGAAACATTTTAACCCTTTTCATCCCCTTAGGAGTAAAATTTTGATAAAAATGCCTTTTTAGGGGCATATTCAATAACGCGAAAAGTCGCGTACTTTTCGCATGCCGGAATTTTCGCTGACATCGCTGGTTTTCCATGTGAAAAAGTATCGCGCTCGTCCCCGCTTATCCCCGTATTCAATTACAAATTGGCGAAAACGGGACCCGGCGAATACAGACCTGGCGAAAAGTGCTGTCAGATTTCGGGAAATCAGTCTGACACCCCCCAAAAGATGCGCTGACATTGAGGATCACCCCTGAATAAGCCTGCTGAAGGTATTTGGGGTACTTAAATGCTCCCAATATCTGCTAATTAGCGTCTTTGCAGAAGCAAGTTAGCATTTAGCAGGTTAGCATTTAGCAGGTTTTTTTGCAGAAAATAAATAGTCCCAGCAAATTTGGGGTACATGAAAATGGGTGTTAGCATATTTTTACGTTGCTAAAGTGAAGTGTTACAAAACTTTAAAAATCCACCTGCCGCAAATGCCTGCAATCTTAGAAACACCTGGCATATACTTGGGGACCCTCCTGGAGTCTATTTCGCTAGTTTTTAAGTTTGTCCCCCAACTTTGTCCTTTTTTGCCCCCTTTTTCTAAGTAAATTTTTTGGGTGTTCTTAAGTTTTTTTTAAACTTATTTTGACACAGTTTACCTTTGGGGAGCTGTCGCAAGGGTGTAGGGTGGTTTCCGCAAGTTTGTACCCCAAAACCCCAATTCTGCACTTTTTTTCTACAGCTTTCATAGGAAAACCTTTTTAGCCTATTCCAATGCATAGACTTTCTGCACCAGTGAAAAGTTTTTGGAATTGAATACGGGGATTAGTTTTCGCCTGGTAAAATTACGTCACCGGCGATACTTTTCCACAGAACCTGACTTTTTGCACCTAATTGAATATGCCCTTTAGTGGGCACCTACATCATGGAAGGAATATGCTCCCTGATTTTCTTGTTTCTTGGTAATGGGGTTTGGGCTGGGAGTTGATGAGTCAGTCAGTGAGTCAGGACATCTGATTATATATATATAGATGTGAGTAATTCAAAATGAGGCAGCAGTGTTATGAATTCAATGTCAGTTTTTACCACAAAAAATGATTACGTTAGAGAAAAGAAATTTGACATAAAGGACAAACAATATGAAATACTCAATGCGGGATCATTTAAGCAATACATAATTCAGCCTTGGTGAACTGTGCATCCTGAAATGTTCATAATTTACCATACATTTCTAAGCAGTGTCTTCAAAGAGACAGTAATTGAAGCACAAATAATAAAAGAAACACAATAGATAATGCTAACAATTTAAAATACAATTCAATAGGATAAATGCAAAACAATATACAATAAAAGTCTATAATGATTTTCTGTCACTCTATTATGGATTATATGTAAAACCACATCATGGCTTTAAGAAGATATACATAAATTTTGCCAACATACATTTTTTTTGTCCATTGTTTTAATTAATGGTCTATTCCGGTCACATCTCAAACAAGAGTACTCTGAATTTTAAGCAACAATCTGTCTAAAAATATTTTCCATGTTTTGACATTTTCCTGCCTATCTAGGGGCCTGATTCAGAGCTGTATATTCATCCTACAATGAACGTACATATCCAGTGTTTCTGGGTCTGTACCTGCGCAGGATCCGTTATGTGCATGTGCAGAATGGGTCCTGAGATTACTCTGGCAGACCCCCACAAGCTGCAGCTTGTTTGACATGTTGTGGTGTTTGGGGAGCGGAGCAGGAGCGTTGCTGGTCACCGTTCCCAGAAACAGGAGAGTTTTCCAGGAGGGACGAGGCCAGAGCCTGCGTTGGAAGATGCAGATTCCTGGCCTCTTAAGTGACCAGCACCCGTCAGGCTGTGGGAAGCTTCAGCTCTCGCAGCCTGACCAAAGGAACAACCATCGTGTCCATCAGTCACAGTGGTGGGAACGCAAATGCAGCAAGGGGGAGTCTGACACCTCCTTTTGCATTTGCATCTGAGATGGACAGATTTGCACAGCCGCTTATGTGTGTCTGTGCAAATCCGTCCATCTCTGAATCAGGCCCTGGATATTGTTAATCACTAACTCTGGTGTTTATGTGCCAGTTCAAAGAACTAAATCAGGGGTAACTATTATTATGAGTTGGCGACTCTGCAAAGTTATGGAGATTTGGCGGGCTGGACATTCAGGTTTTACTACAAAACATTTAGGGTGGGATATATCTTGTTTTGTTAATACATTGAGATGCATCCCGCCCTTATGGTGCATACACACGATCAGATTTTTCCTTCAGATATGAACGATAACGATTTAAAAATCGTTCAGTCGTTCATATCTGAAGGAAAATCGTTCATATCTGACATGCCTGAACGATGGACGATCAACGATGCGCGTTCCCGTTTGTCAGATAACGATATCTGACATCTGATGGGTTTGCAGTCAGACTTGGACGATTCCATTAATTTAAATGCAGTCAAAAATCGTTCAATCGTTCAAATCGTTCAAATCGTTCAAAACTTTGGTAAAATCGTTCAAATCGTTCAAATCGTTCAATCGTTCAGTCGTTCATCTGACAAATCTGACCGTGTGTACGCTCCATAATTTGTATGCATACTGACATTTTTATTGCCGGAAAATGGATAAAAGCGGTTGTTCAGCAAATTAGTTAATTCCATTTGATTTAACCAATTTGTGTGAACGACCATTTTTGTCCATTTTACGGCATTTGGGAGCGAATGATCGATTGTCATTTGTTCCCAAACATTATCAGATTATGGTTACAACCAGGCAACTAGTTGGACAGATAATCGTAAAGTGTATGGCCAGCTGTACCTGCCATAACAGCTCTTCCTATATAGGTTTATAACCCAGGAGTCCTATGCTCAGCCTTCAGCCTGTACATGCACAAGCCAGGGGGAATGGAGAGGAATCCATCGGATCCCTCTCCAGGTACATCCTCTGAAATGCAGCCCATGCTACATATGGGCACATACAGCCCCATTGAATTAAATGGGGCTTTCTGTGCCACTGGACAAACAGCAGATGTCTCTAAAACCTGTTTGTGCTAATTTTCTTTATTAGTGTCAGAGAATAACACTTAGTACATGCATAACACTTAAAGCGCAACAGAATATGCTGCTTTATATAAGAAACTGTTAATAAATAAACAAATGCGTGACCAATACATGGTGAGCATTACATTGAAGATCCAGTAGGAAAAGATTTTAGCACAAAACAGAAAGAAAAGAACAAAGGATAAAGTCAAACTGGATAAAACAAATTGGGTATACATGTAAAAGGAAAGGAGATGAAGGATGGGGGGTTAGGAAGGGCAGGGTATGAAAAAGGTTACCAACCAACCTGCAAGTAAGGTATGCTGTAGTAAACTCTAGGAAAACAATCGAAAATGATGTGATACTGAGGGATTATCAACTAAAATTCAACGGGAAGAAACCAGAAGCTGTCAAAGCAGCAGGGGCTGGGTCAGTAAAATGGGATTTAAAACTGTTAGAGCCTTTAAGGGTAAGCCAGTGGGCCCACATGTCCCTAAAGTCAGCATAGTCATACCCAGTAGATGAGGTCAAATAATCCATGTCATGAAATAATTAAATGCTGCAGAAAATTTTAATGCATATGGGAATCCATATGAAAATGGCAGTTTAGGCCTTGATACAATACCACCTTAAAGTGAATAAAATTAACAAGAAATAGAATTGATTTTTATGAACCCCTTTATATTTCTTTATTGATTTTGCCTACTGCCTAAGATTAGCTGATAAGAGTTGCAGGCATAGAGGTAGGAGACAGTAGTGGTTTGGAGTATTGGTTTTGGACTGCATTGATATGTAATTAGTGATTGCTGTATCTTATGGGTGTGTTTAGTCTAATATCTGTTTTGTATGTTTACAATTTTTTGGTCCTGGTCTATTTTCATTTAATTGGATTGTTCTGTATCTTACTTGCATGTGATCAGTGTGTGATTGTGAGTTATTGTACTCTCCTTTTTTCTCTCTGTTTATTGAATTGTGTGTCATTTGTTTATCTGTTACAATGGCCAGTGGGAGGAGAGGTAAAAAAGAGGGCAAGAATAATCAGGAGAAATTTGACTTCTCATTGGGGCATCAGTTAGACTAGGAGGGGGTGAAGAGTTAGTGAGTTAGACCACTGTCCCTCTTTGGAACATAAATCCTTAAAAAATGTTTAAATACCATTTGAAGTTTGTGCCCTCAAAAGCATAATTATCCAGTTTTGGGAACATTTACTGGGCTACCAATGTGCCAAAACAGATATGGCACAGAAGATGCAGTGGTGGACAGGAGTGTGTGCAGCAGTTAGTGCTGTTGGCTCTGCAAATAGGAGTGTGAAGTACTGAATAAAGAAGTTCTCCGACAACAAGACGTGGGTGAAATAGAAGATGATAAGAGAGCAGCAGCAGGTGCAAGAGCATATGAGGAAGTCACAAATTACAAATGTGTCCTGCTACATCTTTGCTCATGGCGCGGCATTCTGGATTCCCTGCCATGGCATGTCAATACACGTTATGGCATGGCGTGGCATTCTGTATGCTGCAGATGCAGATGCACGCCAAGCAGTATACAGTTTAACTTCTGGGTGGTGAATGCTCCACAGATAAACACTTCAGTGCTGAATATAATACTGTAGCAGTGGACAGTGATCCATGAGAGGCTGGCCAATCACGTTCTGGCAGTGTAAACAGTCACTCCTCCAGGTGCTTGAAATGATCACTTTGTGTCAAGACTAAACTGCTATAGACATTATACTCATTGCGGGCCATCTGACTGTATACTGTCGCTACAGTGCAGTTTTTCATAAAGAGAGATCATTTCAGGTATACTTTGCTCAACTTTATGCTTTGATCCGCTCTTTCCACATCCCTTCATCTCCATTTTATGACACACAGCTTTATTATACTATAAACCTCTATTGACATTATATTGCAAACATTGGTGTAAACTAAAGACACACTCTAGACATGACCTGCACAATAAGTGTCACATCTACTATGGCTGGTGTGTGTGGGTGAGTGGGTAAGGTGAGCGCCTTACAGAGTCAGTGCCTTGGGTTTGAGGCCTGGAAAGGGACAATGTCACTTTCTACATCAGTAATGGTTTTTTTTAATCTTCAATACAGGATTAAATAAAGAGTTAAATCGTTTGTTATGTGAGTTACATATCAGCATGGGCCAGAAGATGCATCCCCAGCAAGCATTGCCCAGTATTAAATAGAAACAGATCAATTCAAGTATTCTTAAGGAACACAGCCTAACTGTCACACAATGCATTGCTCCCCCTACCACCAACTGTAATTTCTGTGCTATGCCACCCAGCTGCATTTTGCGCTAAACCGCTAGACATTGTATTGTACAAATTACGGGTAGAGAGATGCGCGGTACGGTTTTCCAGAAGTCAGAATTCACCCGAATTTCATGAATCTGGGTAAATCCGAGTTGTGGTCCTAATCTCCTGAGGAGATCAGGGTAAATCCACGTCACGGTTCTGATCTTTTTGTGGTTCGGAATTCGGATTTTAAATCTGAATTTCGGGTTTTGGATTGCATAAATTACATGATTTTAGCTGTTTTTAATACTTTTTATCTATTTTTTATTTAAAAAATCCAGATCCAAAACCAAAACACTTGATGGTGGTTTTGCAAAACCAAATCCAAAACCTTGAAAGAGCACATCCCTAATTACGGGCCATCCGTACTGTGGGCCTGATTCAGCAAGGATCGCTATTCTACTAATACGCACGCAATGCAGTTGCTATTATCAGCGGTGATATGCAAAATACTGCATTCGCATTGCAATCGCAACCTAACAAAAGGACGCCCACTTCCCCTTACTCACATCCGTATACTTTAGCAACATAGTGAAATATTCGGTAACATCAGATAAGATTGGACCCATATGCACACTTTCACAAGCCCAGACCTTACTCCGGAATTGCTAACTTCCACGCGCGCTATGAGACCTCACACCTCGTTTGGCATCAAGGTGGCTAATTTATGCATGCCACTGCAATGGCACGCCTGCGTTTCCCCAACCACCCCCGTCACCACCCACTACGGTGCTTCCTGTCAATCAGTCTGCGAGGGTTCTGCGTAGCCTCTGTGATCACAGTCCCGATTGCAATAGCTAGTTTGAGCATGCTCACGGCGATGCATACGCAGTTACGCAACAATTGGCCGATTGCGTGCGTATTAGCAACTGTAATCCTTGCTGAATCAGGCCCTGTATACTGTCGCTACATGGTGTAAAGACGCCTGGCTTAAAGACGCAAAGGCAGTTTTGCATAGAGAGATATCATTTCAGGTTCAATACTTTTAAAGTTCTCTGCTCAACTTTATGCATTGCTCCGCACTTTCCCCCTCCTTTCTTCTCTATAAGCTGCATTAGACTCTAAACTGCTATAGACAATGTATTGCTGTAAGGGTCCCTTCCCCCCAAACTCATTCATCACAAATCTCCCATGAGAGTGGGGGTGGGGAAGCTGCCTACAGTATGAACGTGTTACACACTGCGATTTGTGCCATGCTCTTTGGTGGTAATTTCGGTCCTTAGGGAGCAAAGTAATTTTTACCTCCCTCCATCATTAATTATTTCTATTCAATCCCACTGAGCTCACTGACTCAGTGGATAGCATCAGTGTGTGTGTGTGTGTGTGTGTGTGTCATACTTGCCTACCCTCCCGATTTGGTCGGGAGCCTCCCGAAAATCGGGTGCCGCTCCCGACCTCCCGGGAAGGCAGACAAGTCTCCCAGCAGCTGCTGACCCTTCCTACCCCCCACCGCAATTACAAGAAGCTCCCCGGCAGCGGGGGGCTTGTGACGAGATTCCCGCAGAATCGTGTCATTTTGGCCACGCCCCCTGATTCACACTGCCTGTAATATCGGCAGTGTGTAGCGGAGCGGGGCCAAAATGACGCGATCGCATGGCTCCGCCCCCTGCTCCACCCGCCCAACTCTTGTAGTCTGGCCGGCCCAGCCCCCGTCTGCTGACCACGCCCCCCCACTCAAGCAGATCTGGCTGCTCCCTCCCGGAAGGGGCAGCCAGATAGTCGGCAAGCATGGTGTGTGTGTGTGTGTGTGTGTGTGTGTGTGTGTGTGTGTGTGTGTGTGTGACACCCAGGTGGAACTATACAGTACCTGTAAATCTCAGCATAAAAAGCACAAGATTTGAGACAACACTGATGGTGCAACATTAGATTAGTGGTGCAACATAAGATCACTGGTGATCAGTACTGTCTTAAAGGTGCGACATGTAGTACACTCGGTGGACTGCGTCAATGATCAGTATGCGTGTGGCTTGCTACTGCGTCATACGGTGCAAATGGGTGCAAGGAGACACTTATTGTGATTGAGCTTTTGTGTTTTTATTTTGCTCCTAAATTGAGACCAAGGTGGAAATACACTGTAAGTCTCAGCATGACCAGCACATGACTTGAGGCAACACTGATGGTGCGTATTCTTTTTCATTATATAATAGTATTCTTTATACATTACAGTAGATGAATTGTGGTGGTGGTTGACGGGCTGGCTACTGTATGAACTCAACGGAGTGGGCAAATTACAAACATTGGCGTGCTGTCTAGGGCCCATCCCCAAAGCAAGTATGAGCCTAATAAAGGACAGGTGGGGGTGTGGGGTGATGGTGGGGTGAAGGCTGCCTACTGTATGAAACCAGTCAGTTCAAAGTCTCATCACGGTAGAGCACTGATGCTAAACTCACTGCATACAGCCTACAGGCACATGCCTCGTACTGTACAGTAGCTCTCGCTTGCCATTTTGTCCACTTGATTCATTCCAGTTGTCAGCTGAAGGTTCAGACAAATGCAACAACAATGCAAGTTCTGTATACTGTACTTTCACCTGGAAGACCTGTAATGTTTAGCACTCCTTCACCACTTGCCATATTTGTAAAACCATTGCCTGATATCACTGTAGTCTCTGTACAGCACTTCCCAGGTACCACAGCTGGGCCAAACGTGTCAAATTATCAAACAAAACTTACAGTACTGTATTTTACCCAACACAAATATTACAGTACTGTATGTAGGTACAGTAATGAAGTAAATTGGTGCACTGATCAGCAAAATACAGTTCAGAAAACATATTAAACAGTATTTTGTCGCTTATGAATAGGAAAACCAAAAATAGTAAAAAAAACATATGTATAGTAAAAAACAAATAAAATCCTGTATTGAAGATTAAAAAAAAAAATTACTGACATAGAAAACGACATTGCCCTTTCCGGCCTTGTACCCAAGGCGCTGACTCTGTAAGGCGCTCACCTTACCCACTCGCCCACACATGCCAGCCACATCAACGGTCACACCTGTTGTGGATGTGATGTGAAGTGTGCTACTTTACACCAGGTAAAATTCAATGTCAATAGCGGTTTAAAGTGTAATGAAGCTGGGTGACATACAGCAGAGTGTTGAACCTGAGTAGATATGTTTTTCTGATAAACTTCCCATGTATCTTTTTACAGTACAATACAGTGTCTTTAGCGGTTTAGTGTAAAATGCAACTGGGTGGTATACAGTAGCATAGAAATGACAGTTGGTGGAAAGTTGGGATCAATGTATTTGATTCGGCAAAGCTCATTAAGAATATTAAAGCTTAATTGCTCTGTCTTTACTTAATACTGGGTATGCATCTTCTGGCCAATGCTAATACAGTATGTAACTCACACACCAAATGATTTCATATTTATTCATGACAAAACGCAGTTCAGTACTACTGTATAGTGTAGTGAAGGACAGGTTGCATCGGCCAATCAGCAGACTGCGCTACAAAAGTGTTGTTGGCTACTTGATGTGCTGCTGTGCAGTTTAGGAAAGGTGATATCTGGTGGACAGAAAGTTGTATTACACGCTTCGGCTTTTCCAGCGCTTCAGTACATTACGTTGTGCCTTACTGCAGCATGATGTGACTTAGAGCACCAATCAGCGGCATGGCAGGGCACGACTAGCATAGTACGCTACATGGCATATGGGGCAAAGATATAGCAGGACACATCTGTAGCTCCTTACATGTGAGGTCAGGAAGAGTGGAAACATCTATAACTTAGACTGTACACTTTACCCACCTTAATTTGGTGAGTATACACAACATTATTTCACTACTGTACAAGCATGTGTAAAATTTTTCACAAATTTCTTATATAAACAATCATAATACATTGTACTTCACGATATCCACCTACACTTATTGTATAGGACTATGGCCCTGATTCAGAGCCGGACGCTCTGACAGAGCGCTCGCTCTGAATCAGGACCATCCCTCTTAATTTTTAGAGTGGCCTCCTGGCCGCTCGTATAGCTGTGGGTGACCACCCACAGCTATAGCGAGCAGCCAGGAAGATGGTTGCGATGGTCAAGACCATCGCGACCCTCGGGCTTGCGACGAGACCCTTGTGGCAGGGTCTTGTTGCCGCAAGCCCTGGAGTGGTTTCGGCTCTATCAGAGCCGAAAGCAATCATGGGAACGCCTGCGTCTGGGCAGCCACGCCCCCGGCACGTCCACCAAAGGGGGCATGCTGTCACTCACCATCGACAGCACACCCCCTTTGTAGCGAGACACAGAGTCTCGCGCATGCGCACGACGGATCCGCCTCCGTCATACGCATGTGCACTGGGCCAACATTGACCTGCTTGCGAGCGCTCAGCGCTCACGAGCAGGTCTCAATCAGGCCCTTTGTTATGATCAACACTTGCATAGAAGTCACACTAGAGGGAGAAAGAAGAAACGCTGCATCACTTTAAACGTAACATGTCCCATCTTTACATCATAAAGTTTATAGCACAGGGACCAGCCACTGCTGTCATCCGGGAATCTCATGATTAGGATGAGAAGTAGCAGTTGAGTCTCAGTAAAAAATAAAAAAAAAAAACAATAATGTTTTTGTACTTCCCTCATGTTCTCTCCCAGCCTGCACAAACAAAAAGAACCATGCAAAGAAGTCCAGTTAACAGAGGGCCTTTAGAGTTGAACCATATGCCGATTTTCACACAGTTGAGCGATTATCGGTAGTCTGTGCATGCATCGCAGCCACATTGCGCACACGTGGTGAATGAATTGCGATCCAAATCGTGAGGATTCACTCACAATTGATTGACAGGAAGAGACTGTTTTGCGGGTGATTATGGGGAGTTACGGCCAAAACGCGGGCGCATTGGAGCCATTTCCTTAGCACTAGCTAGCGTTTACAAGTGCACATGCAGAGAACAAAGCTCCAGTGTTTCAGTGACCGCGGCCATTGTGAGTGACCATAGACTCACTCATGGAGTCGATATTTTCAGGATCTGCGTCGAATGTTGCATTTGTGTACACAGTTGCGGGCAGCTGCGAGGGCTCCGGTGGGCGTCTCAATACAAATTCCGCTGCCTGATGCATTTGCATATTTTAGCAATTTCTAAGCGCCAAAATTCACAAATGTGTTTGCATTAGTTCAGAGCTCTGAATCAGGGCCAGAGATCATCTCCATTTTTCTAATACTTATGCCTATGTTTCTCTTTACATGATCCTCAATGTCCAGTGCTTCAGTCCTGCACCCCAGTATGATTCAGAATTTATTCTCCATTATGAGGGCCAACCTGCAACTATAAACATGCTACTACAATGTGACATTTGCTAAGATTTATATTTTGTCATTGAGATATACAAAACAATGTTGTAGCAAAACCATTGTCATCTCTAGGGGGTGAGATGCATAACAGTGTAGTCCCTGAGGAGTCCCTGACTGCTGTTCGGCGCCGGCCGGGACCCCAGGGCTGCAGGACCCGCCGGTATCTGGTGCGCTGCTACAAACAGAATCCATTCAGATAAGCACACCAACTACAATACTTTGGCTCCAACAACTATGCTTAAGTGTAGTGTGTGAACCAAGAAGGGCCTTTGAATAGGGATGAGTAGGGGTGATGCCGATGCGGCCAAAAAGAAAATACAACCATTGGTTGTTCCAAAATTAAAACATATTGCTAAAGTTTTCAATGTTTTTTGGGGGGTTCTTTTGAAACTTATCTTATAAACTATGCCTTTGTTGTTTCATATTATTTTCATAGTACAAAGTTGTTCTTTAGTGTGAACATTACATGTAGAAATATGTAGACATTTCTACTAGGAAATCAGTATGCCGTGGTGTAAGGTTGGTTTAGCTGTGGGTACAGTAGGCATACTGTACTAGTAGGAATATGGTGACACGTTTAGGCCACAGGAAAATTCTGAAGTACTTAACTATTCTCTGAATATAGGATACAACATCAATTAATTGTATTATAAAGGGTTACAAAAACATCAGCATGCTGAATGTGGCTTTTCAGTCAACACATACACGTCCTGTCTCCCCTTCTGTATTCTCCACAAGATAAGATGGTAATGGGACCCCTGCTTCCTGGCTGTATGCTGTATGCAGACACATTTCTGGAAGTGGGTTGACTGGTTCAGGATGCAGGTGTCTTGGCATGAGCCAACCGGAGACAATACCGATGAGTTTCATGTTAGTATCACAGTGTTTGAATTATTTCTGTTTCACCTTAAACTCATCTTTCATCACAGCTGACCTATATCAGAGTTCCACCACATACTCTGAGACAGAATTAATAGCTGCTGTACAACATATCTCTGAGTATATATATACATACACAGTGCATCCGGAAAGTATTCACAGCGCGTCACTTTTTCCACATTTTATTATGTTACAGCCTTATTCCAAAATGGAATAAATTCATTTTTGTCCTCAAAATTCTACACACAATACCCCATAATGACAACGTGTAAAAAGTTTTTTTGAAGAACTTATTTCTACTAACCCGGAGAAATGATGGGGTATGACTATTAGAAATTGGAGAAAAGATATAAATACCTGTCTCTCTTATGTTGATATTTATTGTCATTTTGACTCAACAATGAGAGTGCTACAATCTGCAATGTACATTTTAGAACAATTAATAGAGCCTACATTTCTCAAATGCAAAGAAAACATGGTTCCTGATGAAAGGGGCCAATGTCTCAAATGTCACTTTCATTCGGCTTCTTTTTTTCATATCTTCTGCGAATGTTCAAAATCCGCAGATTTTGGAATAAATTGACAGTATTTATCAACTCTATATTTTCTATATTTGTACAACCTGATCCATTAGCATTTATATGCGCTAATTTTAAAATGTGGGAACTTGGTTCTAAAAAAAAATCAATCCTCCCCCTACTCACAGTTACTGTTACTACTGCAAAACAGGTTATCCTACAAAATTGGATCACTAAAATGACACCTACAACTACAGATATTAAATCCTCGCTACGGCAGTTACTATACTTTGACCATAGATCATCCACATTAGATATACGGTAGAAATGGTGTAAAAAATGTTCAGACTAGAAATGTATATCAAACAGTTGGAACCCCAAACACAGATGCATATATATAAAATATTCGAACATGCCAGATGGTATATGAAACACCAACTATCGAGTTCTTCATAATCTGTTATATACATTTTTTCATCTCTTTTTTTTTTGTCAGATTTCAAGATACATATATATTTGCAATACGGAGAAAAAAAAATTAAATCTTAGTCAAATTTTCAAAATCTGAGATAACGTAAGGAATCCTCGTGACTGATTTAATTCCCCTTGCCCCTACTCATTCCCCCCTATTTTTTGTCTTACTTTTCGGTATGGTAAATATAATTGTTAAATGTATTTGTAAAATATACTTAATTGTGATAGAGTCACAAATGCAACATACAGTTTAAATTAATTAATATGTTTCTGCAAATTTACAGGCCAAAAGGTCTATTTACTAAGACTTGGATGGAGGTAAAGAGAACGGAGATAAAGTACCAGCCAATCAGCTCTTAACAGCCTTGTTTTGAAAAATGTTAGGAGCTGGTTGGTTGTTTTATCTCCATTCACTTTATCTCCAGGCATGGCTTAGTAAATAAACCCACAAGACATTTAGGGGTCTATTTACTAAGCAGTGTTAGGAGACAGAGTGAAAAGTGATAAGGTGCCAGCCAATCAGCTCCTAACTGCCATCTCACAGGCTGTGTTTGAAAAATGACAGTTGGAAGCTGATTGGCTGGTACCTTATCACTTATCACTTTTCATTCTGTCTCCTAACACTGCTTAGTAAATAGACCCCTTAATTTGGTATATGATGTGACCTGCTCAGATAACAGCAGCATAGAAATATGTCACTCATAAACATTGTCCTTCTGCTATTAATACATAGAAGCTTATGTACTGTAATTAAAGCCCAGGTAAGAAGCACTGAAATACACTCACTGTAAATAAAAAGCCACACTGCTCATTAACACACTCTGTGGGAAGAATGGTGTTATCCAGTTTGTAATGATTTTTTAATCTCTCCAATAATTTTAATGTATTCATTGCAACCCATCAGCATTATACTACATCCAAAATCATTAAGCTCCGACTGTATAACAATTACCTTTCAGCTGGTCATAGCTAAATGTATCTAATTGTGTAAAGAATCTGCAACAAATCTTGGCACAATCAAGAGAGAACCAGTGGATTTGGATATGCAGAAGCAGGAATTCTGCATAACCAGGTCTGAAGCCAGTGGTCAGGTTTTATGGAGCCATTTGTGAACAGGGTAACAAACAGGTAGAACACAAGAAAGCAGGATTCCGACAGGAGTAGGTGACTATACACATTATATACAATCAGGATCTGAAGTCAACAGAGATGAGGTCAACATTCATCCATCTGGACAAAGTGTGAGCCTCTGAAGAAGCCCCCAGGAGCATTATGAAAGGAAAGAGACACTTGCTGAGTTGTAATAGTTAACGCTAGATAAAAGTAATCTCCAGCATTAACCCATTCCTCTCATGGGTTAATTCATTACCCTACTATATTAAGAAAAAACCAAAACATCTCATATAACAGTTATGTTGTCACTAGATGAAGCTAGGCCTTGTTTTGTGTTAGATCAGGTCATTGCACACAGCTAAATTAGTCTATATGAAGTTCCACCTTCTTGTAAGTCATCAGCCAGGACCATGGCTAATGAAGGAAGGCAGTTGTAGACAGCTCTTCCACTTTCAAGCTATGATTACAAGTACTCTGTCCACCATCAGTAAGTTGGCTACTAGCTTTCGCTTAGAACAGGAAAATAACTGTCAGCTACAGTGCTGCTCATTACTGTTTAATTTCAAGAAAAACAAAATGAACTTTATCTCTCTATGCACTAGGATGCATCATTATCTTCATCAACAACATTTTCTACTGTGCGTTTTACACATGTTAAACTAATACTGTATTTCGATTAATATCATGATAAACCATGATCTTGCTCATAGCAACCAACTAGATTCTACTCATAATTTATCTAGCACCTTCTAGAAGATATTAGCAAGAATCTGATTGGTTGCCAGCAGGGACGGACTGGGGCTGCCCAGGCAGTCCCCCTGCAATAACCCTTGCACGCGCGCCGAAGACGCTCGCGCCTGCAAAAAGGGGCATGACCTTTCAATATCCCCAGCCGAGCAGATGCCTGGAGGCGGAGCTGCTCGGCCAGGGTTTGTAGACAGACAGGCCATTCTGGCCACCGGCCCTTCTAGCATTTGCTGGAAGTGCCAGATGGGTAGTCCGGCTCTGGTTGCTATGGGCAACATCTCCACCTCTATAAACCTGCACATTAGTAAATATAGCCCTAAGAGTTTACAGAGGTTCCCCACCAAAACCAAATATCCCGAGCTGTAAATAGAGATAGTAGATTGATGAATTGTAGTTCACACTACACCTCACTGCATACTACTTCTGCACAACAAGGTGCAAAGAGAACACAGCCACCGTGCCTGCACACATTCATTCAATTTGAATGGATGACAAAAACACCAGATTAGTATTATTATTATATTAATATGTACTACTCTCCCCTCATTTTCATAGAGAAACAATATAAATGTTAATATAATTATTTTTACAAATATTGCAGAAATATAACTAAATTGTTTAAATATCTAAAGACTCAGCACAGGACAATGTATTTTGTTCTCCTTTTTTCACATTTGCATCTTTTTTAAGTTTTATATACAGAATGGGACTGAAAGAAAGTTGAATGCAAATAATGGTTGCATTATTCCTTTAAATAAAGGAGTAGTCATTTTTTTACAAAATAAAACATTTGAATATTTTAATAACAATTTTGTAAATTATGTTTTAGTATATGTTTTTAGTTTATTCCTGTATTGTACTTTTTCTTAATGAGATAAAGGAACACTGTCAGTCAGATGTAGTATGATATGTCGACAGTCATTATTTTGAGATTTATTTTGTTGAAATTAAAATGTCGCCATGGTCAAAATGTCAGCATTCATAATGTTGACAGTGATGAAATGTCGACATGTTAGAATGTCAACATATCATCCCTGGTGGGCCAGTGTTACTCACCTGCTCTTGACGGCCCGCAGCGGCTCTAGCACTGCTTCTGGGTCCCGATGGTCATGTGACCATCATTTCCGGGTGAGACCTCCAATCCTTTAGCGTTCTGGTGAGTTTTCTCCCCTAACCCTTACCCCTCCGTCTAGTGCCAAACTTTAACCGCTCCCCCCCATATTAGTATTTGTTTATTGGTCTCATAAAATGATCTGTTGTGCATTTATTTAATTAATTTAGGGTCTTAAAACTTAAAACTGCCTATATTCTGTGAATTAATATATTACTTTTGAATAGTTTAATATAGTCTCATCTTAATATTATTTTTTAATCATTGATGAAGAGAAAATATTTTTATAAATAACAATAGTATTTTAAAATATATCTGTCAAAAAGTCTTCAAGCAATAATTTTCTGTGCTACCACATACATTGTCCTTTCCAGGAACCCGTTCAGCCAGGAGAGAGAAGATTGGGCTCTATGCTGTCTCCCAGAGGTGCTTCCTCTGGCCCGTGTAGCATTGGAGCTGTGATGTGTAGAGGAAGTTCAGTCTCATAGCTTCGCCATCTATTTCCTCAATGTTTCTTGTTTTTTTTATTAAATGTGTTTAATAGATCTCTTTAGCTTTCAGTAAAAATATAAATATTTTATGCATGGGTTTCTAGTTTTAGACATATTATCAATACAAATGTTACATTGCAAATGCAGTGTCTGCATATGTGGCTTAATTACTCAGACTTGAGATATGCCCATAAGTAGAGACATATGCGAGTGTGTGGGATTGAGAGAAAATCCCCGAAATTAAGAAGTTATTATTCAGAGGACCTTTTCAACTTAACTAGATAATATTGTGGTCTTGAAGTGTTTAAAGCATGAGAACCAAAAGCACAAACATCTAAGTGCATTGGGGTAAATCACCACTATCAGACTTGCTTTGTACAACAATTCAGTCTATTCTGAACTGTTTACTATATACTGTATGTACTGCATTGCCAGTGGGGAAGGGATTTTGAAGAAGTGATTACATGTTTTATTAAGACCGTTGTGCCACACACAGTAATGCCCCTTATAACATTATACCACACATAGTAATGCCCCTTATAAAATTATGCCACACAGTAATGTCCCGTACAGATTATGCCACTCCTCCCCAGCAACTCACCTCTCTCTGTGTCCCTTCAGCAGCCTTTCGCCTTCCCCTGTGTCCATCCAGCAGCTTCTGTCCTCCCCCTGTTTGCCATCAGCAGGTTAATTTGGGTCCGGGCCATCAGTGCACCAGCATGCAGCCACAGCCAAGGAGAATCATTGGAATCTGGCACCGATTTCAAAACCAATCAGATCTCACAGACCATCAAGTGCTGCTGATTGGCTGTCAGTCTGCAAGCTTTGATTGGCTCGCGACCAGCACCAGATTAGAATGACAGCAGCATTGACCCTCAAGGGCTGTGGGTGCATGCCGGTGCGCCAGCTATAATCAGTTGGCAGCCCGCCACCAAATTCACTCTGCTGCCATCTGGGCCCTCCCTCGGTTACACTTGCAGACCGGCCCAATTGGCCATCAGCCCTTCTGGCATTTGCCAGATGGCCAGTTCAGCCCTGTCATCAGATGACAAGATTTAACACACAACTCAATGCAAATCCCATTCAACCTATTTTTAAGTAAAACACACTGTTATTTGTGCTGCACACAAGACAATCTCTGTCTTATTTGGTCCATCCCTCCAGCTGCTGTTGAACTACCACAGTTTTAGCATGCCCTGCCACAGTTTTAGCATGCCCTGGCAGTAAAACTGTGGCAGTGTATGCTGAGATGTGTAGCCCCACAGCAGCTGGAGGGATGCTTATTGTCCACACCAAGCAACCAAATTGTCTGTCAAAATTTATGGGAACTACCCCTCACATGGGCAGACACCACTTGGGAATCAGAGCAGTCTTTTCTCAGCAATATGATTACTGTATGATGTGATCAGTCATAATAAAGTCTTATACTACATTTCTCCCAAAGGCAATCACTAAAGTGTATACTTCAATTGATACATATTTAAGATATTATATATCCAAATTAACTCAAGACAAAATAACAAATGTTAAAAATATCAAAGTATACAGCAGATCATCTATTTAATAAGCAAGAAAGCATGTCTGTTTGTCCTTTATGCATGGCCAGAGTTTTGGACCTAGCTCCAACAAATTTGGCATGCCTAGGTTTGAACTTCGTCAGGGCTACACACTGTCACACAATGCCTAAAAATGGATACACTCTTAGATTACACAGGTTCCAGGGCTGGCTTCAGTGGAAATTGACAGTCTGCCAAAAATTTATGAGAAAGCTACAAATGTATCCTTTTCACCTTAGTCTGAGAAACTTGATTATTCATGCGAGTTCATATTAAATCCAGAACCTCTGTGTTTGCATGCAAGGGCGTAACTAGAACTTTGCGGGCTACATAGCAAGATCCTAAAAGGGCCCTCCCAGAGGTAAAAAAAACACATACATTTGTCCCCACACAGAGCCTATTCATGTTATGCAACCCAGACCCCATTCATGCTATGCCACACAGAGCCCATTCAGGTTATGCCACACAGTAGTACCTTTATACATATTATGCCACACAGTAGTAGTGCCCATTATACATTATGCCACACTGTAATGCCCATTACACTACATAGTAATACCCCTTACACATTATACCACACAGTAATGCCCTTTACACATTATACCACATAGTAGTAGTGCCCCATATAACACATTATTTCACAGAATAGTAGTTCCCCTTACACATTGTTTCCCCAGCAACTCACCTCCCCGTGTCCCTTCAGCAGCTTTTCGCCTCTCCCTGTATGCCATCAACAGCAGCATGTGTGGATTTTGGGCCGGCCACCAGCTGAATACAGCTAGCAAACTGGCAGGCAGTGGCAGACATGGACAGACAGCGCCTGTGCATTTTGAATGTGGTGCGGTTCACGAGCCAATCGGAGCTTGCAGACCAGCAGCCAATTAGGAGCCATCTATGCTGATTGGCTGCCGGTCCATGAGCTCTGATTGCCTTGTGACTGGCGTTACTGTCTCTTCATTAATGCCTGCCAGTGTGCCAGTTGTAATCAGCTGGCAGGTCAGCACCAAATGAACATTGCTGACACCCTGGCCCCCCTCACTGGCCCTGACTGGACTGGCCCATCTTGTGTGAGTGACTGGGTGCAGGGGGAGCGGCGGGCCACAGAGGCAGCTTGGGCACCATAGCAACTGCACCCCTCGCATCCACAGTAGTTACATCACAGTTTGCATGCATGTTAGCAAACAGTGGGTCCTTTTTAGGATCAATGGAATGGAGTTATAGGCGAGGACAATGTAACAAATAAAAGCTGTAGGTGTACTTCAACCTGGGCAATGCCGGGTATCCAAGCTAGTATACAATAAATGACTAAAATATCTTGCCTGAAATTATTTTGTATGTTTTCACATACTGTACCAAAAGAACAGTTTATAACTTCCAGGCGCTTTCAGTTATACCACGTCACTGAAATGTATGGTACTCTTGTGGGTTTTATGGTTTGTACCCTGTAGTCTTGCTCTGTTATTTATTTAGCTATACTGATGGTGAATTCTAAAAGTAGATTACATATTTGTTTCTTTCTTACCCAGCAGTTATTCATTGTTGCATTGACTGCATTGCTTTTAACGTTCATAAATGTAATTTCCTGGCAAATTGTTCACCTTTGGAAATGGTTTATTAAATGCCTTCCTCAAATCCAGTGTCTGGGCTTCTCATCTGGTACCCTCTGTCACTATGACAGGTGTCTGCTGCATGCATTGGGCCTCCATTACAGAGAAGCTGTATTTGCATATCTAGCTACAGTGGAGCAACTAGTAGAGACTGCCTCTCTGCTTCATACTGGTGCACTCTTCCACTAACTAATGATTTCTGAAAGTTCCAGGCTATATAGATTGCAGTAAACAGGGCTTTTCTCTGCTTATAGCTATTCACATAGTGGGTTTCTATGGATAAGTTAATTACTTCTCCAGTGGCAACCCCACTCTATGGATGAATCGCACCACCACTCTTTTGTATGGTGAGTGCAATTCATAGAAGCATGGAAAGCTCTGAATAATCCATTTGCCATCTCAGGATGGTGAATGGATACTTGTTAGGGGAGAAGAGCAGTGAAGATAGCTGTCTCCCTGCCTTCTCCCAGGTCTCTCCATCCCCTTCACTGACAGCAGCCAATTAGAGAAGCCTAGGGCATATCCATATGCCGGGTCTCCTCCTTTGAATCTGACTGCCTACTGCCCAATCTGTCCCCACCATGACCCATCGCCGCCATGGGTCATGGTGGAGACTGGCACCCCCTGCCCCGGTGCCCCAACAGTACCTATTGCCATTATAGTTAGGTGACCTGGCATATGCATATGCCAGGTCACATCCTCCTGACTGGTGCTGCACCAGCCAGTGACCCCTTGGTTTGCCCCTACCTACCTCCCCCACCACCACAAAGATGACCTCGTGCATTCACAGAACAGATGAAGAATGAAACAAAACGAAAAGTCACTGAAAAAAAAGAGAGGACCGGACAGGTGTTTTGGGATTTACTGCATCGCTTCTCCAAACAGGTAAGTATACATAAATGGCTATAGATTGCAATGAAGAGATATGATCTATAGTAATAACTAACAATTCAACACCACACATCTACATGAATAGACAGGGCCTGATTCAGAGTTGTACACTAAAGTTGCTGCTGCTTGGCAAATGTAAGCACCTGCGTAAAATGTTGCAGCATCTGCATACAAAGACGCAGCATTGATTGCAGATCATTTGATTATCGCTGTCCTGAATGAGTCTTTGGTCCCGCAGAATGGGCGTGGGAATTGAGACACCGAAGCCATATTTCTTGCATATGGGAACACAGACTCAGATTGTGACATCCTCAAAATGGTTATTATTACTATTTTTATTCTTTATATGGTGCCACAAGTGTTCTGCAGCACCTTACAAAATACAAAATAAGCAACAAGTGACTTACAGTACAATACAATGCAGGACAAGGACAAGGTTTAGATACATTGCTGCATTAGTGATCATAACACTCAAATAAGCCACAATGTATAACCAACCAGGTGTTAGGCGCCCTAGTGAGGAGTAGATGACAGTATGAGGAGTAGCACAAGAGGGTAGAGGGCCCTGTTTATGAGGGCTTACATTCTAAAGGGGTGAGGCAGACAAACAGGTGTGACACAGATGGGGTAGACTGGGAGAAAGGAGCATGTAGCAGTGGGTTAGGATGAGAGCTGGAAGGCTTTGATGATTTAGTGGGTCTTGAGAGCCCATTTTTAGACTTGTAGCAAGGTAGAGTCTGATAGGAAGAGGGAGAGAGTTCCAGAGGTATGGGCAAAATCTGGAAGGCGAGAGTGGGAGGAAGTAATCAGTTGGCAGGAGAGGTGACCTGCATTTGTTGATTGAAGCAGGCAGACAGAAGAGTGAAGGGAGATGAGGTCAGAGATGTAAATGGGAGAGGAATGGGTTAGGGCTTTGTAAGTGAGTGTAAGAACCTTGAATTGGGATCTGAATGGGAAAGGGAGCCAGTGGAAGGCTTGTAGGAAAGGGAAGTCAGATGTAGATTGTTTGGAGAGGAAGATGAGCCAAGCAGCAGCATTGAGGACCAATTGGAGTGGAGCAAGGTGGGAAGCAGGTAGGCAAGATAGGAGGTTACAGTAGTCCAATCTGGAAATGACCATTGAGTGGATAAAGGTTTTAATAGCATCCTGGGTGAATAAGAGTCTGATCTTAGAAATATTTTTGAGAAAGAAATAGGAGGACTTCGAGAGGTGCTAAATGTGTGATTTGAAGGAGAGGGAAGAGTCCAGGATAACTCCAATACAGTGCACTTTGGGGCTAGAGGAGGTAGTTGTGCCTTCAATTGATAATAAAATTGTTGAAAGTGAGGTTACATAGGAGGAAGGAAAGATGATCAGATCAGTTTTAGTAATTTTAAGTTTAAGAAAGTGCTGGGACATCCAGGAAGAGATAGGGGAGAGACAGTTGAAGACATGAGTGAGGAGAGGGGGGGGAAGGTCAGGGGAGGAAAGATCTGTGTATCATGAGCATAGAGATTATATTGGAGGTCAAAGGAGATGATAAGTTCACCTAGAGAGGACATATAGAGGAAGAAGAGTAGAGGTCCAAGAACAGAACCTTGGGGAACACCTACTGTAAGTGAAAGTGTGGGGGAAGAGGAGTCATGAGAGGAGACAGAGAAGGAATGATCAGAGAGGTAGGAGGAAAGCCAGGAGAGGGCAGTGTCATGTAGACCAAGGGAATGAATGATTTGAAAGAGGAGAGGGTGGTCCACAGTGTCAAAAGCAGCAGAGAGGTTAAGGAGAATTTGGATTTGGCAGTAAGAAGGTCATTGCTGACTTTGGTGAGGTCAGTTTCAGTGGAGTGGAGAGAACAGAAGCCAGACTAAAAAGCATCAAGGAGGGAGTGGGAGGAAAGAAGGGTGGTAAGGCAGTTGTAAACAACATGCTGAAGCAGTTTTATACAAAAGGGAGAAGAGAGTGTTAGGATCAAGGGTAAGTTTTTTAAGAATGGGGAGACAAGGGCAAGTTTGAAAGCAGAAGGCACATTGCCAAATGAAAGGGAGAGGTGGGCAAGATGTGAACAGGCAGAGGGAGAAAGGTAGTGGATGAGGCAGGAAGAGATAGGGTCAAGAGCGGAGGTGGAAGGGGGAGAGGATCGGATGAGGGCCATGACTTCATCTCCAGATACAGGGGAGATGGATGTCAGAGTTCGTAAGAAGGATGGGGAGGAGTGATCAGGGAAAGGAGGGGGAGGACTGCTGAGAGTCTAGTGGGATATGATGTCCTGATGTATGGACTCAATTTTATGCATAAAGTAGGTGGCAAAGTCAAGGGCAGAGAGCGAGGAGGGGAAGCAAGGAGGGGAAGGGCAGAGGAGGAAGTTGAAAGTGGTGAAGATACACCGGGGGGGGTGAGGATTGGGAGGAGATGAGGTTTTTGAAATATGACTGTTTAGAGAGGGAGAGGGCAGCACTATAGGATGAGAGCATAAATTTGTAATGGAGGGAATCTGCCATAGAGCATGATTTCTTCACTGTTGCTCCACCGTCCAGGAACACTTTTGCAGGTATCTGGTTCATTTGGAATGACAAGGTTGAGGTGTGGATCTATGTGGGTGAGTAGTGATCACCGGAGCTACAGAGTCAAGAGCGACAGTAAGTGAGGCATTGTATAGGGAAGTGGCTTGCTCAGGACAGGAGAGAGAGAGGGTATGGGAGAGAAGTGAGTTAAGCAGGGAGGAAAAGGAAACAATATCAATGTCATGCTTAGTGATGGTGGCCTTAGGAGGTAGAGGTGGGGAAGGAGAGAGGGATAAGTTAAAAGAGAGAAGGCGATGGTCAGAGAGGGGAATGGGGAGTTGGAGAAATCAGAAATATCACAACAGTGAGTGAAGACCAGATAAAGTAAGTGCCCACTCACATTGGATGGTGAGGGGGTCCATTGGGAGAGACCAAATGAATCTGTGAGGGTAAGGAGTTTAGAGGCAGAGGATTCTGTGGCAATATCAATTGGAATATTAAAATCATCTATGATAATGGAGGGAAGGTCATAGTAGAGAAAGTGAGGGAGTCAGGAAGCAAAGTTGTCAAGGAACTTGGAGGGAGGGCCAGGGGGATGGTAATTGACAGCTACTTGAAGGTGTACTGGTTGGAAGAGGCATATAGCAAGAACCTCAAATGTAGAGAATGTAAGGGATGTTTCTGAGGCTATAATTTGGTAGGAGGGGGAATAGAAGGACCCCAACAACACCACCATGGCAACCCCCGAGAAGGTGAGGCCCCCAGAGGAGAGAGCTGCAGGAGTGTTGCTGCAGAGGGTGAAATCCAGGTTTCAGTAATGGCAGTGGCGTAAATTCAACCCAGATGCCTGGAGGCACGTTATAATTTGTTGCCCCCGTCACAGCCGCTGACACTGTAATGTAGCAATTTGCATGCAGACAGGCATAGATAGACGAAAGCAGCAGCTGATGGTCTGACATGGAGCTCTCCATTAGTGTATGGTGGCTTCTCATGTGCCGGGAAAGGGTGCCATGTATTGGGCAACCATTACTTTACACTCCGGGTACACAATGGAGGAGGTGCCCCTTCAGAGCTGGAGCCCTGCGGCAGGTGCCTCCATTGTCTCGCATAGTTCTGCCCCTGAGTAATGGCTAGGATATGCAACCAGTTTATTACAGTTTGATCTGGCATTCCAGAGGGCACAGGATAGAGGGACAAAGTTTGTGGGAGAGATGTGAATGAGATTATCAGGGTTGCAGTAGCAAAGAGGTGAAATTAATTTGGGGGACCGAGATGAATAGAGTGCAGCATTTGTGCTAGGAAGGGAAGTGCTAGGAAGGGAACCTGTAGGAGGTAGGCAGGAAGGGAGCTAATGAGATGTGGATGGTTGTGGGGTGAAGTGACAGGAAAAGAAAGGTGGGAGGAGAGATTAGTGGGGTAGAAGGACAATGGTGGGGTAGAAGAGAATGAAAGTGGAGTAATGGGAGAAGAGGGGGAGGAAGGCAGACAAAGGAGGGGAGATAAGGGGAGGAGGAGGAGGTAGAATTGAAAGCAGGGGACAGAGCAAATGATTAGGTAGACACTGTGTGAAGGGGAGAACTGAAGAAAGCATGGTCATGGTGTAGCTGAGGTAAATAGGGGAAGAAACCTGGAAGTAGGAATGAAGTAAGAAAGTGCAGGAGATTTCAGAAATGCAGGTAAAATTAGAGCATAGGAAAAGGTGTCTGCATAACAACAAAAGTTTGTTATTGAGTGGAATAAAAGTGGAGATTTAATGGGTGCAGAAATTGAATATAAAGTAGACAGTGGTAGTAGGAAGATGATATGAGACTAAGGTAAAAATTTTTATTAGATAGGTAAACTGAGATTGGCACAGATAATGTATGCATCGAGATGTTTATGAAAACCAGAGAGCCAGCACAAATAGTAGCAAGTGAGGCAAAACGTTCTTGTAGTGAGCAAACAAGGAGTCCAGTGTTGAATGTCCTGGTTATGTAGAAAACAGGTCCTTGTAGTAAAGACAAAAGAGAGAAGGTGTCTGCGCTGGTATTATTACACAAACCACAAATCTAATATATGTGAATACAAAAATTATTTATTAAACATGTAATATTAACTGCAGTTCAAAAAATAATAATTAAAATTGACACACATGCATGGCAATATGATGAATAAGCAATTGGCAGGCTTGTAACCAATAAAACAGATAAAATAAACCAATTTGCATTGGTAACTGACTGTGAATAATGTAACCAAATGATCTCAATGTCCAACTTATGCCATTGAGGCAAATCAATATAATAAAAGTTGCTTTACTGACTGAATTGGAATATGTATCCAAAAAGGTCCCAACAACACACTGGTTATAAGTGGAGACAATCTAATTGAATGATCTAACCATCTGTGTGAAAGGATTTGAGCTGGTAAGTATACATACACAATAAGTTCCAATATCACATTTGAAATAGGTAGTCACCATACGTTGGAATAAGCCCCTCAGCCGGAATGTGAAGAAAAAGGATAGGAGACTTGTCCAGTACCACGGAGCCTCTCTAATCCCAACTGCAAACGTCCTTCCCCATCATGGGTTCCCAAGGAATATTTGCACCATGTTGTGAAGCTGGGTCACGCCGCTCCAGCGGTTCCTGGTCACATTTGGGTAGAGGTGCAGGGGTCTGTGTGTGGAACGCTTCAGGCAGTAAGCGAGCTCCAGGAGGAGATGACAGGTGATAGTCTGGCTGCACGCATCTGACCTGTGAGTGCAGAGGCGCAGCCACTTGTGATAGAGGAGGCAGCCGGCCGCTCAGAGCCGTATGTGCAAAAGTCCCGGACTGGGCACAGTAATGCAAGCAGTTTAGCAGGTGTGCAATAATAACGGCAGTTCACTGGATCCTTGATGCGTTTCTCCCCTATACAGGGGTTTTATCAAAAGGCAAATGGTACCTAGTGCTTTCTCTTAGTGAATACTACTGTTCAAATAGCATGGGATTGAGGTAGGATGGCAAACACAGTGGTGTAGCCAGGGTTTGAAGTGGTGGTAATTAAGTGTAGAAATAGGTGCCATCATGGGGTGCATGATTACATCACTACAAGGGTGTGAGCACATCATAGTGGACATGACCACGCTCTCCCAAACTGGGAAAAAATCATTTAAAAATCATTGAATTACCACACGCAGAATAACAGCGGCCCCCCCATAAATTTGATGCAGAATCTAATCCTGATTTTACAATACTTCGCAAGAAAGAACGATTGAAATAATAATATTGTGCTAATCGGACATCGTTACGGTTAGTTTATGTGGTGGTGGTTGTGCCCCATGCTTCTGATCAGTAGTCAACACCATTGGTTTCACCTATCACACCAAGCAGATGGGGTGGAACGAAAGGGAGGGAGAAGGTGTATGGTGAAATTGCTTTTCGGCTCACAGTTTGGGAACCTCTGTGTTAGGGGAGTACTTGGTCCCCATGGAAAACCTGTATCCCACTTGGCAACCTACTGTATACTGTTTGTCACAATATCTTGCCCACAGCTTCCTGCTAATAATTTAGAATTACTGCAACTTTTTTACAAAGAGTTTTAAGGGATCTATCTGTGCACAATGAACTAAAGGTTTGCCGCACAGAAACTCAGCAATACAATCAGTTTTACACCTATTAACTGAATCAAATGAACACAATGCTATATGGTTGATGAGTAACTCCAAGCGCTCCCTTTCGAATGATGTAAAAGGAATGGGTGCAGAGTAGACTATGAGCCTCATTCAGACCCGGTCGCAAACGCTGAGCACTCGCAACTGGGTCGATGTTTGCCCACTGGGCATGCGCACATCGGAGCCAGCTCCGACGTGTGCATGTGCGAGACCTGGCTAGCGACGGGCGCTCCGTCGCTCCGGGTCTCGCACCAAAGGGGGCGAGCTGTCGATGTTGATTGACAGCTCGCCCAGTTTGGAAGGCGGGCCGGGGGCTGGCCGGCCAAACGGAAGTGATGTCAGTGGAGAACTTCCTGCTCAATCAGAGCAGGAAGCTCCCTGGGGCTTGCGAATGCTGAAACCCAACCTTAGGGTCTCGTCGCAAGCCCCGATGGTCGTGATGGTCCTGACCATCGCGACCATCACCCTGGTCGGTCGCTAAGCTGTGGGTGGTAACCAGGAGGCCGCGCTTCAAGATGTAAGCGGCCGTCCTCATTCAGAGCAACCGCTTGCATCTAACGACCGGGTCTGAATGAGACACTATATCATTTATGCACTGACTGCAATAAAGAATTTATTGGTCAATAGAGACAACATATAATACATCACACAATCTACTGAACTCGCTGCCACTTATATACATGCAAATGTAAATATAGGCCCTCATTCAGAGCCGCTCGTTAACAGCAGTACGCTCGTTGCGTTCCGATGTTGACTAACCGTGCATGCGTCGGTGTTACACTGCGCATGTGCGTACGGCAGATTGCGAGCTTTTTTTGACTCGTTCCTAAAATAGCGTACAGGAAGTGACATGTCAAATGTGATTGACAGAACAGGGCGTTTTAGGGTGTTGACGGGGGTGGAGATGGAAAAACGCAGGCGTGGCGAGGCGTTTTTGGGGCGTACATACATTAGCAGATGCGAGCGTAAAATGTGTTCGGACCGACTCATACGTCACTGGATGATCCTCTTTCACTTCAAAATGCTCGCACAGCTTAGGGTCTGGATTACTCGACCACATTGGCGATGGCCTTCTCCTCCGTCCCGGGACTCCACGATGTTGTTGCGATTAATCGCGGGAGGGCAGAAAAGCAATTAGTGTTGGATTGAGAACCGGCTTGGTATGTGTTTTGAAATCAGTTTTTTGGGATAGCACAAAACCGTACGCAGGTGGAACTCAGAGCTGCTAATGTCAGGATGACACAATCAATTTGCGTACATTTGTGGGGGTTTATTTTGCCCTCAATTTGGTGATTAGGGCCTATTGTAACAATAATGTCATCATGTTTTAATTTTCGCACCATTTTATTTGTGCCTCTTGAATTTGCCTCGTTATATGAATTTTTAAACGTTCCTTACAGAGCCCATTTTTTTTTTTTTTTTTTTGGGCCAGTTTTTGCCTTTTGGTCCAGGATTAAATGTAACCCATTTGTACAATAATTTCACAATCCAATGTCAGATTTTTTGTTTCAATTTATTGCTCAAACAAAAAAAATAAAAAATAAAATATTGGGGACATCTTTTTTGGCCAAAGATATGTTTCAAAATCAAACAAATTGGCCCAACATAACTGTTGACATAAACATACAACAAAAAAATAAAAACATTTCACAAGAAAGGAGAGGGAAGTTTTGACCAGAAAGGAATATGAGCCAAGCACAGAAGGATTGTGGGAAAAGTCACCATTGCTGTCACCGTTTTTTCACCCGTTTGGATGGGGGAGGGAGGGCGCCAGACCGGGTCCGGGATGTCATCGGGCTGGCCTGTCCAGAGGCAGATGTTGTGGCCTCTGGACTAGGCACAGGGCTAGGCACATTTGGAGGATTGGCTGATGTTGTGCCAGAGGTGGAGGATCCTGATGTTCCGGCAGGAAGGGAGGTCGGCTCCACCATGTGCTGGCGAACGAGCTGCTCCAGGGCAATGGCGATGTGGATGTTGGCCCTGGTATTTTCTGCCAGGGCCTGACCAATGGTCACGTTGGCCGCAGCATTTTGCTCCAGGGCCTCAGCCACCCGTAGCAGACTGGCGTCCATCCTCTGCAGAATCTCCGTATGGAAATCCGATTTGAAATTGAGTTCTGTGAGGAGGGACACTGCCTGCGAGGGGGATTGCCCTGGACTGGCTTCTGCAGGGTCCTCAGCCGGATGTACTGGTTCCTCCCCTGCCGAGCCAGCAGAAATTCGGCGGCCAAGGCTCCCCTCTGGAGCAGACTCATCCGCCTGTGTCTCTGTTAGGAAAAAAGAGAAAAGCCTCACATTAGAATCTACATATTGGCACAATAACATTTCTGAGTTGATGACATCAAAAGATTTACCTGGGACAACATGAGGAGCCGCAAAGTCTGGCATGTCCGTATCCATGTTGGACACGCCAAACACCTCCACAGGCTGCACACACCCCTGTGCCAGCTCTTCTAAATCCGTCAACTCCAATGACACAGGGGTGGGACCCCCACCTGTCCCCCTTGCATGCCTAGCCCTGTCCGCGAGTTTTTGCTTTAGGCGATATTTGAAGTCGCCCCATCTGTGGGCCAAAAATGGAAGCCATTATCCTTTGGTTTAAAATGGTGCTTGTTTTTAGGGGGGGCAAGTGTTTACTTACCGCTGTTTGACATCCCGGGCTAGACGGACATAATCACCCACCCTATTGACAGCAACGGCTACCTCTTCCCACATTCTCCCCTTCTGGCTTAGACTCATATTCCTGTCTGCCTGTGGCAGGATGTCCACACACTTCCGTATCAAAACCTCCATCTCCTTTCTTGTGAAATGTGGCTGCCTTTTTTTTGGCAGCTTTGGCCGGAATACTGGGCCTAGCAGCCTCTTCCATGTCATCCTCCTCACCTATTTGTGTAAATATTCAGATTTCACAAAATCACAACTTACCCAATCTTATGTTTCAAATTAATCATTGATACAAAATGCATGAAAGACTTACCGCCTGACTCTTGGGCATTGTTTCCCTGGTCTGTCGCCATGTCTGAGGTCCAAACAAGAAATACACCAGAATTTTAATGTGTTTTCGTGACGTATTTATACATGCGTCCTTATTTTGCGGCCGCATCATTGATTGTGCGTTCCTATGATCCCTCCTTAATTTGTGCGGGAAACGAAACACTATTTATGGCTTGGTGTGTCTCGAGTCGAGGTGGCGTTTTTGGATTGTTGGAGGTTACCTTGGCTGGAGTTTATTGATTGCGTATAAAGGAGTTGGCGGTTGGAGATTATTTTGTTTGGTAGATTTGCGTTTTTATTGTTGGTTTATATTTTTTTGACCTTGTTTCTTGATTTGGTAAGTTTTGTGAAGTCTAACTTTTGATCAATTGTTGTTTTATTGTGTTTCTTCTTTTTTTTTAATTTTGGATCCATAATTTCATCTATTTTAGTTTTTGATTAATTTCGGACCCAAAGACCTTTTGATTTGGACTCTTATATATTTGCTCTTGGTAAGTCCATTTTTTATCTTGTATTTGCGAACTAATTAGCGCATTTTTACTACTTACTATTGTGACTTGTATTTGCGAACTAATTAGCGCATTTTTACTACTTACTATTGTGACTTGTATTTGCGAACTAATTAGCGCATTTTAAAATGCTTATTAATCATTTTAACTTTTTTGAGGTTGCCCTTTCGCTTTTTGTGCAAACATTTCAACCCATTTTGATGTACTGTGTGCAATGTCGTTTTGCTGTTTTGCCAAATGTGTGTTTCGCATATTTTAAGTTTGGTCTAGCACAAAATTTAGAAACAAAAATGCACAGAGTGAAATTTGTCAAATAATTTTTGTGATTAATTTCAGTTTGGACGTATCATGACAATACCCCGGCATGTAAGCAGCAATGGATGGTATCATCAAGCTAAGTTGTTTTAATTTACTTTTGGGGTGGGTCAAAAGCCTTACATTGAAATCTTTGAATTTCAGGTAGATCTGGGGCGGATTGTTCTGGCCATGCTCCCAGAAGCCGACCAACCTCAATCTCGTCCCAGGCGTAGGCATTGTAGGCATGCAAGGCCCCAGATATTTCGAACACGTGTCACCCTTTTTGGAATGCCCAATGATGAGGTTTTAAGACGCTACCGTCTACCTCCCAAAATCATCATAGACACTCTCTCATTAATAGAAAGTGATCTTGAGCGGCAAATTGACAGTCCAACAGCAATACCACCACTTACGCAATTTATGGCGGTGTTACATTTCTGTGCCTCAGGATCGTTTCAAACAATGGTGGGAATAGTGGCGGGCATCTCCCAATCCTCCTTTTCCCGGATCCTGAGGGCAGTGATGGAGGCACTTTTCAAGCACCTCCATCATTTTATTCAAATGCCTTTGGATATAGGTGCCCTTAGTGTGGCCAAGGCCAATTTTTACCAAATAGCTGGCTTCCCACACATCATAGGGGTTGTGGATGGTACTCACATACCACTTCAGCCTCCAGCACGGCTGGAGGCCATATTTCGAAACAGGAAACACTATCACTCCCTGAATGTAATGGTGGTATGTGATGCCTCCCTCCAGATCCTGTCCCTGAATGCTAAATTACCAGGAAGTGCACATGACTCCTTCGTCATCCGGCAATCAGGGATATGGCACAAATTAAACAACCTACAAGCTGGTGATGCGTGGCTTCTGGATAAGTGGAGACCTTTAGTACATAACAATGTTAAGCTTGATACACAGCGTTCCTGATGTTGTCTATTCTTTTTCACAGGAGACAGTGGATATCCTTGCATGTCCTGGCTGCTCACTCCTTATTTGGCTCCCACACCAGGCCCACAAAGTGCGTTTAATTCCGCACTTACAGCCACCAGGCAAGTGGTGGACCGCTGTATCGGCCTTTTAAAAGGCCGATTCAGATGCCTCCACCGCTCTGGTGGCGAGCTCATGTATTTGCCGGATATGGTGTCGAAAATTGTGGTCCTGTGTGGGATATTTCACAACATCGCCATAAGGAGTGGTGTCCCAATGCAGCCAGAGGATGCCTTACCTGAGGATGGCCCCCCCGAAGTTGGTCGGAGGTCAGTATGTGGGGGGGCCATACGCGATGATGTGGTGGCCAGATTTTTTAGGTAAGTTTTCACAAAACAACAGTGTTTATACCTAATGTGTTTGGGTTTGTTTGCGAACATCTAATTTTTTGTTGTTTTTTGCACCATCTTCTGTTTGTTCACATAATCTTTGGCACTCCAACACTCACTACTTCCTGCTACCCTTACCAAACCTGGATCTGGACATTTTGGGAATATATTCTGGAACCCATATCGCAACGCCATGTTTGTGGAATCATGTTGGCATGGTCCTTCGTCAACCAGTTCTTGATTTGTTGTTTTTGGTTTGTTTTTGTTTGGTATGTGTTGTATTTGAGATTATCACTGTGTGTTTTTTTTGGGAGTGACCACTTTGATTTATCAGTTATGTTGTGAATAAATGTTTGTAGAGTGAAATGTTCTTCCTTTTTTTGGACGTTACCAGCAAGTGTAACCAGGTTCACACACATTACATTTGACTAAGGGGTAATCCAGTACTGACGCCAGTTGAGCTAAAATGAAATATGTTTTCAGGTTCCAAACCCACACCAAAAGGAAGCCTGTACAATCATTTGGCTTTGTAAGATTGGCCTAAGCAGCTTGCACACCAACTAGGAACCTGTAAAATGTAGAAATATCTAATTGACACTACACCCAAAAAGGGAAATGACATTGTGACTGTTATGTGTTTCTTGTGGCTGTTTTACATACAAATACAAAACACAATCTTACTTTAAAAAAATGGAAATCCTTGCAGGAACTGTCTACTTATGTCAGGGTAAACAATCTTTGGTTTTGAAAAAACTAATGAGCCAGAACGTATGTTCGAAAAAAACAATTTATTTTGAAAAAGAAAAACCAAAAATAAAACTACTGACGAAGGATGCCAGACAGACGGTCAAGGGCCACGAGCACCCCAATTATATGTTGGCACATCTGGCCCACACAGTCTTGGACTTCTTGCCGACGCCTCTGTTCCTCTGTGGGTGAGAAAAGTGTGTGGATTAATACAACAATAGGGAAACCACATTAAAATTTCAAAAACACAACGAAATCACTCAAAAAAAAAAACATTAAAAAAATAAAAAAAAAACACTGAAATGGGGGCTGCAAAAATACAAGGCCTATGTACAAATTCCCACAGGTGTGATATGTGTATGTTGAAATCAGCAGGAACAGGTAAAGGCAATCTGCTAAATCACCAAAAGTCTACCCAAAAACCCCGAATAAAGGAACGACACATGATTACATACAAACAGTTTGTGGTTAAAAAAAGGGCTAAAGAAAAACATACCGGTAGACAAAACGGTAGCTCTGGAAGTCCCACCATCGTCCTCCTCGGAGGAGCCTCCATTCCCCAAAGATCGGGGCGGGGTTATTACGGACTTCGGGGAGGGGGTAATTGGAAGAGGGGTGGTTGGAGGAGAGGGGGAAGTGGGACGGAGGGGAAGGAGGCCCGACATTTCCGGGAGAGGGTCTTGGAAGGCTGGGGAGGAGTGGGGAATAGGGGAATTATTGGGGGTGGAGTGTTGGCTGGGGGTTGGGGAGAGTGGGCGTGACCACCGTCTGGCCGGACGGTGACGGCGTAGTCTTGGCTGTCCCCCTAAAAGATGTAAAACAAATTGTGGTTAGTTTCAGCACAAATCCTGGCCAAAAAACAAATTAAAATCACCCCCCACCAACAAAAAACATGCAAATATGAGGAGAATGAATAAATATGAAATAGAGGGAAAACATGGCTATGCAGATATGAGTAGAATGAATAAATAGGACAGACATGAAAACATGCACACGCAGTTTGGGCCACAAAGACAAACATGAAAACCACAATACATAAAACTTACTTTCTGAGATCTGCATGCGAAAGCATGCCAGCAAGCGGGGCGTTCGCCGTTGCAGGTCCGACCACCTGCACTCCAGCTGGCCGATGTTGCGACGTGAGCCGATGGAGCGCAGGCGGGCCCGTGCCTCCGCATATGCGGAACGCTTCTGCCGGTTGGTGATGGGTGGAGGCTGGCTGGTGATACGCCTATCCATCACCTCCGTTAGCACCAGCAGCTCGCGCCTGGTGAATGCGGAGGCTCTCATGATGGCAATGGTGTTTTTCTTAAAAATCATTTTTGATAAAGTGGCCAAAAAATTTCTGATTGGCTAATGTATTTGGGAAATTAACAGGAGCAATTCTATTGGTTAGTGTATGAGTCATGTGTTCGACAGGGCCAGAAATCTCTGGAGAGTTATGATAGGCTTGATGCAGTGACATGCGTAAGCAAATTTAAATAAAGAAATGAACCCCGGGAAATATGCGGGGATCCAAAGCAATAGAACAATTGTTTAATTGTGGGTAACATGTTTTTTGAGCAATAAAAGCGAATGTTTAAGCCGTACGTATTCTGCGGGAAAACACAAACACGGACAAGAGTAAAGTTTCTTGCATTGTGTTGAAAAAAAACAAACAATTAAGCTAATTGATACATTGATTGGCATGGTACGATTGATGGAGGTAGGTAGAATAAAGGAGCAGGTAATCGACATCTGACAAGGCCACTTCCGGTTTATACTTGTGCGTGCGTTCCCTTCAAGCCATTTCAGGGATGTACGCTCGCTATTTCGCACGCTCGTTAGTTAGAGGAGGGGTCGTCTGAGTTTGGGGAGGATTTTTAGATGCGTTCGAAAATACGAGCGAGCCCTTGAATTTAAATATTTTTGTACGTACGCCTAACGTACGTTCGCCCGCTTGCGAGTGGGTCTGAATCAGGCCCATAGTGCAAAGTGCTAGTATAGTGCAGAAGAGAATAGAGATCCAATCTTAGAACTTATATACTGTAGTTCACTGCCATATACATATGTGCCAATGTAAACAAATTACAAAGTGCTAGTACAGTGCAGAACACTTTTTAATTTCTCCCCTGGTCTCCTACCCTTTTAGGCTGGTGGTTGTGTTGGACACGACACCATCTGCTGTGAATGGACCCCCCCTTTGTTGGACCTCATCCCAGTGACAGGAGGCAAAGTTTGGTGGTGTGTAGTGAAAATTGCCTATCTGTAAGAACACTTTCCATCTGGTGTTTACTAACACCACCGGCCTAAAAGGGTAGGAGACCAGGGGAGAAATTAAAGTTTTTTCTGCACTGTACTAGCACTTTATAATTTGTTTACATTGGCACATATGTATATGACAGTGAAGAATACAAGTTCTAAGATTGGATCTCTATTCTCTTCTGCACTATACTAGTACTTTGTACTATGTTTACATTTACATGTATATAAATGGCAGCGAGTTCAATAGATTGTGTTATCTATTTTATGTTGTCTTTATTGACCAATAAATTCTTTTTACAATCAGTGTACAATTGCTATAGTCTGCACCCATTCCTTTTACATCATTCTAAAGGGAGCGCTTGGAGTTACTCAACAACCATATAGCATTGTGTTCAAACCTAAGCACTGGGCCTACAAACTAAGTGGTAGCCAATGTCCACTATTCACACAGAGCTGTGCATGGACCGGCTTCACTATGACAATTCATTTTTAGTATAAATTCACTAGGACCCTCAGAAAACTGATTACAGTAATGGTCACCAGGGTCGGAACTAAGGAAGCGTGAGCGGTGCCGCCGCATCAGAGCAAAGGATGCCCTGGGAGGCGGAATCGTCTGCCGCCACAATCTCCATTTGCCAGACACCCGCTGCAATGTTGTTACCTAGCTATTTATCTACACTCTCCAGAGCTCACTCCCGAGCTCTGCCTTCCCAGCATCCATACTGCATGTAGGGAGAGACGTCATGACATCTCTCCCACAGTGCTGAGAGAGGTGCCGTCCAGCAGCCAGCACAGCATGGTGGCTAATCATAACTGTAATCATACTTGCACAGTGTCACTGATAGTAGGTCAGAGATTGGTGGCCAGGTGAGTTTTGTGACTCACCCTATGGAAGGGGGTATTACTGTGTGGCATAGTGTGTAAGGGGCATTACTATGGCATAATGTGTAAGGGGCATTACTGTGTAGCATAATATATATGGGGCATTAATGTGTGGCATAATGTGTAAAGGGGCACTATGGTGTGGTTTAATGTGAATAAGGGGCATTATTGTGTGGTGCAATGTGAATAAGTTTTCACTATTGTGTGTTGTAATTTACATTAGGGGTACTATTGTGTGACCATGCCCCTTCCCGTGCGACCACCCCCTTTTATTTTTTTCCCTATTTAGAATACGGGTGGGAGATGCCAATGCTCTTTCTGGCACTGGGCAGTCTAGTCACAGCTTTGTTGGTCAGAAATTAGATTTTAGGCAAACTGCCAGCTGTTCTATTAACACACACTCCAATATAGTACAATTACAGTTTCTAAAATAGAGACAATATTTAAAATGATTACGTTAGTTTAAAAGACTTTTGGCATCTGGAAAAAAACATAAGCTAAATCTAACACTTTACATATCATATGCTCATCTGTTAAAGAAAGTAACAAATGATCTGTGGAACTGTTACTGAATAAGACGTAATTACTTACTTCAAGAATAATGGAATGTCAGCAGCCGTTCAATGAGAGTACAAGTCTATTATGTTTTGTTCAACAAAACTTATTAACATTTTAGTAAGGGTCGGTAGAAGAAGCGGCATAAGGAAAAAATAATTATTTTGCAGTGGAATTTTGCCAATACTTTTAGCAGCTCATCTTTAAACCAGATTAACTTTCTTTTCAAATGAAATAACTATAATGGCACATATTAAATGTAATTTAAATTTTTTCCTCTAAATGCATTTATAGTGTATTTAAAACACACGTAGCACTAAAAAACATAGGGCCTGAATCACTACGGATCGCAATATTGCGTACGCACGCAGTTCAACTGCGATAGCTAGCTAATCCGTTGCGATCGCAATGCAAACATAAGGACGCCCACTTTACCTTACATACATCTGTAATGTTTAGCAGAATAGCGAAACCATCGGTGCAATTGAGTTCCATCGTAGCCTCACACACACTTGCACAAGTCATGACCTTACTCAGAAATTGCTAACTTCCACGCACACTATGAGACCTCACACTGCCTTTTGGATCTCAGTGAATAATTTATGCACGCCCCTGCAATGGAGTGCGAACACCACCCACAAGTGGCACTTCCTGTCAATCACTCTGCGATGGGTGTGCGTAACTTCTGCCATCGCAGTCCCCATCGCAGCGGCAGGTTCGCGCACTGCGATGTATACGCATGCACAGAACACAATAATCACCCAATTGAGTCTGTATTAGCAACTGCGATCCAAGCTGAATCAGGCCCATAGTTCCTAATGTTATACAGCCATGTTTGCTCTTGAGTTGCATGCATTGCAGTAGCAGTATTCTGAATGCGTCTAACTACATAACTGTGCATTTGCAGAATTTTATAACATTTTGGATAGCAGATAATGATTTGTAAAACATGAGTCTAAACTCAAATGCAGATCAAAAGTGTTTGAGTTTCATAGGCATCTTTTATTATCTTTTTTTCTCTTACTAGTGTTTAAAAATATCAACAATTCAAACAATACATGTTAAGAAAGCAAATCAGACAGAAAATTTGACCGCAAAGGCAGGTTACAAGAAACTGAAGGTCAGGGCTGGCAGAGATCAAATAAAGTTGAGGGTTTAGGCTTGGTAATTGCACAGATAAACAACAGTGGGCCTGATTCAGACCCGGTCACAAGCGCTGAGAGCTCGCAACCGGGTCAATGTTGGCCCAGAGCGCATGCACATGACAGAGCCGGCTCCGTCGTGCACATGCGCGAGACCCGGATAGCGACGGGCAATCCGTCGCTCCGGGTCTCGCACCAAAGTGGGCGTGCTGTCGATGTCGAGTGACAGCACGCCCCCTTTGGTGGGCGGGCCGGGGGGGTGGCTGTCCAGACAGAGGCGTTTGGGGGCGGCCCCACTGACATCACAAGTGATGTCAGTGGGAGAGCTTTCGGCTCTGTTTGAGCTGAAAGCTCTCTGGGGCTTGCGGCCACGAGACCCTACCACAAGGGTGTCATCGCAAGCCCGATGGTCGCGATGGTCTTGACCATCGTGACTATCATTCTGGCCGCTCACAATAGCTGTGGGTGGCAGGAGGCCGCTCCATAAAAAAAAAAAAAGACGCCCTGATTCAGGGCGAGCGCTCTGTCAGAGCGTCCGGCTCTGAATCAGGGCCAGAGATACAAGTATGTGTTTGTGGGGTGTCAGTGTTTGTATATATATATATATTTGTATATTGAAATTGTTATACAACATTCTGCATCAGTGAACAGTGATTCTACGAATGTGTGACCAGTGCTGCCACCTAGGGTTTGATGCTGAGGTGGTTGCTGTCCCCAGGCTGTGACACCTCAAGAAGCTTAGACCCAAAATGCTATTTTACTTTCACAAATGTGCCTACTGTTCCTTCTAGTGCATTCATGGCACATGCCAAATTCAAAATCCCTAACCCCGCCCTTGGTCTATGCTTAGCTTTGTGTGCTTGTGGACACTTCAGGACCATATATCTCACTGACCCCAGGCCAACATTGCTGGACCATTTGCAATATGTAGTGCTTATCTTCAAATATCAAGTTCCTATTTCCTTATAGATTGTAAACTTGCGAGCAGGGTCAACTCTTTGTCTGTCTGTCTTACCCAGTCTGGCTTATTACTGTTTTGTTCCTCATTGTAAAGCTAAATAGAATATGCTGGATTTATATAAATAAAGGTAAATAATAAAAATAATAATAATAATTATTATTATTTAATCCTTGCAAACTAATAATAATAATAATTATTATTATTATTATTATTATTATTATTATTAATAAACTTTTCTTTATTTTCTCTTCCTTACAAACCGTTAGTAATAATATTAATAATAATAATAATTTTGCAAGCCTGCTGGTGATATTTTAGCCTCTTAATAACCCATACAAAGGCTGCCTGTTATGCTAAAACACTAAATCAACAATCATAAATCCTGGTGAAAATCACAGATTTACAACAATGGATAATATCACAAGCTCGTCGTCCCTTGGGTCACTCACTGAAAATGAGATACAGGTAATGTAGCTGGTTATAGGAGTGTATAATCAGCGGTTTGAGGCTTGTGACTGTGGGGAAGTTTGTTTCTTAATGGAGGTAGTTGTATTTCTGGAGGGGAGTGGTGATGTGTAATGCTGTCATTCCTAAGTTAGGACAAGGAATGTGCAGTAGCAGGATGCTAAATGAGATTCAGTAGTGGAAAAATGTCTGCTATCTAGAATTACAGGCATGGAGAACATCAAAAGAACCTGGAGTTATGTTCACCTATGAACATAGGAACATAGACAGAAGTAGAAATTTGGTAATGTGAGGTCCCAGTTCCAATTTTTTTGCCAAAACTTGTGTTACTGTACTTTGGCAGTTTACCACTTTGTCCCATGACCATTAGTTAGGCAATAAAGTTTTGTAGCTTCATCTCTATTCTCAGGTCATGCTTACTGACTCCTGGGGCCAAATGTAATAGGGTGAGAGTTTAGAAAATGGTAGAGTTTAGCAGCACTTTTTAAACTTAGCCAATGTAATGGAGTCTGAGAACATGCAAACTCACAGTTTTTAGACTAAAAAAACTCACGAATTGACCTCTCATCCAGATGTTTTCCCATTTTGAAGATAAACTCGACCAATATGAGAGATTACTGCTAAACTCTCACATTTTGTAAACTCTCACCCTATTACATTTGGCCCATGGTGTTTTTCAATTTGATTTTTTTTTAAATTGATGTCAATATCAAAATCTACATCAAACATCACTAAAGTGTCAACAGTTCATAATTTGAAACACAAAACTCAGTGCCGCCATTTGATATTATGCCACACAGAATAAATTACATCCAGAACACACTATGCCACACTGTAGTGCCCTAATTTCACAATATGCAACACTGTGACCCCAAATCATATTATGCCACACTCTGCCCCTAGTTCACCTTGTACCACACTGTGCCTCCAGTTCACATTGTGGCACACTGTAGGGCTCCTAGTTTACATTATCCCATACAGTTTCCCCAGTTCACATAATGCAACACTGTAGTTTTGGAGCTTCATCTCTATTCTCAGATCATGCTTACGGACTCTTGGTAGTTCCCCCAGTTCACATGATGCAACACTGAAGTTCACATTATGCCATACTGTGGTGCACCCTATTCACATTATGTCACGCAGTGCCCTCAGTTCACACTATGTCACACAGTGTCTCCAGTTCATATTATGCCACACAGTTCCCCCAATATATTATGTAACTCCACTGCTACTCACCTCACTTTGTGTAACTGTAGTAGGCCTCAGATTACTTTACTCTCCTCCATACAGTATATTGCTGTGCACCCTTAAGCATTGTTGAAACGATCTAATGCTCAAGGAATTCGGGAGCCAGAGATCACTCTGCATGCTCATGTGTGACATAGTGGAAATGGGTGGTCCTGTGCACACGCAGACCACATGGAATTTCACCTATGCATAGGAAATAAAAGTTAAATTAAAGTTTTATTTTTCCATAAAAACTTAAAAACACAATCATAAAACAGCAATAAAAGCTGCTTACCTGTTTAAATAACTGTTAGTGATATTAGTCTCTTCCTGTGATGTTCAGGATGAAGCTTTTTTCTGTCACTGAAGATCCATATCCACATGGGGGTAAATTTACTGTACAGTGAATTTCAAAGTCTGCTTTTGTTTTTAATATTATTGCCCCATTTTAATTCCAACTGCTAAAAAAGTGACTTTGAGAATTTTCGTATAATTAATTTAACCCATGAAGTTTCAGGTTGGAGGCAGCAGAAGTATAACAGGTGAAACAACACCATAGGTGTTGGAACAGGGAGGCAGGCCTGGCAACAGGAGGGGACTACGGGTACACCTGTACCAGGCCCCAATGTCCAGACAGGCACAAAGCGGGCCATGGACGGCAGATAGCTTTGGTCATCAGATAGCTCCAGCCGGCGTGCCACGCCCACCGGTACCCACCAACAAGCTTACTTGCAGTCTGGCCTCGGCAGCGCTGGGCTCTTCCATGTGGCTCAGACTTGGCCCAGGCCGGACATGATCTTCAGCAACTATGACGTCACGCCACTGCACATCGTCCCTGCCTGTCAGGCTGCGGTGGAGAGGGAAAGGGGGTAGGGGGTTAGGGCTGAAGAAAGAGAAGGAGGTTTGGGGCTGAAGAAGGTAAAAGGGGATGAGGGCTGGGGAAGGTGATAGGAGTCATGGGAGTTTGACTAAGGCCCGGGGAAGGTGATAGGTGAAAGCTAAGAGTAGCTTTTGGGCTGAGAATGGTGATGAGGGTCTGAGGCTGAGGAAGGTGATAAGAAGCTTTTGGGTTGAGGATTGTGATGAGAGGATGAATTTTAGGAAGGTGATAAGGGGTTGAGGACTGAGGATGGCTGGCTGCAGATACCATCGCTCCTAGCCCTGAGGCATCCACAGCACTATCAGCAAGAAGACCATGGAAGAGACAGCAGATGAGAAATACAGCCTGCATCATCAGTGACAGTGTGGTAAGTCATAGTGTATTTTTACTCTATTTAAAGGCTGGTATATCTTTCACTTAACTTTATCATGCTTCACATGTCACACATGCAGGGGAGGTATGTATGGGGATGGTAGTAAGGTGGGGCCCCCAGAGACATCAGTGTACCGTGCCCTGAGATTTCTGTTGCTGGCTCTGGGGGGGAGGGGCAAGTGGCCTCCTGATGCTCCACCTCTGGTGCCTATGTGCCCAGCAAGGGGTAAGTTGGAGAGAGGAAGGAGTTGGGAGGGCTAGGGGGAGTGGGAGGGAGCAGAGGAGGGGGGCGCCAAATATAAATTATCTATATCCCCCTTAAAATAGTTCAGACACCCCTGAACAATATTATAGCTTTCTTTACGAACATCACATATGATGTTTCGTCTGTTAGACATCATCAGGCAACTGTTACATTGATATTGGTGGGAACACAATCTACAGGTGTGTACACACTAGACGATAATTTGAATGACTGAACGATATCACTATCATTCAATCGTTCACTATATTGTCCAGTTTTTACGCAAAAACGATGAATGATAACAACCAACAATGTGCGCTCCCGCAGGTCCTTGGTCTTTGTCGTTCATCGCCCGACCATGCAGGCCAACCTGACGATATTGTCAGGTTATTGCATGTTCAGGGATAAGGGAGGGAGCCCGCCACTGAACAATATTGTGCATGATATTGTTCAGTATGTGTGCTCGATGTCATTAATGACATTGAGCACACACCTGCCAGGGAAACACTAGACAATGTCACTCAAGCAGTTAATCATCTAGTGTGTATGCACCATTAAACTTACTTCACCATCTTATCTCAGTCTTACCTTGAGACATGTAAGTAGGTAAACTTGTCCAGGCTAGTGAGGTTTATTGACAAAATATGTATTTGTTCTAGAAGTTCTTTCAAATCTCACAATAAACTGAAGGGCCTGATTCAGAGATGTGCGCTAATGCCACCACAGCTGCAAATCTGTATGTAGCACTTTGCAAAAATATCCAGCAGCCACCGGGATCTGTATTGCAACTCCCACCAGTGGCTTTGCAAATCCAAGCGGCTGCATACAAATAAGCAGCATCAGTAGCAGATCTGTCATAATTGGCGCTCTATGGTCGAATAGAATGGCTGCAGGAACTGAGATGCTGGAGTCATTTTTACTGTCACAAAAACAGACAATTCTCAGGTGCACAACTCCAAATTATTAATAATATATAAATGCAATAGAATTTTGCAATCAATAAAGGTTTTTAGCATAATTTTGGCCAAGGTTATGGGCCTACCCACCATATCCAGGTATCCTGTTTAGGGTACGTCCCTAACATACTAGGATTCAAATCCAGAGTGCAGGACCCCCAAAACTGGCCCAGCTAAGCCGCCCCAGGGCACCGCCATAGTAAGAAAAGTGCAGTGTAAAAGAGATAGTTAAGAGCAGCCACAGCTGCATATAAAGAATGAAAATAAAAAAGTGAGGTACATGTATAATAAACAAACAGTGAAAGGTTAAAATGTTTTATAAAAGAAAAATGTGTTATAATGCGGTGCCTTGAAACAGATCAACCAAGGCAATCCAGGGGGACACACGCCCCAAAAATGAACCAAAGTTGCACTACAGTATATAAAACTTGTAGGACTTACCTAGAATTGTGCCTAATACCAGTGTGCATATCTATTACCACTCCATGCTTTTAAACCAATAAGGTAGGGGTGCTAATCCAGACTGAGGCGTCTCCTTTCCCTCAGTTGTGCAATAAAGCACATCAAATGGAGTATATGGGAAAGATTTCTGGACTGCACACCCTGTAATATATTTATAATGGGAGGTGCTTCCTGATGAGACAAATTGCAGGCACAAAAACAGACAAATCTCAGGTGCACAACTCCAAATTATTAATAATATATAAATGCAATAGAATTTTGCAATCAATAGAGGTTTTTAGCATAATCTTGGCCAAGGTTATGGGCCTACCCACCATATCCAGGTAACCTCTTTAGGGTAGGTCCCTAACATACTAGGATTCAAATCCAGAGTGCAGGACACCCCCAAACTGGCCCAGCTAAGCCGCCCCAGGGCACCGCCATAGTAAGAAAAGTGCAGTGTAAAAGAGATAGTTAAGAGCAGCCACAGCTGCATATAAAGAATGAAAATAAAAAAGTGAGGTATAATAAACAAACAAACAGTGAAGGGTTAAAATGTGTTATAAAAGAAAAATGTGTTATAATGCGGTGCCCTGAAACAGATCAACCAAGGCAATCCAGGGGGACCCACGCCCCAAAAATGAACCAAAGTTGCACTACAGTATATAAAACTTGTAGGACTTACCTAGAATTGTGCCTAATACCAGTGTGCATATCTATTACCACTCCATGCTTTTAAACCAATAAGGTAGGGGTGCTAATCCAGACTGAGGGTGTCTCCTTTCCCTCAGTTGTGCAATAAAGCACATCAAATGGAGTATATGGGAAAGATTTCTGGACTGCACACCCTGTAATATATATATAATGGGAGGTGCTACCTGATGAGACTAATTGCAGGCACAAAAACAAACAAATCTCAGGTGCACAACTCCAAATTATTAATAATATATAAATGCAATAGAATTTTGCAATCAATAGAGGTTTTTAGCTTAATCTTGGCCAAGGTTATGGGCCTGTTTGGGGGTGTCCTGCGCTCTGGATTTGAATCCTAGTATGTTAGGGACCTACCCTAAAGAGGTTACCTGGATATGGTGGGTAGGCCCATAACCTTGGCCAAGATTATGCTAAAAAACCTATATTGATTGCAAAATTCTATTGCATTTATATATTATTAATAATTTGGAGTTGTGCACCTGAGATTTGTCTGTTTTTGTGCCTGCAATTAGTCTCATCAGGTAGCACCTCTCATTATATATATATATATTACAGGGTGTGCAGTCCAGAAATCTTTCCCATATACTCCATTTGATGTGCTTTATTGCACAACTGAGGGAAAGGAGACACCCTCAGTCTGGATTAGCACCCCTACCTTATTGGTTTAAAAGCATGGAGTGGTAATAGATATGCACACTGGTATTAGGCACAATTCTAGGTAAGTCCTACAAGTTTTATATACTGTAGTGCAACTTTGGTTCATTTTTGGGGCGTGTGTCCCCCTGGATTGCCTTGGTTGATCTGTTTCAGGGCACCGCATTATAACACATTTTTCTTTTATAACACAGTTTAACCCTTCACTGTTTGTTTATTATACATGTACCTCACTTTTTTATTTTCATTCTTTATATGCAGCTGTGGCTGCTCTTAACTATGTCTTTTACACTGCACTTTTCTTACTATGGCGGTGCCCTGGGGCGGCTTAGCTGGGCCAGTTTGGGGGTGTCCTGCACTCTGGATTTGAATCCTAGTATGTTAGGGACCTACCCTAAAGAGGTTACCTGGATATGGTGGGTAGGCCCATAACCTTGGCCAAGATTATGCTAAAAACCTCTATTGATTGCAAAATTCTATTGCATTTATTTATATATTATTAATAATTTGGAGTTGTGCACCTGAGATTTGTCTGTTTTTGTGCCTGCAATTAGTCTCATCAGGTAGCACCTCCCATTATATATATATATATTACAGGGTGTGCAGTCCAGAAATCTTTCCCATATACGTCATTTTTACTGTGTATGGGATTGCAGTCGCAGGCTGATATACACCCCAAAATTGGTTGTGAAATGCCTCAGTTTGCGTCACACCCTCTCCCTCCCCATTGCTTCCCACAAACGGTCCCTGCAGGGGCATATCTATAATGGGTGCAAGGCGTGTGGGCCACAGGGTCCAGGGGGGCCATCAACACTTACCCTGCACATATATATAGTTATACTTACCATTCCGCAGTCTCCAAAGTGCTGGGGCCGGCAAAAATCACAGGGAAAATGACTTGTGCATGTGCAGGAAAGATGTCCCCGGGAAAAAGGAGCAGGCGCCATTTTCCTGGAGACCCACAAATGCACAATAGATTCTGCCATTAAGCCAAAATCTACTGCGCTACCATAGAGGACAGGGCCCAAAAGGAGGCTGAACACGGGCCCCCTCCTCTCTTAAAACGCCCCTAGGTCCCTGCCTGTCAATCACTTTGCGAATAACCCCTCACTACGAGCAACAACAAAAAAATTAAACTTGACGCATGCGCAGTGCGTCTCGGACGCATACTCAGATTACCGATATTTGCTCACCTGCATGAACAGCGACACTGTGTCCTTCGCTGAATCAGGCCCCAAATCTCATTTCCACCACTGACATAAAATTTTGCCATAACTAACTGTATGAAGTTATTTAATTGACAATACAAATCCCAGTAAAATCTAACATTGAATCATAATATTGTTCCATAATAATACGCTGAAAAACAACAGCAAAAAAAAAAAAACCAAGAGAAATCCGCCCATTTCTCTGCTTAGTATGAAAATGAATTTGCACCTTATGGACTGTAAGTCTTCGCTCCAGTCTCTCACAGTTTCATTTTGTACAAATCACTTAGGGAATTCTCTGCAGAAATGCAGTTATATAGTCATAGGAAGCTGCTGAACTAGCAGCTATTTTTCAGCAAGATAGCAATTACCTCAAAGATCTGTCTCATTAAAACTAATTTAGCTTTATATAAGCATCCATAAGTCATATTGTATCTGCAATTTTGATCATTAGGCTGAACACAATTGTAATGTATATGAGAGTAAAGTATAAAAGCCAGCCAGCTTAAATATATCCTCCGGGGATGTTTCCGTAGTAAGCTATTGATCAAATATTTAACTTGTTTTTCTTTTATTATTATTATTTTATCTTGTAGGAGCACTTTCCAGTACAATGTAATTGTACAAAGTAAATGTACAATGTAAACGTATAAACCAACCAAATGGGAAGAAAATGTTATACAGTTCTTCAAGTTCTCAGATTTAAAGGAGTCTGATGATCCAGAAAAGGTAAAATATAGAGATAAGCAAACATTTACACTTCATTTCACAACATTATTCATCCTGCTCAGTGAAATTAATACCTTAAAAATTCAAACAGAGGGCCCTGATTCAGACCGGTTCGCAAGGCTGCGTACGCACGCAGCTGTCCGCATCCAAAGTATGCAAATCCCACGATCGCTAGCAAGACATTAGCACGCCCACTATGTTTTGCCGTGTGATTGCAGTATGTATTTAGACGCCCACCAGCCTGACACAAGATGCCCACTTTCCCTTAGTAACATACGTCATCTTCAGTAAGTGTATTAAACAATCGGTAACATCGAGTAACATCAGACCCATACATAGCACTTGTGGCTGACCATACCCTACCGCAAGCACTGCGAGTGCTGCTGTGTATAATTCAGCCATGTGGGGTATATGCTGATAATGTGTCTTAATTATGCACGCCCCTGAATGGCGCTAAGACACACAGACACGCTTGCGTTCACACCACCACACCCCCGTTACCATCGACCACCCTCTGTCACCACCCACAAATGGCACGTCCTGTCACTCATGCTTGTGGAGCATCTGTGTACAGGGTGCGAATGCTTCCCGATCACATCGACTAGTTCACACACGCGCACTGAGTATGGTCTGAGCAGCTGCACAGACTGCAGGGTGCCTGTCTAGAGTGTCCAAATGACGCTCCGGGCAGCATTGCAGCAGTGATAATGGCTGCAGGGTGACATTTCAGGCACCCTGCTAGATAGAAAGGCTGTGAGGCAGCAACAGTGCCACCTACAGAGCCCTGCGCTCTGTGCTGCGGTACCGGTCGCACACCCCTAGATATGGCCCTGCTCACAGCCTTCACTCACTTTAGAGAAGATGGAAAACTTCCTGCGAATGATGCTTTCTCTAATTGTCACCTACACTCTGGCCCTGATTCAGAGCTGCTCGCAAAAAGGTCTGAATCAGGGCGGCCGCTTTAAAAAAAAAAAAAAACGGCCGCTTGGCCGCTCGCTAAGCTGTGGGTGACCAACCACAGCTTTTGCGAGTGGCCAGGTGATGATCGTGACCATTGAAACCATCGGGCTTGCGACGAGACCCTTGTGGTAGGGTCTAGTATGCTGCAGTGTGGGATAGGGAGCACAGTATGGGGTGTGGGATGGGGAGCACAGTGTGGGATGCAGGCTGGGGAGCACAGTGTGGGGTGTGGGATAGCAAGCACAGTGTGGGATGCGGGATGGGGTGCACAGCGTGGGATGCAGGATGGGGAGCACAGTATGGGATGAGGAGCACAGTGTGGGATAGGGAGCACAGTATGGGGTGTGGGATGGGGAGCACAGTGTGGGGTGTGGGATGGGGAGCATAGCGTGGGATGGAAAGCACATTGCCAGGTGTGGGGTGGGTAGCGCAGCGGGGTGTGGGATAAGGAGCACAATGTTGGATGGGGAGCACACGTGTATGTGTGTGAGTGTATTTGTGTGTATATATATATATATATATATATATATAAATTATAATATACACACAACATAAGAGTGGGCCAGTACTCACAGTACCCTTTTTGGTAGTTGCAGCACTCACGGCATATGTAAAAGTCCAACACAGGGAAATAAGTCAACTTTCCAGTGTATCTTTATTTCGCACTGTCATCAGGAATAATAAACATAACACACCTACCATCCTAAGATAGACTTTACCCAGTGATATCCGGCATCCAAACACGGGACTGCACTCTCGGCTGATCCAATGACATCATCAATACAATAACATGTGATCACCCCTCGCCACACTGAGAAAGGTTATAGAAAAATAACAACATAGGCATGTCTGTTTATTATTCCTGATGACAGTGTGATGTAAGTACTTTTACTTATGCCGTGAGTGCCGCACCTTTGTGTACAAATATATATATATATATATATATATATATATATTACATGCGTTGCAAATGCAGCAGCCCTCTAGATGAGAATACACAATGGAAAATTGGTCTAAATACATACAGCGATTCGGCATCAGCACTCATTGTACTATATATATAAGTACCTATGCATATGTAATAGCGCTAACACCAGCTCTTTGCTGTTTTGGTTAAGTCCTTCTAGTATCAAGTAGTCGGTGGAATCAAGCCAGCGCCTATAGGGGCAAGAGCGGATCCGGCACTTGGAAAGCTGAGAAGCGGCGCTGACCTCTGCGGGGAAGGGTTGGCACGGAGGGGTACCCCTCTATGCCCACCAAGGATGGCAGAGCAGGTAAGGTTCCAGTGAGACACCTTTTCTATCTATCTATCTATCTATCTATCTATCTATCTATCTACATCCATGGATGCAGACCCTGGCCTTGGCACTCCTGGAAAATGGGGGCTGCACTCTCCCATTTCGAAGAGCGCAGGGCATCCCTGCCCCCGGCCTGCCACGCAAATGCCTCTGCCTGTCAATCAGGCAGAGGCATAGCAGGGGCTGCGAGCGATCTCGCAGGATCCGTTCTGCACATGCACAGAATGGGCCATGCGCAGGTGCAGGAATCTGCAATCAGCAATACACTTGTGCGCACTACTGATTCAGGCCCCCTGTCCAGATTCTTACTCCACTCCTCAGAGTTATATCTGCACGTTGCTTAAATTGTTCTGCTTTTATTTGCAGTTTCCATACTGCTTATTTACATATCTTGGCCAACTGTTTCTACCGATCCTGCTGTTCTCTCTACGAGACAAAAAACTCATGATGGCTTACAAAAGCAGCCGCAACCTCCACGGCCACTGGGTGAAATCAAGTTCCATTTCCATCTTTTTGGGTAGTGACGTGCATTCTTTTTCATGAAAAAAATTCTTCATCAAACATCGGGTTTCCTGCAATTCAAAAAGTGTGATATACCTGATTACTTACCCATTTAGCAAACCATATGTTGGTAAGACAGATCAAGTCTTTGAAGAGTACATGGTGGTCCAATGTTCAACCATTTGTGCTGCCCTGTCATATGGCCACAGTGAACATCCATTTGCACTTCACTTTTTGGAAGCAAGACACAGCTTGGCAACTTTGTGGTATTGCTTTATTGAGTAGGTTCTAATGATGATCCGTGGATGAGATAATTCGAAAAAACTTACAACTGCTGGTTGGATTCATCATTTGGACTCGTTATACCTAGAGGACTGAAGGACTTTTATATTTTATTTAAATCTTTACAGGTTTTTTCGTAGTAGTGTCTTTTTGTGTTATTTTTTTTTTCATTTGCCATGCTCATATTTTTAACTTTTTCAATTGTACATTTGACAATGTTTTTTGATTCCTCTGGGATCATAATAAGTTTTTCCTCTCTGACATTATATCTATCAGCAGTACTGAAACCCATACTTCTTCCCATCAGCACCTTCTAATAAGCCTTTACTCAGATTTATTTTTCTTGAAAACCAGGTTCAGAAACACCCGGAGAGAGGGGGGGGATTGGGGGCTGAAATGTATAGAGCTGTGGGTGATGTAGGCAGAACTACTGAAGAGGTGCATAACCCAATTTTTTTTTTCTTAATTGTCAACGTCATTCTATCATATAATAGCGTCATTCTATCATATAATAGTGTCATTCTATCATATAATATATAAAACTATGCAAATACAGGAATACTGTTGTAAATTCATGCACACACCAACAGAAAATCAGAACCCATACTAAATATATAGCGAAAGCCACATCGGTTCTACATATAAAGGAAAAGCAGGATCCATATTAATTTTGAAAAGGCCAGATCCATATAAAATACATTGAAAAAGCCAGATCCACATTAAAAACACTGAAAAAGCCAGATCCACATAAAATAACAATGAAATTATTTGGGTCCAGACAGGAGGACGATTCTTCCACTATTGACTATTATTCTTACAGCAGCAAAGAAACTCATTCTACGCCATTTTGTCTCTTCTCTGCACCTTTGCTAGGAGAATTAAAAACCTTTCTATTGCATTTATTGTACTTGGACAGGCAAGCTGCATTGCCTCTTATTGAAGGAGGAGTACTCCAGTTTACAAGAGATGGGGATGCTATATAGAATATCTAGGCCCTCAAGAACAAACTCATATTTTAAAAATATTTGAAACTACTAGCTGGTATTTATACCATCAGTTATCTTAGTACTTTTGTTATATGAACATGTATTATGCTGATAATTTAATACTTGGACCTTTGAATCTATTTTGTTTCCCTTTGTCTCCCTTTTTTGTTTTATTCTCCTTGTATTTGTAATGTTAATTTTGTTTAGTTTACTTTATCATAAAAAAGTGTGCACTTACACTGCTCACTACTAAGATTAGTTTCATTTCTTTATCCATCATGTGGTTTTGTGAATTGTGATTTTTTTCTGTAATTTAGGAACTAGCACCATGCTGCACAGCCAGTCCTGGTTTTAAATATAAGGGAGAAAAATTGTGTAGGGGTCCCCCTGTATTTAAAACCAGCATCGGACCCAAACCGACCGGGGTATAATGCCACAGTCAGGAGTCCAAATTACCGGGTCTCCAGAGCCAAAGCATTCTCAACCCAAGCCGGTCAGGCCAAGCCGGGGATCTCAGGGGTCCCCCCTCTCCCAAAACCCCAGGCTTGGTCTGACGCCTGGGGCTCTTCCCCGCACCCTTGGGCTGTGTGTATGGGGTATTAAAGTGTAAGAAAGAAGTAAACTATTGTATTTTACAGTGAAACTACAAGTGCCAGCAGGCGGCCGGTACCCGTACGTCCCCTGTAAAATAAATAGTTAAATAAAGACATAACACACACACTTAGATCGTATAAGTTTATTACACACATACCTCAATCACACATATTTACCTGTACCAGTTGGTCTGTCCTCTTCTCCAATGTAAAAATCTGTGTGGAATGACCTGCAAAAAAGATTGTATACTCACCTCCATCCTGGTGCTGCTTTCCATAACATCCAGTGTCTTGTTAAAACAACAAACCGACTTACCCGAACCAAACCGAACAGCTGGAAGTATATGCTGTTACATATACTTTAGAGATGTGCGCTGACCCTTGTGTTTTGGTTTTGGTTTTGGATCTCTCCTGGTTTTGGATGTGGATTGGTTTTGCCAAAACCTCACCTCCGTGTTTTGTTTTCGTGTTTTGGTTTTGGTTTTGGTTTTCAATCTGGATTTTTTATTAAAAAATCAAAAAAACAGCTAAAATCACATAAAATGGGCCTTTTTTGTTCCTACAGTATTAATAACCTCAATAACATTTATTTCCACTCGTTTCCAGTCAATTTTGACCACCTCACTGCTCACAAAGGGACCAGGAAGCGTGCTTTCCAAAAATAAATAAACAATTGACTTAAATAATGCTTTGCAAATCTTCTATAAAGGCATTTCCCAACTTGCAGAGGGACATAAAAAAAAACTTAGTGGCCTTCAAACTGCCGTTGTTCCCACTGTCCACTTAACCATATGAGATATAGGGCCTCATTCAGAGGCGGTCGGAGGATGCAAGCGGTCGCTCAGAAACTGGGCGGCCACTTGCATCCTGACCGGCCGCCTCTGTTGCGGTCGTTAGGCTGTGGGTTAACACCCACAGCTCTAATGACCGCTCTGGTGATGGTCATGATGGTCAGAGACCATCGCGACCATCGGGGCCTACGACGAGACCCTAGGGTAGGGTCTCCCTTGTCGTAAGCCCCGGAGAGCTTCTGGCTCTGTCTCTGTCTGGAAGCTCTCCACTGACATCACTAGTGATGTCAGTGGGGCCACCCCCAAACGGTAGGCATTCCCATGGGAACGCCTACGTTTGGGCTGCCACCCCCCCGGCCCGCCTTCCAAACGGGGCGAGCTGTCAATCAACATCGACAGCTCGCCCCCTTTGGATTGAGACCTGCTACGACCGGCGCTGTCAGTCGTAGCGGGTCTCACGCATGCGCACGCCGGCGCCGGCGCCGTCGTGCGCATGCTCTGTGGGGGGCCATCGACCCGGTCCAAGTGCATCGGCGCTAGCGACTGGGTCTGAATGACCCCCATATTGTGAACAAGCGGAACGGAGCAGCAAATGCTAAATTTCAGACCTAAGGTTTAAGTATTACGCTGTGTCTTTCTTGAGCGCCATGCCTGCTTGCTGGGAGTTAATTTTTTTCATCCCAGAAGGGGACCAGGAAGTGTGCCTTCCAAAAATAAATAGACAATTGACTTATATAATCTTTTGCAAGCCTTCTGTTCTGTAACGGAATTTTCCGATCAGTACAGGGACATTAAAAAAAACAGAGTTAGTTAGTGGTCTTCAAATTGTCATTGTTCCCACTGTCCACTTCTTCTTAGATATGTGAATGTTAGAATGTGGAAGGCCAAAAATTGGGTGGACCGCACATAGCTGATTGATCAACCATGGCGACTGCATTAGTGTCATAAGGAAGAAGAGGCTTTTAACTGGGTGTCATGTTATAAGTTGGCCATATGAGGTATGTTGCTGTTAAGGCATCAGGCTGGTTATCAGTGGACACATTATATTATAGTTGTTTTTATTCTGGGTTGCAATCTCCTGAAGGGTGTTTACCAACACCTTTCTATCAGCTCAGGCATAGACACTTCCTGAGGAACAGAGCTCTTTTCTCAGGAGGGAAGCCAAATAGGTGGGAGCCCCTGTACTTCCAACATCTGAAGCTCTTATCTCTCCACATCATCTATGTACGCTGCTTACCTTTTTTGGACAGGAAGTCCAGCATGGATGGTGTGTAACGATACTGGATCAGAACCTCTATACACACCTTCCTATAGCTTCTAATGTCCTGCCTTTACCTTCTAATATCCTGCCTATACCTTCTGAGGATGACGCTAATTTGCGTACGTAGTCATACCATAAATAAAGACTTAGACGTGGAATCTGTGATTCCAAAGCACAAGTGTTATTCAGGTAAAAGTTCAGACAGTTACACGCAATTGATCTAGACACAATTTAGGCACAAAATGAAATTATACAGACCCAAGTACAGTATACATACGCTTCGCTTCCGGACCTGGAGATAAGCATCAGCAAGAGACCCCTAGTCATACAGCGTTCAGCACGAAGACTGAGAACCAGCATTCGTGCACACATATTTATACCCCCCCAGAATAAACAGGACAATAGGGAAGTTTGTTGCTGATGTCATTGGTTCCCAGGGGAGAAGCATCTGTTACAGCACATTTAACAGGCTGGTTCAAATAGACTCTCCCTGCCTCTAACAGCTGGGGATCTTCCTCTTCGCGCCCCCTGCAACATTCTAACAGTTGTTCATGAAATATACATTTTGTTGCTTGTAGGCTCTGCGATCCATAACTTGAGTTTGCATGATGCGACCTCCCCACCGATAAAACCAGAATACTGTAAAAAGAGTATGCATCAGTACAAGACTAAACACAACTTGTTTAGCATGTATAATACCTTAGTTATCAAATACCTTTATTTCTCAGCATTTAAACTAACTGAACCAACTTAAAACTTTAAAGCTTATTGAACCTTATGTTTGATTATGTAATGTGTGGGTATTCAGGGTTTGATATAAGGACGCTAGTTAACTTGGGGCAGATGCGTGCGCATAAAACTAATAAAACAGCGGTTTCATACAAAGTCCTATGCATTCGCTAATATGCGACTAGTTAACACCGCAATTATGCGTATTAATGTGTGTATGAGAAATGGTGAAAAATGCAATCGCATGGTGCTAATAGTATCATCGCCACATGTACTAAAATGTGAGTTTATCTAAAATGGCGCTTAGGCGGCCATTCGCAAAATGGCGTCTTGCGATCTCATTTTCAAGATGGCGTCTTGCTGCCAGTCGCAAGATGGCGTCGTCGCGATTACATTTTAAACTGAACTTGTCTCAGCCAATTAGTCAGCTTCGACAGGTGGAAGAAGAAGGCCTAGCAACAGATGGGGATAGTCATTATCAAGACCTGGTCCCCCCAGTGGGTGTAGTCTGGGAGGTATTGGTTGGCATGCAGGCAGCAGAATAACAAAGGCCTCCATGTGTCTGTGCTTACTATTCTGTATTTCACTTTGCGATTCAGGTAGGAATAAAGTGGGCTACAGAACACAGTGACAGAATCACTGGATGTCTTAGTGCATTCAGGCTAAATACAATCCATGAATTCCCAGACAGATTCCAGACAGATGAATCCTTTGCTTATAATAATCTTTGGTAATTCCTGGCAAAGGTGGTTGTTATAGCCAGACGCTTTGAAGGCTGTAACTTTTAACTGCTTTATAGAAAACATGTGAATGAAACCTTTCCACACTGCAGAACATGATGGAGAAATCCCTTGAAGTTCAGCACCTAGAGCATCTTTTTTTTCATGTTCTCTGAGGCCTCTTCTGACTGTGAAGAAAGATTCTCCACACTGTAGTCTTCCATTGTGACTTTTTAATGGTGATTTCAATGTTGTCCACTGGCTGAGATCCATCTCATCTGAGGGTTGAGTTTTCCCCATGCAAATGAGACAATTCACATCCAGAAGGTGACTCTTATGTTTAGCCGTGGTGTCAGTCTCTCTTTTGGCAGGATTAAGCTTTAGTTTTTTACAAATATAGGCTTTAGTTTTTTAGAGCATACAACTTTATAAGCTGTTAGGATAACATTTCTGCTATGTTTAAGATAAAAAAAAACCTTTTTGTAACCCAATAACTTAAAAAAAGTTTTAATTGCAATATTCATGCAGCCCCTTGACAGACAGCAGCACGGCACCCCTGCAGCTATGCTGATGACAGGTGTGGCTGACACGCACACAAAAAAAATTGTTTATTTATTATTTTGGGCAGCAGCCCCTCGACAGACAGGAGCACAGCACCCCTGCGCAGCTACGTCAATGACAGTGACAGCTAGGTGTAAAATCAATAATAAATTAATAAAAAAAATTAATCATTGGGTGCAGCCCTTGGCTGTTAAATTGATAATAAATTAATTTAAAAACAGTTCATTGGGTGCAGCACCTGGCTGTTAAATTGATCATAAATTAATTTTAAAACAATTCATTGGGTGCAGCCCCTGGCTATTAAATTGATCATAAATTAATTTAAAAATAAATCATTGGTTCCTAAACCAACCATAACATTCATTTAAAATGTCAGGCAGCAATGCCCCAACCAGCACATAATGGAAAGGAAAAAGGTGCAAGATGGAATAGTCCTTGGACCCTCCGACCCACCCTTATGTTGTATACGAAAGAGGACAGTTTAACAAACCAATCATTTCAGCGACAAGGACTGGCAATTGTGGCTGAAACGATTGTTTGGTTTGGACCCCCTATAAAACAAGCTGATCCCATACACAAACTGGCTTTACATTACAAGTTGTCCTTGTCATCCCCATCAGTGTGTACATCCTCTCCTTCACACAATAGTAATTTATTCCCGCTGGAATCCACCATAGGCGCCTCTGTAATTTTTTGATGTAATTGTTGGTAGAGGTCTTCCTCGTGGAATTTGTAATTCATTTTAATGAACATCATCTTTTCCACATTTTGAGGAAGTAGCCTCCTACGCCGATTACTGACAAGGTTGCCAGCTGCACTGAAAACTCTTTCGGAGTACACAATGGAGTGTGGGCAACTTAAGTAATGCAAAGCCAGTTTGTGTATGGGACTCCAAATTGCCTGTTTTTCCTGCCAGTTCTGAAAGGGACTGTCTGACATGTCTAATAGGATGTTATCTCTGAAATAGTCCTCCACCATTCTGTGAATGGAAACCGTATCACACATAGTCACGGTAGAAGACATGTCACTAGTAAGCAGTTCTCTCAGACCCGACCAGATGTCATTTTTTGGTGAACAATCTGCATGACCAGCAGGCATTCTGTAAGGAAAATAGAGTTTTTTCCTGGCAGCTGTTGAAACTGAAGGAGGAGATGATGGCGTTTCACATGCAGCTGCAGATGACAATTTTTTGACCAACAGCTCTTTGCATAGTTTTAGATTTTGGTCTGTTGGAAAAAAACTCACAAGGTAGGACTTAAACCTAGGATCCAGAATGATTGCCAAAATATTTTTTTCATATTTAAATAGATTGACGATCCTGGCGAAGTGAATCAAGTGCTTGATCCACCAGTCCGACATACTTTGCGCAATCGCTCCGTTTCAGCTCCTCCTTCAGTTTCTCCAGCTGTTTTTGCAAAAGTCTGATGAGGGAAATGACCTGACTCAAGCTGGCAGTGTCTGAACTAACTTCACGTGTGGCAAGTTCAAAGGTTTTGAGAACCTTGCACAACACGGAAATTATCCTCCATTGTGCTTGAGTAAGGTGCATTCCCCCTCCACAGCCTATGTCATAGTCCGTTGTATAGGCCTCTTGCTTCGGCTGATGGAAGGGCAAATTTAACAGTACCTGCTGGTCATGCAATCTTTGACAAGCGGTCGCCGAATATCTAAAATGTCTGGATATTTTGCGGGCCACCGAGAGCATCTCCTGCACGACCGTGTCACTTTTTAAAAAACGTTGCACCACCAAATTCATTGTGTGAGCAAAACATGGGAAGTGTTGGAATTCGCCCACATGTAATGCTCTAACAATATTGGTGACATTGTCCGAAATCACAAATCCTGAGGCGAGTGCAAGTGGGGTAAGCCATTTAGCAATGATATCCCTGAATTTTTCTAAGAGGTTCTCAGTGGTATGCCTCTTAGTGAAACAAGTTATACAAAGAGTAGCCTGCCTCTGTATCAGCTGTCTTTTGGGAGATTGCTGTTGCTGTTGTAGGCAATACACCTACCAAGTGGGCTGTCACAGTCATGTAATCCTTAGTTTGCCCTGTCCCACTTGTCTACAAATCAGTGGTCAAGTGGATAGTGGATACAACAGCATTTCTGAGGAGATTAATAAGGTTTTTTTTAATGTCCTTGTATAGACTTGGAATTGCTGTTCTAGCGAAGTGGAATCTAGAAGGGATCTGGTAGCGAGGACACAGGACCTTAATTAATTGTTGAAAACCCACTGCAGTAATGTCGGATACTGGATGCACATCTAATACCAGCATAGCTGTTATGGCATGAGTAATCTGCTGCGCAAATGGGTGATCGCTGTCATACTTGTTTGCCCTTGCAAACGATTGCTTGACAGTTAATTGTTTTTTGGAGGATATGCTACAAGTAGTCTTCTTCCTGGTCCCCTTCTGGGATGAAGATCCACTGACAGCAACAGCAGCAGCAACAGGCATACCCATCAAGGATCCTTCTGAGGAATCACGGATAGGAGAGGAGTCAATCATGCTTCGAATATCAACATTGGATGTAGCAGGATTACTTCCAATGACGAATGAGGATGTTAATGATGCAGGTGTTGGTGTTGGAGATCGAAGGCACTTGGATCTCACATAGAGGGAGCAGGTAGGTGACACTGGACATGTTACGTTTTGAGTTTTGGAACTTGGCGACGTACACTTTGATATTTGATGAATGCGCTCCAAGTGACGTAACAAGGAGGAGGTTCCTAGGTGGTTTAGGTCCCTCCCTCTACTCACTCTTGTATGGCAATGGGCACATATGGCTTGACAACTGTTGTCCGGATCGGGATGGAAATAATTCCACACATGAGAAGTAGTTTTTTTTTGTCTTTTGTCCCGGGATGACAACAATGGGCTTTGGCTTTTTCAAACCATGGGCAACAGCTGTTGCCTTACTTACACAAAGGACATCCTCTGCATCAACATCCTCATCACCAACATCTTCATCATCAACATCCTCATCATCCTTAGTGCCTTCAACTACCAAAATATCCTCCTCCTCCATGTGCAATTCCACAGAAGCATCCTCAATGACTATGTGTTCAAGATGCTGACTGCCTTTCCCCACATTTACAGAGGGCACACAAATGTTGGAACTTGGAGGATCCTCCAGTACACTAGTATTTAGGTCGGGCTCACACATGGCAACCGCGGACACACTTGCACTCTACTCTGGGATTTGTGATTTCGATTTCTCAGGGCACACAGTTGGTTTTCCTGGAGCTGTCTTAACAACTTTCACATTTTTAATTGGATCACCACCACTACTACTACCAGCAGAAGGGCTATCAGCAGTCTTCATAAAGAAAGGCCAAGGCCTTATCCTTTCCTTGCCACTTTGTGTAGTGAATGGCATATTGCCAATTTATTGCTTATCTAAAGGCAAATGACCTTTCAATTTTTTTTTCTTAACTTCAGTAAAACTTGCTTTACCATTTCGATGGCATGACTTAAGCCCTGGGGCATGGGCCTTCATAGAGGGTGAGGAAGTTGACGGCCCTGCACTGCTGGCGGCAGCTACAACATGTGGTTCTTGGCCTTGCTCTCCTGTCATGTGACAGCCCTCCATATTTTCTGCAGTCTTGAAGAGGTGTCACAATCACCAATAGTGTAGCCAAGATGCGGTTACAAAATTCACACACGTGCGGTTACAAAATTCACACACGTGCAGTCGTGCGCACACACAAAAATATTAGAAAAAAAGACAAATGATGATTTTTATTTTTTGTCAGCTCCAGAAGAACTTGGGCCCAGAGCACCGATTGATCATGACTGGAGTCGGGCAGCACAAGGTTGCAACGTGCGTTGCTGGCTGGCTCTTGTGCGCTACTGCAATTAAGCCTAACACCCACGAGCACACACAAAAGAAAAAAATATAAGACACTTTTATTGTTTTTTTTTTTGGAGTACGACTGTAGTCGGGCAGCACAAACAAGCAGTTACCAGTCAATGACATGTTCAGGCAGACCAACGGACCCAATCCACACCACGTGAACACACCCCACACCATTATGGAACCACCACCAGCCTTAATGGTGCATTGTTGACAATTGGGGTCCATGGCCTCATGGGGTATGCACCACACCCGAACCCTACATTCAGCGCAAAACAACTGTAATCGTGACTCATCGGACCATGCCACATGTTGCCAGTCCTCCAGGGTCCAATTAGCAATGTCACAAGCTCAGGGGAGGCGCTGTGTCCGGTGTCGTAGTGTTAAAAGGGGTACTCTGTGGGTCCCATCTACTATATGAAAGTTAAAGAATGTTGCACAGACCTGCTGGATGTATGTCTGGTACCTCCTGCTATGAATGTGGATGTGATTTGAGCCAGTGTAACTTGTTTATTACCATAGACAATTCTGGCCAGACACCGCTGGTTCCAATTATTAATGCCCCCGTGGTCGACCTCTGTGCTGTCCACAGTGGCCGGTAATGCCTTCCATGAGGTATTCCCGGTACACATGTGACACCATAGATTGAGGAATGTTGAATGTCTGCATAACTTTGGAAATGGAATGTCCAATCCGTTGGGCACCCACTATCATGCCCTGTTTGAACTCCGATAATTCACATTGTCTTGCCATAAACAGCCTAGCCTGTGTTCAAGCTGACACATGAGATGTCAGATTACAACTAATGCAGCTCTGGTCATTTCCAAGACATCACAGTATGGTGATGCCACCTACCATTACCTTTACATACTTCTATCCCATGACATTTGGCACTTCAGTGTATGATAGACATAAAATACATTGAAAAGTATGAGTCACATAAAATACATTTTGAAGGGCCCGCAGTACTTTTCTTCTTGTAAAATGCAAACAACCAGGATTATATCTCCCTCTCCTTATCACTCCTCAGGCAAACAAAGGGCAGGCCGCTTGGAAGAAATAGCACCCGCCCTGGATGAGTGACACTGTGTCTTCATTCATCTGGCTTGCTGCTCAGGGTCCTGACAGAAGTCTCCTGTCAGGACCCTAAGGAGCCAGCCAGATTCCTCCTCTCTACAAATGGCCTGCTCTCTGTGTAATGTACCTGACACAACTTGTTGCAGCACATAGGGGGGCAATAATAAAGTAACATTTGGCCGCCTCCTGCAGCGCAGCTTTTTTCTGACTGCAGTGCTGCTGACTTCGGCAGGCCATTATGGAATCTGGCTGGCTGCTCAGGGTCCTGATGGGCTCCTGTCAAGACCCTGAACAGCCAGACAGCTTCCTCAAAAATGTTAAACATAAAACATTTTATACATGAAAATAGCCATTCCTTTACTACTCCAGGTCATATACTGGGGTTATCAGAATATCTGTAAATGTTTTTAGTTCTATGAGAATGGTGGCTGCTAGAGGTGAAATCCTCAGCATGGCTCATCCCAAGGTTTATTAAAGGTGACTGGTTCTTCCAGAGAAAAGCATTAGTAGCTGAAAGAAAACTTGAGTAGTTGGGAAAACATGAGTAACTGGGGGGAAAACTGTGTTGCTGAGGGGTTCAGTATATTATGTCTTCAGTCAAAACGTTGACAGTTGTTGAATGTCGGCATGGATATTATTTCAATATTAAACATGTCGGCATGTTCATAATGTTGACGTTGATCATGTCATCATTTAGCACGTCAACACTGATGTAATGTCAATATTATTTTAATGTCTACAGTTCCATTTTAATCTTAGCAATCTATCCCAAACCCTAACTGCAATGTGAACCCTATCCCTAATGGTAACCCAATATCTAACGCTAACCCTAATGATAACCCTAACCATAATGGTAACTTCAAACCTAATCCTAACTCTAGTGCACATGTCAACATTCTGTCAATGTAAACAGATTTCCGGATTTGTACATTTATGATGTTGACATTTTTAACAATGTCACATCATGAATGTCGACCATCTGTTGTCAACATTATGATGATCAACACTGTCACTGTTGACATTGTTGAGTACCACAAAAAAGCACTAGATAATAGTGTAGATCAAGGTTCTCTTGCTAATTCCTTTATGCGTGTCATTGATAGGGGCATATTCAATTGTCTGCGTACTTTTGGGAGCAGAACATTATGTCAGCATTGCAGCCAATTTTCAAATACCATGGGTATGTTTGCTCCCGGTAGTTACGTTATTCAATTTAAAAAAAAAAAATTTGTGCAGCCAAAACCCACAGAAAAAAATGATAAAATCTGCCTGCTAACCAGGATTACTAGTGGCACAGCCACCTCTTGTCATCTTACACAGACATAGCTCACAGCAGATGGGCAAGATGCCCATATTACAGGCTCTGTTCAGAGGGGGGAGAGGACTCAACTGGGACTGGGCGCCCCCACCGCTAATGGCAAGTCCAGGTACAGTGAATAGGAGGTCTCACATCAGCAGCACCCCCACACACTCCAGCAGAACTCCACACACACAGACACCAGCACACATATACACCAGCAGTACACACACAGACACCACCAGCACTCACACACACACAGACACCACCAGCACTCACACACACAGAGACACCAGCAGAACTCCACACACAGAGACACCAGCACACATACAGACTAGCAACACACACAGACACCAGCAGAACCCCCCACACACAGACACCAGCACACATACACGTCAGCAGCACACATACAGAACCCAGCAGCACGCACACACACACTCACCAGCAGCACCCCACACACACAGAAACCAGCAGCACCTCAGGCTATACTTGCCCATAATCTGGCTGGCCCAAGCGGGAGGAGGCAGCCAGTTAGGCACAGAAGGGGGCTTGGTGAGGGGCATGTCATGAGTTTGGGGGAGGAGCAGGGGGTGTGACTCTCTCCTGCTTGTTAAGCCTCCATAGGTTTAAAGCAGTTTAAACTACAAGGGCCAAACTCAGAAAAGCTTTGCCTTTTTGGGTTTGGTATATACAGTAGGGGTCAGATCGTAGATCCTATTGATAATGGGGACTGTGATCTGCAGTGCTAATTAGCACTCTGCCGGATATTTCAGTGAAATCTCCTGCATTGTGCTATTAGTACATAGCAAGAAATCATAAAATTATGGAGAAACTGCAGTTTCTACTTAATCTTATAAAAAATAAGCTTGATACATAGGCCCCTAAATCTGAATTGTGGTGCACATTTCACGCTATTTTTTTTAGTTGGGTTAACCAGATATATGCGCATGTGAAAATGTACTCCAGCTTTTTCATAAATCAGAATGTCATAAATAATCTGTCAAGAATTTCAGATAACTTAAATACTCACCATAGATTTTAAGCACTGTGATATATCATAGTGGCAGATTCAACACTGACTACAGGAAGAAGGATGCTCCTTGCTTCCTCTTTATTCTGTCTTTGTCTGGAGCTCTGATTGACAGGAATCTGCCTGTCCACCTCGCTGAACTCCGGTAGCTGCCTTCCTTCCCCTCGTTATTTACGGCTCTTGCAATAATTATTAAGATAATCTCCAATTTATATTTGTACCTGTGCTTTCTGGTGCTACAAGGGAAAAATTACACTTTTATCAGAACCTTTCAGAATTTCTTCACGTCTAGCGTTCTGAGCAAAAATACTATTGTAATGGTATCACTGGAGAGTGGGTTAGAGAGTGGTGACATATTTTATAGACTATTTATTTCAGAATTTATGCACTACTGACAGAGCACCAATTTACTGCACAGGTTCCCCAACTACTGTGGGCTCTTTTCTTTTTACAGATGCCATAACTGTGTTTATAATAATATTACAATACTTCATTTCACTTTAGGTTATACTTTATATTTTAAGTACAGTATACATTTACTGTAACACTTTAAACTTTTCTTAGAGGTTGAAGTTGTTTACATTTAGAAGACAAAAATTGCGTCAGGAAAAAAATGTTGAATTTACTGTTTTTAAATGCATGACTGAAGATTAACAGTGATGACAATACATATATTTTATTCATATATATATATATATATATATATATATTTACATATATTGTCTTTATCATAAAGGGCATCAGCCTGCTGGGAAATCTTCTGATGCTGATCACATACTGCATGACTGAGATACCATAAAATATTTTGGTTTATAGTGCTGTCTGACAGCAATCTGAGTCATCGATCCTGAATTTTTTGAACATTGTTAAGCAAAAACTGTATTACATTCAACAGCTCTAAGAAAGTGGATGCAAGCCGGAATTAATCACAGTTCTGGTATTCCTATCCTAATAGGAATGTCTGTTAGGCAAAACCATTAATTCAATCCGATACTCTGAATTAGACCATCCTGTTTTGTTTCTTTCTTCTCACCACACAGCAGAGAGGCAGGTGATCCCAAGCCAACACAGTAAACACATCAAGGGGCTTATTCATCATGACATAATTATCACTAATGATAATTATGTTTTAAACTCGCTGCGAGTTTAAAAAATGTTTTGGAGGCATTACTCATGCCTCACTAAAAAAAAGTATCACTTCTGAAAAGCTTCTCTTTTTGCAGACTCAGCTTTTCGGAAAAGTGATACATTTCCCCCTATAGAAGTGGTATCCATAAGGATTTCCTCACCGTGTAAACAGCACTGTGTGAACATTATCGGGGGCGGAATACCATATCAGGATGGTGTTCAGTAATACCATCAAGTTCCAAATAAAATGCTTTTTCAGAACTTGATGAATAGCCCTGGCACTTAATTTTTATAAAATTATGTGAAAATTTTCATTTTCACCTGCTTTTGAAAAAAAATAGTGAGGCTAAAAAATATATTTTATTTTTCTGGAATTGGCTAGGAGAGCATTTTTAAACCAGTGCCAATAATCTCAAATATCTTTACTCCTTGATATTTAAAGATGGACATAACACAAATTATAAACTTTCAAATATGTTACACTACATCCAACCAATAAAAAAAAAAAAAAATTATATAAATAATTTTAAAAAAGTAACGGAATGTTAATGAGTTTTCCTATAAATCTGATTTAAAAACAGTCGATCTACACTTGACTGTACAGAATCCTAATTATCACTAGCTAAAATCTTATTATCCCTATATTGTGGACCATTACATTAAGAATATACAGTACATTTATAATTATCACCAAGGTAAAAAATAAAGACAGCCAACAGTGTTGGTATTTAAAATGACAATTATTATTGACAGTATTAAAGGGTGTGAAACCGGTGAGTCATTTGTTAAAGTCTTGGGGTTTAAACTCTGGCAAAATGTTGGTGTGAAAGTGGGAGGGAGGGGGCACATGGAGATTGAACACGGCTACCGCCCCTGTTAGTAGTGGTCCCCATGACTATTCACAAATGCCGTTTTACAGATGACACAAAGGTATGCAACAGGAGGGGTATAACAAATGATTGATGATCTAGGTAGACTAGAGGAATGGTCAAGAATGTGGCAACTACAGTTTAATGCCAAAAAACGCAATATCATGCACTTGGGTCTCAAAAATCCAAAGGCTAAATATAGTATTAATGGAACTATACTGGAAACTACTGATGAGGAAGGGATCTAGGAGTCACTATTTCAGGTGACTTAAAGGCAAACAAACATTGTAACAAAGCAATGAAAAAGGCAAGTCAGATGCTTGGTTGCATAGGGAGAGGAATCAGTAGCAGAAAGAAAGAAGTGATAATACCACTGTATAGGTCATTGGTACATCCTCATCCAGAATACTGTGTTCAGTTCTGGAGGCCATATCTCCAGAAGGATATTAATACATTAGAGACTGTACAAAGAAGGGCAACTGAAATGGTGCAAGGTCTACACCACAAAACGTACCAGGAAGGACTAAAAGATCTTAATATGTATAGTTTGGAGCAGAGAAGGGAAAGGGGGCACATGATAGAAACATTCAAATATATAAAGGGTTTTAACAAGGTAAAGGAAGGCGACATTCTTCAAAGAAAGAGAAGTATTAGAACAAGAGGACATGTTCTGAAACTGGAGGGTGTTAGGTTCAGGAAAAATTACTTCATAGAAAGGGTCGTGGACAAGTGGAATAGCCTCCCATCAGAGATGGTAGTGGCTAAGACAGTAGAGCAATTTAAACATGCATGGGATAGACATAAGGATATCCTTCAGAAGATGTAAGGATCAATAAGGGTTGAGATAACAATATGTTTAAAAATGGGGCAGACTGAACGGGCCAAGTGGTTCTTATCTGCCGTCAAATTCTATGTTTCTATGTTAATTCAATTCCAGTTCTAGTTCCATAAGTCATATTATAGTATTGAATGCTACCTACATGGGGTACAACAAACCAGTAATGGAATCTTACAGCAGGATGCCTTTTACAAACTAGCAATTTTCAATGCTTTTGCCCTTTGATCTGAATGGAATTTCATGGAATCAATGCATTGACAACACCACTGCTTAGAAAAGGCTGGGGGACACACTGAAACACAAAGGAACATTATTATTTTTATTAATGCACCATGGATATAAATACATGTATGAACTCCTGTAAATAATATCAGTGAGTTATGATGTCATTGCTAAAAATTGGATTTTTTATTTAATATCATTACTGTAATACAGTGTTCATTAAAAAAAGATTACTGGGTATTATAGGGTAGGGTTTTCAATTCCAATCTTCAAATACTGTACCCCTAATAGGTACTTGAAGATTTCAGGATTTCTGTCAGGGGATGCAGGTGAGATAATTACTGACCCAGCATAATATATTAACTCACCTGTACAGGAATAAAGAAATATGAAAACATGATCTGTTGGGAATACTTGGGCATGGGAATTGAAAAACACCGTTCTAAGAAATAATCGAACACCCTACTGTAATTTATCACATATATTAGAAGGCACCTTCAATTTATGTGGCCAATAGCTCTATGCATCCATATGGTTATAGAAATTATTTAATAATTATCCTATATATTGTATACATTAATAAAGTCTTTATGTTTAGGGTGGAATTATACTGTATAAGGCTGAATATTTACATTGTAACTCCTGAATTTAATTTCATCTTTTAATATATACTCCAGATATATTCCAAAACATTTTAATATGCTTTCTTATTGAGTTTTTGGATGTATATGTCACAACAAATAAAGCATAGTCAAATCCAGATTAGAAGTATATAGCACAGTATGTATAAAGCTATTTCTCATCCCTAATAAGGGTAGAAGGTAATTTTTGGAAGCATCTAATGCCTCAAATTTCATCATTTTAATACATATGAATAAGTAGACTGGAGCCTGCATGTCTAATTATTATAGACTATAGATATTAATACAAATGTCAGCAAAGTGTTGCTCTGATAATGTATCTACCAAGAAAGAGTCTAAAGCAGGAAATGTGTCTTTTTCATTATTGCAATCACTTTACAGTGGTCACTGGTTCAGTGTTATCAATTATATTTGAACTACAAGGTTGTTATGAAAACAGTAGAGATCCCTTTTATAACAGCTGGCCTTACTGATAAACCAGGATTCGTAGGTTTGAAGGAGCCCAAAGCAGGAAACTACTTTAAAAGTTATCACAAGTTATCATTTGTCATTTACATTTTTATTTGTGTGTAGTTTTTGTTCAAATCTATGGATTTCGCTGGCTGCTCTACCTCCTTATTTTACCAGAATATGCGGATATTCCTTTAAGTCTTGTTCACACATATGCGCTTGAAAATGTACAAGTACGCAGGGAAACTAATGTGAATTTTTTTGTGTTTTTCATGTGTTTTTCTTAGGTTGATCTTTTACCAATGCAATCTATTGTACTAGTAGTACATGCCATCACATGAGAAATGTACAAACATGTATGAATTGGAACAATGGATTTCATACACTTATCATGTGATTATTAACATATGAATAAGGCAGTAACAATAGTGTGTTGTATTACAATATAAATTATTGATGACATTTAGACATCTTTTTAATTAACCTAACCTAACAATAAATAAATAAATAAATACAACACTGACCGACGTGCGTTCCAGAGTGGTTTACACGCCTGACGCCAATCTAAAGAGCCTCACCTGATCGGTCACCCGTACTGAGTTTAACAACTTTGTGATGGAGCACTTGTGGTGCTGTCAAACCTATGTATACACAATGCAGATATTTCATATGGAACAAAAGGCGGCACTCACTGTTTATTGTTACAAAGCAACGTTAATTGTATTAGCATGTATATCTCTCAATACATAGTACAGGTACAGCCCCAGAATGTGAGCATATGGTCAAACATTTTGTAAACTTTTCAGTATGCTCATTACATTGTTCTGCATTGTTTATGTTTCATATAGGGAAAGTACATCATTTGTTTAGACTAGTAACAGACTTTGATTCACTATACTGGGTCCCTAGTTCTCTTTTATAGAAATGAAAATCACAAATCCTACATGAATGGTTCAAAGTTTTTTACAAAGATGTTTTCAGAGTAAAAAAGGGATGTGTTCAATTAAATTAAAAGAATAACTAATTTATTCATCATTCTGGATTACTATTATTAGGATATCCCTGCATGTACTGGAGAACTGGTGTAAGGTAAAGTAACCATCAGCCAACCTGCGGCACTGTCTAGCTGGTAATGATTAACTGCAGGGATATTGATCCTTCAGCTTATAGTAAGTAATTCATGTATTAGCATCATGGCTGTATTATATGATGTTGCAGCCATCTATCTCAAACTACTTATTAGTAACCAGCAACTTTTAAATGATTTAAATCAGATTTGTTCTGATGTTCAACGAAGGCTACAGCTCTCCTTACAAAACAACATTCAATTGCAGGATGTTTGTAGCTTAATACTTTTATGTTCATGACATGAATACGAAGATTGATGTATTCTGTGACTTATTGCCCATCCCAATCACAAACGTATCCTGTTGTACTTCTTTTAACAGGTAGCATAATGAAAATGCTTTAAGAATAATTGTGCTTGGCATAATCTGACATGCATATAGGATGTTCTTTAATTCCTGTTTCCTGAGCGACAGTTTACAGTTTAGCTACATATGTTTTTGCATTGCATTGGCATTAACATGCTAGTGGTACATTCATTTGGACGTTCACAAAGTATTGTCCACACAAGAGACCATTTTCTCATGGAAAGGTAAATGTACAAATAAGTAAACAACAAGTAAAATGAATGATTGCATATTCTCCAATGCTATTCCTATCATTTGCTCATTGTACATACATGTGTAATATTAGAATGTACAGTACTAGTGTTTTGGATCTGTCATTTGCTGGATCGTTGGGTATTATGTCTATAGTTGCAGGCTTTTTTTTATTTCTTCAGACTTCCCCCACCAAGACTCTAATGAGGGTTGTGCAAGCATGCTACCACCCAGGACACAGGGTTCTGGGGGCAGGGCCGGTGCAAGGTGTTTGGGCGCCCTAGGCAACATTTCACCCAGCACTGCTGCTCCCTCCAATTCATACTATGCCACATATTAGTGATGCTAATTTATAATATTCCATACAGCAGAGCCCCAAAATCATACTGTGCCTCATAACACTGCCCCAATTCATAATATGTTATATTCCACAATTCATTATATGTCACACAGTTCTATCCCCAATTCATAATTATGCTACATATCAACGCCTCCAATACATAATATGCCACACGTTTATGCCCCAATACATAATATGCCACACATTTGTGCCCCCACTACATATGCCACACATTTGTGCTCCCAATACATAATATGCCAAACATTTGTGCTCCCAATACATATGCCACCCAGCTGTGCACCAAAGTTACTGTATGCCACATAGCCATGAATTATGCCAAATGTTGACCTTACTACATTTCCCTCACGTGTCCCCAATTTTTTTATGCCTTACAGCTGTGCCCCAATACATTATGCCACACATCCATCCCCCAATATATTTATGCCACACATCTGTGCTCCAATATACTGTATGTCAGTACCCATTACCGCCCCCACATACACACACACACCCCACCAGCACTCATACACTAACCCTGTCAGCACTCAATAAAACCACCTCCACACACACTAAACCAACCTCTCTGGGACTGAAAGAGACATAACTTTTTTTTTGTGGCCTCTGCAGCACCTTACAGTGGCCGGCGCCCCTAGGTATCCACCTAAAGCAGCCTAATGGTAGCACTGGCCCTGTCTGGGGGGCACCATTGATACCCCACAGCCAGGGGCAGTTTAAGAGAGGAAGGGTCCCTTGTGCAGCTTCTGTGTGGGCCCCTTCCTCATGAGCAGCGGCCTTGTGCCAGAGAAACATAGAAACACAGAACTTGATGGTAGCTAAGAACCTTTTGTCCCATATAGTCTGCCCTTTTTAAATAAAGTATATATATTGAGATAGCAAGCAATGTATATTGCTGGGGTATTTAAAAACCTACATGGTTAATGAGAAGTACAGCAATAAAGTTTTTTTTAATTAATTACTGTATTGAATGATGGGAAAAGATGGGATGTGAATTTATGGGAATGTGTACAAATATTTTGAAGTGTGTGAGTCATTGTAGTGCTAGGAATGTAAAATAAAAGAAATAGCTAAATCAGGCAATAGTGTAATGTACCAGGACTTCACAAAACAGAATTGAAGATATTAGACAACGGCCAGGCCACTAGTAAATCACAGCTTATGTCTCAAATCACAATAACAAATAGCTTAATTCACAGAAATTTCCAGAAAGGGAACAGTTTAGGAAGTATAAGGGGGAATGTAATAGCCTCCATTTCTTTGTAAGGTGGTGATTTTTTGGTGAGTTTCCGGCAAGATTGAAGTTGCAGCATGTAATAGCCTGTGACTAGAGGTAAAATCCCCAGAAACTCCTCACAATTACTCTCTACTGGACACAAATCACCTTTCAGATATTGATCATGACTAACATACAAGCCAGCAGATGTAATAGGCTGTAACTTGCAAAATTGCCAAAATTGTTTAAGCCAGGAGAGCACTACTGCACAGTCTCCATGTTTGTTCCTTTAGGGAGGCTTCATTCCCTAACCAAGATGGTCACCGTCTGTACTTCTGTGCATGTGTGGCACCATCTTGTCACTGTATTAAAGCACTGCAGTGGAACACGAACGTGTTCCATTTAGCTCAGTGAGACTCTTTCTAGCGGGTGAGTAATGCCACAGCCAGGTTGACAGGGACCCAGTGAAAGTGTTCCCCTGGCTGTGGCATTCCTCCCCTGCTAGAAAGAGTCCAGTGCTGGTTATGGAGAATACAGGGGACCCCTACTCATCTTGTATTTTCAGAACCAGGACCAGATCAGAAAAGCCCTTCATTGGTACTTAAAATACAAGGGCCCCCTATGCATTTTGTCTCCTGTATTTTAAAAACCAGCACAGGCTCTACAGAACCCAGGGCTGGTTATGCTTCTTGGGCAGGAGGTGCAGTGCATGTCATTTTTATTTTTTAAGTATCTTTATATGTACACACAGAAAATTGCCCGCATCTCTTGGATATGTGCATGTTTCTGTGTTACTCTGACTTGCTCAGTATAAACTTGCTATCTTGAAGCTGGTCTATTGGTTTTCTAGTTCTCAGGCAGTAATATGTGCCAGTGAAGCATTCACACTCTATTACATTGCCTGAGTTCCATCTTGAGAATGGGAAAACATCTGTATGCGAGATGCTTTTTTGTGAGTAATAGTAAAGCCCCAAAATGCAAGTTTTACTACAGTCGCTGAGTCGCACCCTATTACATTTGTGAGTGAGTAAAAAATGCGAGTTTAGCACTAATCTCACAATTTGTACAAATTTGCAACCTATTCCATTTGGTCCCTGGTATCTATCTAGACACTGTCAACTTTTTAACTGTGTATTTTTTATACCACCTCCTCCCCATCCCCATCCCCAAACGTCCACAGCCTGTCAGGGGGTACTACGACCGATATCGCAGGACCCATTCTGCACATGCACAGAACAGGTCCTGTGCACATGCCCCACCATCTGATAGGTATGTAAATTGCTCAAATCCCTACTATTAACTCTGGTCATAATAAATAAAGAAAATTATTAATTGATACCTAACTGTGTGTAATGAAAAAGAATAGGGTAATTGATTATCAGTAAGAGAATACTGCAGCACTAATGTAATGTAGTAAGGACTAATCAGATACATATTTAGATACAAGCTGAAACAATAACATTAACAGGAGACTGACTGATAACAATAACATTAACAGGAGACTGACTGATACTAAATTATTACTTTCCCTGAAAGTACTCGGAGGATAACACAACTGTTTGCCTGTTAGACGTTAAAAAGGAAACCACACTAACTATTTACGAGGGTTTCTAAATCAGGAAAATGCAAGGAATAATTAAACTCTAATGCACAATGTCTACAACTATTTGGGCTATATAAGTATATAAGTATGAGGAGAAACACTATTTGCCTAATTATATATCAAGTTGGCCATAGGAAAATAAGAAAAAATAACACCCTACGTTAGTTGGTCCATAAATTATGATAGAAGAGGAATGTTTAGAGGCTAATCTGGGCTAGAGGTGATCATAGGACATCAGGGCTGGATACATAAGGGAAACAGTCAGGAAGCCGATGGACGGAATCCCGACCGCCGGCTTCCCGACTGTATAATCCCGGCAAGGGTTAAATGACAGGCATCAAAATCCAGACGCCTGTCATTTTCCCTACGCCGGGAGCCCGACACTCGGCTTACCACGGAGGGGGGGGGTAGGTTTAGGGTTCCCGGGGAGGACTTAGGGTTAGATACCCCCCCGGGGAGGTTAGCTAGGGGAAGGGGGGGTTAGAGTTAGGCACCCCTGGGGGGAGATTAGGGTTAGGCAGCCCCCGGAGGACTTAGGTTTAGGCGGCGGGGAAGGGGGGGTTCAGTTTAGGCACTCAGAGGGGGGATTAGGATTAGGCACATAGGGGGGAGGTTAGGGTTAGACACCCCTAAGGGAGGGTTAGGGGGTAGAGTAGGTTAGAGAATACTTACCTGGGGACGATCAGGATTTTCAGCGCTGCCGGGATGCCGCTGCCGGCTGGCAGTAAATCATACTGAATCCATACATAACTGTCTTCCCACCCCAGTCTGTTCTCCTCTGGCAGTGTAGATACAGTGTTCCTATGTCTCCTTTAATGTTACAGTCCGGGTAAGAGCCCAGCCACTCAGGCTGATAGTATACTACTTAATACAGTCCCTATTATATGGAATGAGATGAATCAGTGCCACAGGTTCTTAGCAGTGATTGGAATGTGACTTACCAGCTGAATGTACCAAACTCCAGAAATGCAAAACATTCTGGAGATTTACCCTGGTAGCCGATACCATCTCAAGATGACTATAGTTGTTGTAGTAGCCTATGGGCTAAAGATTGCAAAAAGTACCGGAGAGAGATAAGTAGGATTCCTCCTCGGCATTCTCCACTTGCACATGCATGGTCAGCAAACCACCCATGTGCAGTAGCGCCCCGGCTCCCATGGGAGAAGTGAAGTAATTACCTTAGCGGTGTGTTCACTTCTGACATACAGCAGGGATTTGTGGGTGATTTTTAATTTCTTATTGCCACAATAAGGCCGATAAGAAATGATAATTGTCGGTTCTAGAACCCAATATTAATAAATATGCCCCTTTGTCATCCTGTAGTTATAAAGTATAGCCCTTCTAACTCTATATTAAATTTACTAAAGTGAGAGTTTTTAGAAGTGGAGATGTTGCCCATAGCAGCCAATCAGATTCTACTTAACATATACAGTATCTAGCACCTTCTAGGAGATAATAGCTAGAATGTGGTTGGTTGCTATGAGCAACATCTACACTTCTAAAAAACTCTCACTTTAGGAAATTTACCCCATGTCACCCCATGGAATAGTCAGATCACACTTCTCCCTCTTTTTCCTCTTTTATCTTTGTAAATACAGAACTGTAAATGTCATGCTATATAGTACATTTAGAGTGTGTATTTAGTTTTCGCAAAGGTTTTATTACCTTGCTTTATAAGAAAAATTATTTTATCATTTACAAAATCATAAATTATTGTGTAAAAACCTGAAAATGATCCTAATCAGGTGATAGCAGGGTAAAACACAGCTGATAGTCATACAGTATGCATTGTATTGTGCTTCTTCCAGCAATAATTGCAAAACTACTGTACTAAGCAAAGGAGGGAGAGAACAGAAAGTTGTGGTCCAGAAATCAGGGTGATTTCAGGGTGAATCCGGGCTATTTACAGCCTGGGGAATTGTGCTGCCTGAGATGAGATTCTCACTTCCCTGCATTGGTAGATGGGCTTTGACTGATCTAATGAATTATTTCTTTAGTATTGCATTTAAAAGAGAGTGTTCCCTTGCTAGAATGTACACTGTATATTATTAGCTAGCCTTCCCCTCCACAGTCCTTTAAGAACACTTCTATGAGATTTATTCACCTCTCAGCGCACCCTTTATGCCAGTCTTTGCTCTGGTTCACTTTACTGTATAGTGATACAATTCTAAATACTCTATTAGTGCTAACCTACAAAGCCTCAACAATTGTGCCCCAGCTTTCATACATAACTAGGGTCAATTTATGTAGTTGAGTAAAGCCCTTTTCTCCTGTGTTTTCACCAAAGAAAGGACTTTTGTAAACTCTTCTCAATGTATCAACAGGTAAAATCAGGAGATAGAGATTTCTCTGGTGCTCTGCAGCTCACCTCTATGGGGAAGGAGGCTTACAGCAATTTAGCAAGGTGCACAAAGCTTTGTTTTTCACCACTGGGTAATGCTTTACCCATTACCTATCTATGGAGTTTTTGCAAAACCAGAGAGGCTTTGCGAGATCCCCTTCTGATTATAGCTCAATGCGTATGTGCGCACTGCAGAAACTCCTCGTGGGCTGCGTTACGCTGCCGGTTGGAAGGACCAGGGCTGCCATCAAAAATGATGGGGCCGGGGACTGACAGAATAGACAGTGCCCCCTATCTGTGTTTCCCCAGCCTGCCCCCCTCCTTTAGGGACAATTCTTTTGAGTAATGGCCCAGCCCTGTCCCCAGGTATATTGTAAAGTATATGCTGCCCTTGTATAAGTACAAGGGGACACCTAGAAAAATTTATACTTATAGTTATACAAGGGCAGCATAAGCTTTACAATATCCCCGGGGGCAGGGCTGGGCCACTAGGCACAGGTGGTTTCCCTAACTAACAGAGGTTAGTCAGGGACACAATAACTATGGGGCACCACATAAGTACAGAGCCCCCCTAAGGTACTTACCTCTGATAGCAGCATGGCAGGAGGCTCTGTGTCCCTCACACAATGGCTGCAGACAGATGCACTGCAGTCCGGGAGGTGGGAAGAGCATGAGGGGGCAGGGACTAAGGGAGAGGATGGGGACTCTGGAAAGGGACAGGGAGGGACCTCACACTCCATCTGAAGGGGAGAATGACAGTTAATACAGAGCAGGGGAGAAAGAGGGGCTGGGATTCGGGTTGGGGGCAGGAAAAGTGGGCTTTACACATCCGTCGGCATGGGGAATTTAGTCGGGCAGAGGGAGAGACACTAATAAGCAGTGCTAAAGGCAAAGCCTCTCTTCTGCCCTCCTATGAGAAGGGGCCATGCAGCTGCTGCCTGCTGGTAGTCACATAGTGACTGACACTGACAGCAAACTGCTTTGTACTCATCACTGGATCATCTGCACTCTGCGGGCCCCCTCTGAGCCCAGACCCGGTGCAATAGTACCAGCTGCACCCCCCAGATGGCGGCCCTGGGAAGGAGATAACCCTCGCATAGCATATGGTTTTCATTCAAGCTCCGAGAGGAGCCCTGGAATAATGAATTGCAGCACAATGAAAATCTGTTTTGGCGTAATAGGTGATACAGATGTTTAGTTTGTTCATCTTTCTAATAAGAATATCCCATCTTTCTAATAAGAATATCTGTCAGCCACACTAAGGGGCTGATTCTGAGTTGAGAACAAAGGAAAAACAAACAAGTAACTTTGGACTTGGACAAACCTTGTTGCGATGCAAGGGCTGCAAATGCATTTATTTCTTTTCATGCATGGTAAATACTGGCTGCTTTTGCATGTAGCACACAAATTTGGGACTGCAATTAGAATTGAGTTTATGACGAATATCCTTACATCTTCATGTGGATGGACGGGCTGCCCACTGTTTTTCTGTATGCAATCATCATCATCTATCTGAAACAGGCGTCCCATCTCTGTCCACATGCTCTAAACACGCATGGAAGTCTGTCTACATCCCCACAACACTCCCGCAAAACAGAACAGTTTTGTACATCACCACCCAGTCACTGGAAAGAGTGGTTCGCCAACTGTCGGCTATAGTCCCCATCTGTGTGCATATGCAGTGTATGAAGCACACACAGTCAGCAATCGCTTTCTATGATGCATGTGCAGGTTGCAAGCTCCGTCCTGATTTGGAATTGGCTCTGACTCAGAATCAGGCCCATTGTATTACTCTTGTTTCTTTCCTCCTTGTGGAATGTAGGCCCTCATGATCACATCCTTTTTTATACTTGTTTTATATTAAACTTGGATAACATATCTACACATCTTATATTACTTGTGCAGCAATGCATAAAATGTTGAAACTCTTTAATCATTTAAACCTTTTTTAAATACCATTAATAAAAACATCTATATAATAATTTCATATGGTCTGTCCCGTCTGCCCAATGTGCGTTCTTTGGAAGCTTGAGCGCCTAACGGGACAGAACTAAGAGAGGATGATCGGCTGCCAGAAACGGGCAAAGTATGAGAGGTGTCTGACAGGGCAGAGTCTGGGGCAAGGTCAGAGCATAGGAAGGCAGGGGGGCCGGACAAGCAGCTTCTACACTGCAGGGGAGGGTAGCATGGGCAGAGCAACTGAAAGAATGGGTGGGGCTGCACAGAGTGGGGGGCAGGGAGGGAGCTGGGGAGGAAGACTGAAGTGACCTACTATATGCCAGGTACAATATACTGTTCTTGTATTACATATTATTTTTTATTAACAGTTATTTAGTTAACACCAAAACATTACTCCAAACTGTAAAGTGATATATCTGTACTTGGCTAGTCGAGTCTGGACTGAATCGTTGGAATGGTTGCTGACTTGTTCACCTGTTATGATGAAGTCAGCCTGAGCATTGGCCTGGTCAACTGTGATTGGTTTGCCAGCAGTTTTAATCAGGTGCTGGCTGTTTTGTTCTGGCTGAGTCTCCTACAGGATTCCATGTCTTGCCTGGTCCCTGGTTCTAGCTGTTTGCAAGCTGCCTAGGAGGATTGCTGGTTGCTTCATCTGCTAAGTATCCTGGATACATTCTAATACATATTATCACTAGCAGATATACACCTGGCTAATATACTACTCTAGATAGTCCATGTGTTTTGAAATGTCTTATTCTGCAGATTGCTGCATATCGAAAGAAAATACAGAGATTTGTAGTTTCTCTCATGTTTACTGAATTATCATTCTGGAATTATTATTATTGTTTAAGAATATATATATATATATATATATTTATATATATAATTAAAGCAGTGAAAATGTACAGTGCATCCGGAAAGTATTCACAGCGCTTCACTCTTTCCACATTTTGTTATGTTACAGCCTTATTCCAAAATGGAATAAATTCATTTTCGTCCTCAAAATTCTACACACAATACCCCTTAATGACAACGTATAAAAAGTTTCTTTGAGATTTTTGCAAATTTAATGAAAAAAGAACTAAGAAATCACATGTATATAAGTATTCACAATCTTTGCACAATACTTTGTTGATGCACTTTTGGCAACAATTACAGCCTCAAGTTTTTTTGAATATGATGCCACAAGCTTGGCACACCTATCTTTGGGCAGTTTTGCCCATTCCTCTTTGCAGCACCTCTCAAGCTCCATCAGGTTGGATGGGAAGCATCGGTGCACAGCCATTTGCAGATCTCTCCAGAGATGTTCAATAGGATTCAAGTCAGGGTTCTGGCAGGGCCACTCAAGTACATTCACAAAGTTGTCCTGAAGCCACTCCTTTGATATCTTGGCTGTGTGCTTAGGGTCGTTGTCCTGCTGAAAGATGAACCGTCACCCCAGTCTGAGGTCAAGAGCGCTCTGGTGCAGGTTTTCATCCAATATGTCTCTGTACATTGCTGCATTCAGCTTTCCCTCTATCCTGACTAGTCGCCCAGTTCCTGCCACTGAAAAACATCCCCACAGCATGGTGCTGCTTCACCATGCATCACTGTAGGGATGATATTGGCCTGGTGATGAGCGGTGCCTGGTTTGCTCCAAACATAACGCCTGGCATTCACGCCAAAGAGTTCAATCTTTGTCTAATCAGACCAGAGAGTCCTTCAGGTGCATTTTGTCAAACTCCAGGTGGGATGCCATGTGCTTTTTACTAAGGAGTGGCTTCTGTTTGGCCACTCTACCATACAGGCCTGATTGGTGGATTGCTGCAGAGCTGGTTGTTCTTCTGGAAGGTTATCCTCTCTCCACAGAGGAATGCTGTAGATCTGACAGAGTGACCATCGGGTTCTTGGTCACCTCCCTGACTAGGGCCCTTCTCCCCCAATCGCTCAGTTTAGATGGCCGGCCAACTCTAGGAAGAGTCCTGGTGGTTCCGAACTTCTTCCATTTACAGATGATGGAGACCACTGTGCTCATTGGGACCTTCAAAGCAGCAGATATTTTTCTGTACCCTTCCCCAGATTTGTGCCTCGTGACAATCCTGTTTCGGAGATCTACAGACAATTCCTTGGACTTCATGCTTGGTTTGTGCTCTGACATGCACTGTCAAGTGTGGGACCTTATATAGACAGGTGTATGCCTTTCAAAATCATGTCCAATCAACTGAATTTACCACAGGTGGACTCTGTAGGAACTCTGTAAACTGTAGGAACATCTCAAGGATGATCAGTGGAAACAGGATGCACCTGAGCTCAAGTTTGAGCTTCATGGCAAAGGCCGTACATGTGATTTCTTAGTGTTGTTTTTTTATGAAATTTGCAAAAATGTAAAAAAAAATTTTTACACGTTTTCATTATGGGGTATTGTGTGTACAATTTTGAGGACAAAAATTAATTTATTCCATTTTGGAATAAGGCTGTAACATACCAAAATGTGGAAAAAGTGAAGCGTTGTGAATACTTTCTGGATGCACTGTACCTGCATACCCTTTTGTTAGTTGTTTAATTAAGTAGCTAAATTGAACCCTTGTTTGTTACTAGCATGCAGTGATGCTAATTGCAGGAGAGTATTTGTATTACTACATAATTTAGCTTTAGACAGACTTCTTCTGTCTAGTTTGGGAAGCTAAGCAGTAAGGGCTTGGGTTTATTCCAGGATAGGAGTCCTCCTGAGAATCTAGGTGTAGTTCCCTATATGAGTTCTTAGAGTGTCACATTCCTTTGTCTACATTTTGATACATGTGCTTCCTGCACTGTTATTACTTTAAGTGTGAAGTCCAGGCAGCAGCCGAGTACCTATGAACAAGTGTGTGTTCCTGGAAAGGGGGTTGTTATTGGTGAAAGGCACTTTGTTTAGGTTTTGACAGTGCAGGAGTTCATCAGGTATCATAACATTAAGTGAACAACATTTGTTTTAATATACTTCACAATGAAAATATTAGGAGATACTAATGCAGAAATCACACAATAATTACACATGTATTTATTAGAATATAAATAATAAAAGCAAAATCATATTTTATTTTGAGTAACATATTCAAAAGTTAAACTTTGGTGTTTGATAAATAGACCTCCAAATTATCCATGATTATTTTAGTAAAATGATTAGCATTTTTGTTTGATTTATAAAACCATCAGCAATGATTGATTAAAACAATTATTCCTTAGTTTTCATTACACATTGCTATTTATTTCTTGTCAGACGTTACTCCAGTGCATGTTCTGTTACAGTCAGTATCTTCTATTAGAGCTCGCAAGGGTTAGAGGGGTATATTTACTAAGCAGTGTTAGGATGCAGAGTGAAAAGTGATAAGAAAGTGATAAGGTGCCAGCCAATAAGCTCCCAACTGTCATTTTTCAAACACAGCCTGTGAGATGACAGTTGGGAGCTGATTGGCTGGCACCTTATTACTTTCTTATCACTTTTAACTCTGCCTCCTAACACTGCTTAGTAAATAGACCCCTTAGTCTTAGGACAAAATGAAAAAGGTGTCACCATCAAGACCAAGACTTGTTATCCACATTGGCAACAAGGTTTTTTTTACCAACATGCACATATGTACCCTCATATTGCATGCAGAATGCCATTTAGTGGGGTTTGGTATATTATGTCAACATTCTTCTTGCAGACATTTATAATGTCGACAGTAATGAAATGTCAACATAGTCAGAATGTCGACAATGTGCTTTTGACTTAAGTCGAACCCTAATGCTTAACTGTAACCATAACCCTAATCCCTAAACCTAACCCCTATACATAGCTCTAACCCCAATGCACATTTTAAATATGTCAACTTTTCATATATTGACATAACATTTTCCAGGTGTTGAAGTTTATCATTTTAACCATGTCAACATCATAAAAGTCGACATTCTGGTGTCAACATTATGAATGTCGACTTAGTGACTGCCTAAAATATGACTGCATACCCATTTTGTGATGTAATTTAGCTATTATTATGGGAAGGCCATGGCTCAGCTTGGCAGAATGGCTGTGACTATGGAGGGTGGTACTAATCGGAGTATCTTCTGAAGTGATGAAGGGTGCATTATCTCTGGCTAGTTTCTGGATGTTCCATCACTCTATAAGTCATAATGAAGGAGCAGTGTTTAAAGAGAAAAAAATAAACATCTAGTGAAATCTGGGGTGCTAAATTGGTGGTAGGAGGGGTGTTCTGCTGCCTCCTCATTCTATTACCTGCCACTCACTATATACCTTCCACAGCTAGATTTAGTCCATAAAGCAGTGTCTTCCAGTTATGCTCTCCAATATCCGCACTACAGTAGGTCATGTCCAATTATAGATTAACCCATTTCTGAACATTGATAAACACACACACAATCCAGAGGACAAGTATCACAGATGGACCAGAATGCAATAAGAGGACTACCACATGTAAGTAACATTCTGTTACATCATATATCCTGTTTTTAGTCCACAACATTTGAATGAACTGATACTGTACTGTCGTTGTTGGAGTTTTGGGGTCAACTACAATGATAATAAAACACCCAGGATCCCAATTAAGGAAAGACTAGTGGATTTTTTGATGCAAGCCTATTCTACTTACCTGGTTATAGGATTAGAACTGAATTACACTGTGCATTGTGAATCTGTGTGATTTGTACTTAACAATTCTATGTTTTTTTTTTATTTATTTGTGACTGCAAACATTGAATAAGACACTAATGAGTTACTGTAATTGTTTTCAGAAATCCTTTATTAATCATTTCCACCTTGTTTATTAATTTGAAAGCGATTTGGAATAAGTTGTACACCCATCATTCTGTAAGCCTCGATCCCTGCTTATAAATGTGATTGTCAGCAGAACTTTAGAAAGAGAGGGGCGCGCAATGCTATAGAGGACAGCTCTGAACCAGTGATATGTCACCTGTTAGGTCAGTGATTTTCAACCTTTTTTAAAACAAGGCACACTACACAAGATATTAAAATTGCCAAGGCACACCATCCGGCGATTTGGCGTGCACGACCTATGAAAAAAACACACTACATTGGCCCCCGCAGGAATAAAACACACTACATTGGCCCCCGCAGGAATAAAACAATCACATTTTTGGGCCCCACAGAAATAAAGCAATCACATTGGCCCCCACAGAAATAAAGCAATCACATTGGCCCCCACAAAAGTAAAGCAATCAAATTGGCCCCCACAGAAATAAAGCAATCACATTGGCCACCACAGAGAAAAAAAACACATTGCTCCCCAGCTGAAAAAAAAAGCAGATTGGCTGACCTCCCCGCGGGCTGGAAACACTGGCTCGGTCACAAACACACGGTGGGCTGGAAGCGCTGGCTCTGGCACAGGGCAGGCTGGCTCTCTCACTGGTGCGGAGCAGGCAGGAATCGCCGGGCTGGTCACTGGCGCAGGTCGGGTAGGAAGCCATTGCTCTCTCACTGGTGCGGAGCAGGCAGGAATCGCCGGGCTGGTCACTGGCGCAGGTCAGACAGGAAGCCATTGCTCTCTCACTGGTGCGGAGCAGGCAGGAATCGCCGGGCTGGTCACTAGCGCAGGTCGGGCAGGAAGCCATTGCTCTCTCACTGGTGCGGAGCAGGCAGGAATCGCCGGGCTGGTCACTGGCGCAGGTCGGGCAGGAAGCCATGGCTCTGTTACTGGCGCGGGCAGGAAGCCATGGCTCGGTCATTACTGCAGACAGGCGGGCTTGCAGGAGGCAACACGGCGTGCGTGACAAGTGATGTCACGCCGCCGCGTCTAGGCAGGTGATGGGGCCAGAGGAGCTCAGCAGCAGCCCGGATCACAAATTACTGTATTATGTGCCTGGCGGCTCTGACCGCCGCCACGGCACACTTCACAACTGCCCACGGCACACTAGTGTGCCGCGGCACACCGGTTGAAAACCGCTGTGTTAGGTCCTAGAATGTTCTCTCGCCCTTTAAAGTTCTGCTGTCTATTCATGACAAAATAGTACAGAGGGGAGGGTGTACATCACTTTTTGTGACAAACACAAATCTTGTACCTAATTAACTATGAACCAAAATCCATTTCGGGACACTACAGACGTTAAATTAAACCATTTATATTCAACAATTGTAGCAAAATTAATTTGTGTCATGGCCTCCTGTGTGAGCAGCTGTGCGTCTCTGGATGCAGCCGGTTTCAGTGACGCAACCGCAACACACCTATGTCGGCTTACCCACCCCTGTTACCTCCCAGGAGCACCTACTAAAGTCCACTGACTCTGCATCCATTTCTGTACTGCGTTATTGCTAACAATCGTAACGCATGCGCTGTGTGACTCAGAGGCATGCGCCAACTTGTATATCTATGATTATTTTTCATTAATGAAACTATACTCTTTTTATTTATTAATGAACTTATACAGGTGCTCCAGTTTTGCTATCATGACTTATGTGTTAGAATTCATCATATATAACTAAAGTAACAGTTTACTTCCTTATGGATCATTCACCTGAAGGTATCACTGATACCTTTGAGAGGTGTCGCTAGGTTATAAATAGAGGCAGTAACTGAGCAGGATGCCTGCCAATAACAGACTGTCACCTCCAAATATTCAATATAAAACTGCATAGGTGTAACACTTTGCAGTGTTTTGAATCCACATGGACACCAGTTGTTAAGCTCCCACCCATACTTGCCTATTTTTATGGACTGTCCCAGAGACTCCAAAATTCAGGGATTTCTCTCCCTAGCAGGAAAATAGACCACATCCCAGGTCTCGCAGAGCTTTCAGGACATGATTCTCTGCAAATTGGCATGTCCACACTAACCTCAAACAATGCACTTAAGGGGAGTTTTATCAAACCTTCTAAGAAGACAATTGGAGGTGTTGTCCATAGTAACTAGATTTTAGCTATCATTTTATAGAATGTACAGTACTAGGTAAATCTGATTGGTTGCTATAATCCACTTGTCTTCTTTAGAAGTTTTGCTAAATCTCTTTGTCAATAACATTAATCATTATAATGAATACAATTATATATGTTTTATATACTTTACACAGCAGCTTAAGTTTAATAATAATAATAATAATAATAATAATAATAATAATAATAATAATACTACCTCCAAGTTCTAAGCTATAGGTATACTTTGACTCCGACATCCTGGAAAGTCCAAGAGTAGCCACATGCCTATCCCTAATACCTTCAACACAAGAAAGCTGAAAAGGTATTTATTGTATGCTGGTCTCACTATCAGAGCTGGCCCCACTGCTAGCATACAGTAGCTGTATATCAAGCAAATTCATTAAGGTGCACTCACAGTTAACTGTTAAACTTTAGGGCTTGTTACAGAGATGGACGCTGTTAGCATTGCTATGGACGCAGCATCGATGCTAACATATGATAATGTAGCGAGAGGAATCTAATGACAAAAAACGCCTCCTGCCAGCATCGCAGAATCCGAGTGCTGTGCCCGAAGCTGTGACCATTGTGAGTCATTGCCCATCTGAGTACGCTTAAGGCCCCAACACACCTAAAAAAAAGTAGGGCGATAGCCTCTATCGCCATCGCCTCCCCAAATTTTGGCTTTGGGGGCACTGCGAGCAATCTTGCTAGACCTGTGCAGCACATGCACAGAATGGGTCCTGCACATGCACAGTCCCTTCACCATTGGAGATATACGCAAACCATCGGGTTTGTGTACATCTCTGAATCAGACCCTCAGTTCAGTTGTTCCTTCCCTTGATCCCTGAAAGCTACAGGTTGTAAAGGTTTTTCCCTGGGGCCCCAGCATTGTGGTAGAAAAAAAACTAAAATGATTTTGCTATTGGGAAGCCAGAAGCAGGGACCATTTCTCTCCAACCCCTCCCACCTTGTAGAATGAATGAACCCCATGCTTCGAAAATCATCCATAACCCCACAATGTACACAAGCATGTACTCCAAATTCATGTGCTCTTGCATACATTTCAGCACTGCATTACATTATCTAACCTTTTAATTGTAGCTTGTACAGAAAAAAAATACAAACAAATATTAAAAGGTCAGACAATGCTATTTAGGGATCTAGTTACTAAGCAGTGTTAGAGTGAAAAGTCCCAGCCAATCCGCTCCTAACTGCCATCTCACAGGCTGTGTTTGAAAAATGACAGTTGGGAGCTGATTGGCTGGCACCTTATCACTTTTCACTCTGTCTCCTAACACTGCTTAGTAACTAGACCCCTTATAGTGTAAATTTGCTCAATGTGTTGTCATTTTCAATGTAATACTGTGCAAAATGTACTTTAACAGCTTTCAGTGTATAAGTAATTTTTATAAACGAACTTCCTGTGTTTCACATTATTGCAGTTTATTGTAAAACTACAAATCATAAATTAAGATATTGGGACTTATTTAGAGCAGAGGTGAATGCAGTGACAATTTCGGTCACAAGCGGACAAAGGCCCTCATTCAGAGCCGCTCGTTAGCGGCAGTACGCTCGTTCCGAGCGATGTTTGCACATCTGCGCATGCGTACGGTTTTTAGTACGCATGCGCGAACCAGTCAGTGCGGCCAAAAATCGTTTGTACGCTATATAGCGAGTGCCTGCTATTTTGAGTGACAGAATGAGGCGTATGTGGGTGGTAACAGGGGAAGGTGCTTGAAAATGGGGAGTGGAGATCCGAACGCAGGCGTGCTTAAAGGTCAAAACGGGCGTATTATGGGTGTGCATAATTAATTCAGCAGCGTCATTGACCACGTCACTGGGTTATTTTATAGCCAGAACTGCTCGCAAATTTGTGGTAGCAAACACCAACCACAAGAATAGCGAGCAGTTCATACGCTGGTCGATGTACTCGATTAATCTAATAAATAGCGGACATGACGCAGGATGCGATCGGCCAGGGGGCGTTTTTAACAAATAAACGAGCGTATGTTTTGCTCGCTCGTTCAGACTTAGAGGCGTGAACAGACTACAATTTGCGAACGGATCATTTGAATAGCCACCCCTTGTTTTTGAACGAACGACCGCAAATAGCGAACGGCTCTGAATCAGGCCCAATGTTTTCATCGTCAGAGCCGCCATGGTCCTGCAACAAAGGTTGTAGGGAGGATTAGGATGCAAAATTATACTTTAAGGGAAGTAACGGGGGAGTTGCAACTAATGCGCAGAGCATGTCGCGAACATTTTGGGGGTGTGTTGCAGCAAGTGACTGCATTCTCATATGCAGCTGTATTGCGTATTGGTACACAAGCTGGGGTTCTGAGAAGTTGGGTGTGGGCATCTCTGTACAAAAGACACTGGCTGTGACATTTGCACAGCTTCACAGATCGGAGCGAATGAAAATGCAGCAGAGACGCGTTTAGTGTCCACCTTTAACTCAGGCCCATAGTTACCCTAATTCTTTGGAGTAATATCATTTAGCATTTTTAAAAATCATGAACAAATAAACACACTTATACAATACATTTTTCCAAGTGTTTAGTGCTTGGAGACCAGAAATAGCCCACCCAATTCATAATTGCCCTCTCTCCTGGAACTGCCGGAAGACCCCCAAGTTTGGGGAGAGTCTCCTGACTCCTGACATTTTGCCATGAATTGCAGCAAAATGTCACATTACCTTTTCTCAACACTCTGGGAACATTCCTTTTCATTCCATATGCACCTTGATACCGCCAGTAGTAGTGTCCCTTATGCAATTCCCCTAGTAGTAGTGCCCCTAGTAGCAGTGCCCCTTATGCAATGCCCCTAGTAGTAGTGCCCCTTATGCAATGCCCCTAGTAGTAGTGCCCCTTATGCAATGCCCCTAGTAGTAGTGCCCCTTATGCAATGCCCCCAGTAACAGTGTCCCTTATGCAGTACCCCCAGTAGTAGTGTCCCTTATGCAATGCCCCTAGTAGTAGTGCCCCTAGTAGCAGTGCCCCTTATGCAATGCCCCTAGTATTAGTGCCCCTTATGCAATGCCCCTAGTAGTAGTGCCCCTTATGCAATGCCCCTAGTAGTAGTGCCCCTTATGCAATGCCCCCAGTAGCAGTGCCCCTTATGCAATGCCCCTAGTAGTAGTGCCCCTTATGCAATGCTCCTAGTAGTAGTGCCCCTTATGCAATGCCCCTAGTAGTAGTGCCCCTTATGCAATGCCCCCTGCAGCAGTGTCCCTTATGCAGTACCCCCAGTAGTGCCCCTTATACAGTTTCTCCAGTAGTAGTACCCCGAACACATAAAACTCAGACACACATAATTATACTTACTACAGTCTCTGTCAGTGCCCCGTCTTCTTTAGCTAGCGACACAGGTAAGAACACTTTGGTGCAGTGCCAGAGTCTACTGCACATTAGCAGGTCACCAGGAAAACGGCGTGGCGGCTATTTTACCTGCAATTTTTCTATTGCACATGCTCGGTTCACTGGGAAAATGGCTGCAGCGCCATTTTTTGGTGATTTGCACACTGCTGCCAATGAGGAACTTTGAAGAGGTAAGTATTCCAGAACACTGCTCAGCATTTGGTGTCGGCCCCTCTGGGCCCAGGGGCCCATTTGCACCACACACCCTGCACCCAATATAGATACTCCACTGGGATGACTATTGACAATGTGCTTTGCTATAACACATGAATAAAGATATATAAGCTTGAGAGCTGCAATCATCTACAGTGTTGGAACGTAAAAGTAATAAATATGTTAATATCTATATAATATAGAAAGTTAAAATATATATTTGTGAACTTGGTGAATTAAGAGGAGAAGTAGCCAAGAGAGGATTGGAATAAAGTCTCTGAGGATGGTGTTAGATATGTAGCACTTCTTCCAAATTATTTCTCAATTGAAACCTGATACATTCAGAATAAATGCATTTCCCATTAGACATATAGGAAATGCTGTAATAAAACAGAGTTGATGCGATTTTTAACACATCAGGAGGAGATTTTTGAGAACTCTCCTCCTAAACAATTTATTATAGATGTGTCCTGCTACATCTTTGCTGCGTACGCAGCAAATCGAGCCACACATGGCGTGAGGCGTGTGCTCGTGAGCGGACACGCGCCGCCATAGGAATGCATGGTGTGATCGCAGTACACTCCATAGAGTATGCTGCTGTGGGTGATCGCATGGCGCGATGCGTGCGCATGTTTGTAGCGCGATCGGCAAAGATGTAGCAGGGCACATCTGTATATTCTGACAATACATATTATATACAATACAATATTATTTATTTCAGTAAAATAATAAAATATATGTCCCTAAGCACACAAGTCTCATGAAGAGTGTTAAAAGCAAATCAGACAAGATGCAAATGTATAATTTAAACATTTTCTAAAGTTCACACTTAGTAAAGGTAAAGTCAAACACTAATAAGCATATTAGTAGCCTTCCCCTTCCCAAATAGAGTAGGGATGCTTTATTTTTTAAAAGTGAGTGTTGAGTACACTGTAGACCTGCTATTAAATCGCAGTTAAAGTAGTTATACTATATCTGCATAACTAGGTGTGTCCTAAACATGTTCGGCAAATCAGGGGCGCCTAGTACCTTTATCAACAGCAGCAACATGCAACTTGCACCATGGTCAATTACCCGCAAGTTTTAACCCTTCAAACAAGCATATATGCACCTGTTATGTTACCATCTTGGGATACATTTAATGTCAACACACCGTCATTGTACTTTGCTTGTATCTGTATGCGGGTGTGGTATGACTAGTCCACATTCGGAATGCTGACATTCTGAATGTCAACACCAGAAGGTTGCCAGCTTCTGAATGTCAACAGTTAGAATGTCTACATGGACAATAGATCAACAATCAATATGTTGACATACAAGTAGGTCAACATGGATAAAATGTCAATATTTAACATTTTGACACTAGAATGTCGATATATATTTTTTTGCTTATTTTAGCCTAACCCTTATCCCTAACCCTAGGGGGGCAGCACAGATGGTGTAATGATTAGCATTACTGCCTCACAGCACTGAGGTCATGGGTTCGATTCCCACCACAGCCCTAACTGTGTGGAGTTTGTATATTCTCCCTGTGCTTGCGTGGGTTTCCTCCGGGTCCTCCGGTTTCCTCCCACACTTCAAAAATATACTGGTAGGCTAATAGGCTCCCAAACCAAATTAACCCTAGTGTGTATGTGTATGTGAGCATGTGATAGGGAATATAGAGTGTAAGCTCCACTGGGGCAGGGACTGATGTGAATGGACAAATATTCTCTGTAAGGCGCTGAGTGCGCTATATAAATAACTGGTAATAAATAAATAAAACCCTAAACCAAGCCCTAAAAGTCAACAAAAAAAAGGTTGACCTTCTGATGTTAACATGTTAAATGGCGACATTAGGAATGCGTCAACATTTAACCATGTTGAGATAATTGTCGATAAACTGGTTGTCGATCTATTCTCCATGTAGACATTCAGAATCTATTCACATTCTGCTGCCGATATTATGTATGTCGACCTTCTGAATGTCGACTACCTGGCCGTATACCCTATATGCCCCAATTCCAGCCCCCCTTGGTGCAGGCAGCCATAAGTGCAAAGTATCTAACTGATGTCACTACGTTGAGAATTGTGAAATTAGGTTCTTCCCCTTTGTCTAGAAGACAGGTGACTCTACAGTATTCTGACAATATTTTATGGGAACTCTATTTCTGCTAATTTCTAATTACTTGCACCACTGAATTTATACCAACTGGCTTTTTACTAGCTACAATCTTATTTTCTTCCCTGACTGGAAAGAGAAATTCTTACTTCCAAACCATAATCTGTCTAATGTTCTAGCCTAATGTTAATGTGATAGTTCCATTCATTTAAAATGCAAATTATGCATTCTTCTCCCAAGTACGTACTTTAAATCTATTAATGCTGTTAGCAACATTGTGAATTTCACTAATATAATCTTAAAATACCTGAACATTTTCATGTAATGTTTTTTCATTAAGAACAGAACATTTTTGTTTTTTAAGCAGGTTAATTAATGAAACAATATGATAAATTTTTCAATGTACCCCAGAGGCTTCCAAAAAAGCAAAAACAAATCTTACTTTCCACTTGGGTATTATCAGTTTTACATTTACTTTCAGCTTGTAATTAGCAGTTAAGTATAGCAGGAATACTGGAAACTTCATTAAGAATAAATGTTTGCAGTACAATTAGCTAACAGCTTAAATTAAGCAGGTTCTCAAAAAGTAGATTTATATGTAACGCTTCTAAAAATCTAAATCAGAGGTGCTCGAACTAGACCAATTCAGCCAAATGGTAGGTGGAACTTTGTATTTTGCACTTTGCATGTCAATAAAATACAAAATGTAAAAAATAATTTTTGTGTGATATAGTGAAAGGATATAATTGGTGCTCTATGCTAAGCATGCTGTACTGTACAGAACAAGTGGAAGAATTATTTATGGCCTTGAAATCAGAGGCAATTTAAGAGGAAGAGGGGCCCATGTGCACTCCCTACGTACCAAGAAAGACAGTGCCACTGGCAGCTACTAATGGGGGACTACTGCACGGCTCAGTGCGTCTTTCTGGGTGCAGGGGGGGCAGTGCACGGCCCACGTGACCCATGGTAAACTCCATGGTACCCCTCCTTGATATACTCCATGGGGAATTGGTATGATTTACCGCCGGACCCATGCCCAGCGGTTCAAATCCCGACAGAGGCAGCCCGACAAGGATGAAAATCCTGATCGTCCCCAGGTTAGTATTCACTAACCTATTCTAGCCCCTAACCCTCCCTTAGGGGTGCCTAACCCTAACCTTCCCCCCCAGTGCCTAACCCTAATCCCCCCCTCTAAGTGCCTAAACCTAACCCCCCTTCCCCGCCGCCTAAACCTAATTCCCTTGGGGGGTGCCTAACCCTATGTCCCCCCTGGGGTGCCTAACCCTAACCCTCCCTCCCTAGCCTAACCCTAACCTCCCGGGGGGATGCCTAACCCTAAGTCCCCCCCCGGGAGCCCCAAACCTAACCCTTCCCCCCAAGGCTGTCTGCGCTCGGCGCCCGGCATCACTTCGATTGGGATACCGGTCGCCGGTCTCCTGGCATCGGTAAAATTACAGGCGTCTAGATTCAGACGCCTGTCATTTAACCCTCCCCGGGATTAAGCAGTCGGGAAGCCGGCTGTCGGGATTAGGTCCACCGGCTTCCCGACTGCATACCCTCCATGGCACCCATAACATATGAATTAACTACTTAATTTGCTGAGTAGAAATTTGCAGTGAGAAGTTATAAAATGTGACTCCTCCTTCCCTTTGGTATCTATGAGACAACACAGGTGGGAATATCCTGCTGCCATAGAGTATTCAAGGAAATTAAATTAATGAAAATGATTCTTCATTTTGTTTTTCATGGCGGGAGGGGAATTAAGTACATATGTGTCCTCATATCATAGAGATATTTTCTTTCTTTAAAATTTGTGCCTTATTCACATTGAAGATACAGCGAAACACCATTCAAAGTGTACTACAGATGGGTAGTAAGTTTTTGTGACAACTCCTTCCCTCCCCTCTGACTAGTCTCGTTATTACATTAGCAGCTTATTGCACCCCCTGCTTCCTATGTTCCTCCCCTCTGCCATCGTCTTCTTTACCCCTTACAGCAAATCTACTCTCAGTGACAGTCTCCCCCACCCACCCCCCTCCCCACACATACACACTCTTAGTCTCCTCCTTACTGGTCCAGCAGAAAAGTGTAAGAGGGAGAGAGCCAAGCGTCATGACTGTACATACACAGCGTCAGCATGGCTGGGAACTACCAGATAATCGTCTTTTACATGAAGGTAAGTAACTGACATGTTATTGTTATTTTATTCAAATAAAGTATTATCTCTCATATGTGTGTGATATGTGTGTGTGATATGTGTGTGTGATATGTCCCCCCATTCTCTAGCATAGTGCCCCCTTTGTTATGCACACAAGAACACATTAATACATTGGGGAGAAGCGGCATCTGCCTCTGGGTGAAGTTCCCCTTTAAATATTTTGTGTATTATACTCTATCCTTATTTAAGCCATATTTGTGCACAAGAAGGAAAGTAAAACAGTGAAAAGAAAAGTAAAATAATAAAATGTCCATCTTTTACTTTCAAATATATTACAAGACAAATGGACATATTTTGAATGTACTATATTTTCTTCTTGCAGTTACAGCTTTATTTGTTTGAAATCCCTGAGTACATGCTGAGAGACAGAATGTTCTGATAAACTACAATGTACACATGAAATATTAATGTAGCTATTGAACAGTAAATAGAGGAGTTTTTTTAAAAAAAACTTCTGCCTCATCTCATAAATGATTTAGGCTCTGAGAGGTTTTCTTGAAATAAAACAGTATAACACTTGTTACTTGCTGCTTGAAATCTTTTTATATGTGGAATTTATTTTGTGTTTATTAATTTTACATTTTTCTTTAAACATTGTCAATCAAAGAATATGTCTAGGCAGCCGATCATTTTCTCAATTTCATCATGAGATTGGCAAGATAGAATGTGTTCCCAGATTTAGTATACAGCAACAGCACTTAATACAAGCTTACAGGTTTTCTGGCTAAATATTTAGAATGACTTATTGTCTACTGCAGTAGTATTCCTCCTTTACAGACATGGAACTGCTGATAGATTCATGGACACACCAAAATGTCTCTGTGCAGGACATGATTTAGAACAAGCTGGGATACCCGATGTTGCCTAGATTGAAGACTGGACCCTGAAATACACCCTCCAGCCTTTATTTTTTACATTGTCCTCATCTATAACCTGGATAACTATGCAAATTTGGAGTAAATGACAGTGCAGTCAGGTGTATTGTCATTCTGTTTGGAAGGTGGTATATCAGGAGCAGACTCCAAAACCACTTGAGTGATTCAGCTGTGGACAGATATGCGTTCACAGCTGCTAAAATTTTAGCAGCTGCAGAAGCTGTAATATGGAAATGCATCAGGAGGCGTTACGCCTCCTGCATGCATTTCTAATCCAAGCTGCATCTTTGGACGCAGCATTGGAACATCCGAAATCCCATTGGCTGGCTAAGTGACCATGGGGTCATGCAAGCCAGCCGCCGCAGATGAGTAAAAGAGGCCAGGAAAGCTCCGCCAGCTGTCATAGATCCTGGCGTCTCCACTCCCCCCATCGCCACCCGCTCCCTGCCCAGAAACAACAGCAGACTGACAGTCTGTTGCCGGACTGAGTGCAAGATCGCAGCCCCGTACTGCACATACACAATATGGGTCCGATGCATGCACAAGTTCCCAATAATTGGGAATCTGGATGATCCCTGTCACTGTGTCCGCAGCTGAATCACCCCCTGAAATCACTCTGCAGACTAACATTGAAGACCATGTCTTGCAGGGCTGCCACCCGGGGGGGGATGACGGGACTGCAATCCCATTCCTGGACTGAAGGGAGCCCACCCACAGTGGCACTGTGTGGCTGTGATCAATCTCCCCTGTTGTTTGTAACCTCCATATGCTAAGCTTTGCCAGGATCAAAGATTGTGGATTAATTATGCTGTCTGTTATGCACACAAGAACAGACTGCCACAGTCTGTATGTATTGAGTGGAATGTATTGAGTGCTGAGCTGCCCATGAGCCTGCCAGACAGTGTGATAGTCAGGGCCAGATTAATGGGAGGGCCCCCACACGTAAAGGGGCCGGAGGAGACAGAACCAGTTCCACCTCTTCTGGCCCACCTCAGCCCGGCACCACAGGGAGGCTCTATTTGCCGGGCACCCACTGAGATTATGTGACACTACCACAGGGGATACTACTACTGGGGGCATTACTAATGGGGGCATTACTACTGGGGACCTGACCAGTGGTGGGGCATGACCACTGGGAGCACTACTACTGGGTGCACTGCACCAGTACTGTGGGCTCTGTATATACAGGGCACTACCACTGTGGGCACTGCATAAGGGGCACCACTACTGTGGGCTCTGCATAAGGTCCCCATTGCGCATACCCCTAGTTTGTCCATGTTTGTTGCCCAGGGGCCTCCACAGACCTTAATCCGGCTCTGGTGATAGAGTGTGTATGAAGCCAGCCCCTCAGCCCCAGAACCTGTGTAATTTAAGAGTGCCCCATATAGGATTGTGTGATAGTGTGTGGCCTTGACAAGGTTCAAACCTAGGCAAACAACAAATCCTGCTCAAACTACACAACCCTGCCAAATTTGGTGGAGCTACTACAAAACTCTGGCCAGCATAAAGGACAAACAGACAGACATAAATATACCTTTTCTCGCTTATTATATAGATTAATCCAAGTGAACACTGAATAGACTAAAAGTTAGTAATTACATACAAATACCCCTAGAAGAGAGTGGCGTTACTCAGATACCTATTTTGCTAATAAGGCCATTTTGGATCTATTCAGTGTACAGATGTATTACACCATGGAGAGCAGACGTGTGTGGTTATCACATCTATAAAGGCAATGTGGGCATATTGCCTAGTTACGCATGTCCATGGCATGTTAATGTTGTATTTGCACATCCAGGTGGGAGCTTGAAGAGAAACATCAGAAAGTAAATTAGTTGGAGGTGGCAGAAATGGGCGGAAATACAATGTAAAATGATAAGTGGTGGGGGGATGCTGGCCAGGGTGACTTAGGGGGAAGCAGTAATGATAACTGATGCGTTTGTGAGTGAAGAGGCTGCTTTCAACCGTTACAATCAGCAATCTAAAGATGTTTAGGATCCAATCAATATTCTCACACTTTTTTGTACTTGAAGATACCTACAATACAACTCCTAAAAAAATAAATCTTGTTTTAACTATGGACCACTAAAACATTTGCACTTTTTCGTGAATATTCTCATTATTTATGGCTGCCACATTCACTTCCCTGAAATGCTTGATACAACTTCCTTAGTCCAATTCCTCTCCGCTCAATCCTCTCATACCTTATATTGTCTTCCTTCGCACTACCCTCTCCATGTATTACTTGACCTCCTCTTACATCCACCCTTTCATCATCTTTACCACTTATTTCTTCACCCCCCACTATCCTCTTCCTAATCTCCCTCATCTTTCAAAACGCCTGGCTCTCCACACAGTCCCTACTTCCAAGCCTAAACAAGCTGGGACAAGGGCCAACATCAGGGTGGTGGAGCTGCTGGGACTGGAGTCAGGACAGAAAAGGGAGCCCTCCCCTGGCTCCTACCAACCCAGGCCACCGGGAGCTCACAAAAGGGGAGTTGACTGGAGATACAGAAGGGGGCTGTCTGGAAACACAGAAGGGGTGCTGGTTAGAGAGACAGAAGGGAGTGCTGGCTTGGGAGACTGAATGAGGCTGGCTGGAGACACATAGGCTGGGGCTTGCTGGAGACACACAATCTGGGGTTGGCTGGAAACACAGAAGGGGGGCAGGCTGCAGATACAGAAGTGGGGCTGGCTGGTGAACTAAAAGAGGGGCTGACTGCTTATACAAAAGGGGAGCTGGCTGGAGACACAGAAGGGGTTCTGGCTAGAGAAACAGAAGGGGGTGCTGGTTGGGGAGACAGAATGGGGCTAGCAGGAGACACACAGGCTGGAGCTGACTAGAGATACACAGGCTATGGCTAGATGGAAACACACAAGCTAGGGCTGGCTGGAGACATAAGGGAGGCTGGTGGTGGCATAAAAGGGGGGCTGGCTGGAGAAAAAAGTTGGGTCTGGCTGGAGACACAGAAGGGGGGCTGGCTGGAGACACAGAAGTGGGGCTGGCTGGAGACACAGAAGTGGCAAGCTGGTGACATAAAAGGGGGGTTGGCTGGGGAAACAGGGTGCTGGCTGGGGAGACAGAATTGGGCTGGTTGAAGCTGGAGAGACACTGCAGAAACATGGGAGGGCCCTACCTATTTTGTCAGCCCTTTGCCCCACAATTTCTGATGGCAGCCCTGGCTGGGACTACCCTTACATCCTCATAGCACACTCAGTGGGCCTATTCACCACTCAATTCTTCCTTCTGGCAACATCTTCCCCAAAGATGGGTCCAAAATAATCCCCATTATCCACACACAAATTTGTAATTCCACCTCAAAATGTCTCATGAACCTCCAACCCTTTCAACTTCATACTCTTATTTCCACTTCCCTCCCCTTTTCTTGCTGTCCCTGAAAGGCTATATTTGTCTGCAACAAACTCCCTTCCATACAGGTCCTATTCCCTCTAATTCCCAGAGGTTCCAGGACTTTATCACTCCCTTGCTAATACTGCTAACACGGCTGCACCTGCTGCTCTTATATAAGGTGAGGGTCTCTGCCTCAGCTATTGGGCAACAAGGTGATAGAGTAAACTTCATTACTCCACTCATATCTACACACTAATATCAATATAAGCGTTTCCATTTTGATAGCTTTACTATGTGGAGGACCATCATTTTTTAGCACACGCTACGCTTCACATAAGCAAAAGAGCATATGTGACAGTGAATTTTGCAACGTGTAGAACTATAGAAGTACGCAATATACTATAATTACATTTCACAGTCACAGGAGGTTGCAGCATGTGTGATCTGTCCCATAGGGAGTCAGATGTCACATTGTCTCCAGTTTATCACATATAATTTTGACTGGTGGTCACAGGCGGGCTTTTTTGGTTCACATGAGACAGTGAAGCCTTGCCAAAAGATTATTATAAAACTCTAAAAGTCTATTGCTGATTATAAACACATTTTCAAGGTAATACATAGGTAGAACACCTGCGCTTAAAACCACATAAGGTATAACACTGATGGACAGTTGATACAAATTAAAAAATAGTTTAATACATCAATAAAAATTAATAAACATGAATAGTTGCTCTGAATGAGCTGAAAAGGTGCTCTGAGAACAAAAGCACAAGGCTTAATGCAATAAAGTACATACAGGTATATTATAGAGATCCACTTGATCTGCTCTTAGTTAATAATAGCTACAGTCAATGGTATTAGGACTGACTCTCGTTGAAATGGTAGACTGTATTAGGGCAGCAGAACTTTACCAATAATGGATGAGTAGTTCCTGGGGAAATGCTCTGGCATCCAGACCATCAAAGATGGTGTTGAAGCACAAATATAAAGGTATCCTCCAAAAGGCTGCATACAGTTCCAAGGTAGAGAGAAATAGTCCAGGAATCCAAAGTAGCACTTGAGTCCGGAAGTGAGTGTGAGTGTGATCTTGGTCTCAATGCGTTTCCCTGAGCAATGGTCGCTCAGCTTCATCACATTTTCAAGGTACATTTTTCATATATAACAATTTTGCCATTCTATGAGGTGTCTCATTGTGAATAATGAGAGACTGTTCCTGAATGGTTGCCCATCTATTAAATAGGCATGCTCGGTGAGGGTTAACTCATTTACATGGGAAACTAATAGCATGCAGCCCGGTATGCTTCTACTGGATTTTTTTATAATCCAATGTTTCCACTACACTACAGAAGATTTTGGGGGCACAATATATTTTTTCCTAGACACCCAGCTTACCAGGTGGTTTGAGCCCCTTCCATCATTTGTGTTGGGACTTATTCAGGAGGTAGGGAGTACTTTTTGTAAATCTTTGTATTTTATTTTTTTTATTAGAATGTGCCAGCAGGCAAGATAGATATGGTTTGGGCAGTCTCACCTGTCACAACCACCTCTTTTATTAGCAATTTTTGTGGCATGTGTTTCTAAAGTTTGTGTAGGTGCAGGTTAATACTGTATATCTGTCACAACCCGGGCTTAATATCCCTGCCACTGGGTCACTTACTGCTCCTGTGGACAGCCGACTCACTCCCTGAACTCAGTTGTGCATCCACTGTCATCCCTGTGAGATGCAGGCTTCATTTGTTTCCAGCCTGCTAGGCTGCAGTCCACATCATAGGCTAGCCTAGAGTACTGCTGTGACAGGTCCTGATCACCTGACCATGGTCCATCCAATCCTATGCCAAACTGAGCGTCCCTGAACCATCTGATTCTGCTCAGCCTCTCACAGCTAACCTAGGGTTATAAGTTCTGTCCACTGGCTCTAGCAAATTGGCAGTACATGGCTAAGCTCAGTTCTTCTGTTTGGGCCAGTCCATACTGGGTTAAGCTACACCTGTACTCTATGACTAATTTTCTAATGAGTGCCTTTTCCTAGCAACAGTAATATTTGTTCTAGTATCCAGATTGCTGATATCCTCAATTCACTTTCAGACTCCAGAGCCAGCTATCTATTTGGTTGCAGGATTCCAGCGTTGCTAGAGACTGTGACTTTGCCTGTGAAGAGTCTAATTACTATCCATATAATTCATCTGAACTACCAGTCTGCTACAAGAAATCCTGAAACCACAGCAGTGTCATTAACCTTTTGTCTCCCAGCTCTGATTCAGCATTTCAGCTTCATCTCTGACTCTCCACCAATCAACTGTGTATTGTTTAGCTCAGTCATTACTGAGTGAACCTCAGCTGTGCTCCAGTTACACTCATGTGAGTCTGCTGGTGCAGTTCATGTTGTATTGATTGCACTAACCTGCTCTTCAAGTTGCACAAGCCATGCCATCCTGATCCAGTGTGTTGATTCCGTGTTACCTCACTGCAAAGCACACAGCAATGGCCAAAAGTTTTGAGAATGACAAAGTCTACTGCTTCAGTTTTTATGATGTCAATTTGCATGTACTCCAGAATGTCATGAAGAGTGATCAGATGAGTTGCAAATAAGTCCCTCTGTGCCATGACAATGATCTTTATCCCCAAAACAACATTTCAACTGCTTTTCAGCCCTGCCACAAAAGGACCAGCTGACATCATGTGAGTGCTTCTCTCGTTAACACAGGTGAGTGTGTTGACGAGGTCAAGGCTGGAGATCACTCTGTCATGCTGATTAAGTTAGAATAACAGACTGGAATCTTTAAAAGGAGGGTGGAGCTTGAAATCATTGTTCTTCCTCTGTTAACCATGGTTACCTGCAAGGAAACATGTGCAGTCATCATTGCTTTGCACAAAAAGGGCTTTACAGGCAAGGATATTGCTGCTACCATGTTTCCCCGATAATAAGACCTACCCCGAAAATAAGCCCTACCCTTACTTTTGAAAAACAGTCCAAAATAAGCCCTACCCCGAAAATAAGCCCTAACAAAATCCCCATTTTGTCCGGTCCCTGCGCTACACTAAAATGCCCCCAGCTCCACCCCCCGCATGACATGGATGCCGCTGTTAAAGATTTAACAGTGGCATCCAATCACAGCTGCAGTGTCTCACTCTCTCACAGTGAGCGCACGGCACCTGGTGTGCGTGATAGCGTCATTTACAGGAGCACCACGGAGGAGAGTAGAGAAAAAGAGGAAAAAAAAATAAAGGTAAGTAAAGATTTGTAAAGCAGGACTGAGGGCATGATGGGGATAAAAGCAGGACTTAGGGCATGATGCTGTCAATTAATTAAAATAAGCCCTACCCCAAAAATAAGCCCTATGGATTTATTTGACCAAAAAAAAAATAAGACAAAATCTTATTATCGGGGAAACACGGTAGTAAGATTGCACCTAAACTAACCATTTATCGCATCATCAAGGTCTTCAAGGAGAGAGGTTCAATAGTTGCTAAGAAGGCTTCAGGGCATCCAAGAACGTCCAGCAAGCGCCAGGACCATCTCCTAAAGTTGATTCAGCTGTGGGATCGGGGCACCACTAGTGTAGAGCTTGCTCAGGAATGGCAGCAGGCAGGTGTGAGTGCATCTTCACGCACAGTGATGCGAAGACTTTTGGAGGATGGCCCGGTGTCAAGAAGGACAGCAAAGAAGCCACTTCTCTCCAGGAATAAAATCAGAGCCAGACTGATATTCTGCAAAAGGTACAGGGATTTTAACTGCTAAGGACTGGGGTAAAGTTATTTTCTCTGATGAATCCCCTTTCAGATTGTTTGGGGCGTCCGGAGAAGGAAAGGTAAGCACTACCATCAGTCCTGTGTCATGCCAACAGTAAAGCAGCCTGAGACCATTCATGTGTGGGGTTGCTTCTCAGCCAAGGGAGTGCACTCATTCACTATTTTACCTAAGAACACAGTCATGAATAAAGAATGGTACTATTACATCCTCCAAGAGCAACTTCTCCCAACCATCCAAGAACAGTTTGGTGATGAACAATGCCTTTTCCAGCATTATGGAGCATAAGGCAAAAGTGATAACTAAGTGGCTCAGGGAACAAAACATCGAAATTTTGGTCCATGACCAGGAAACTCCCCAGATCTTAATCCCATTGAGAACTTGTGGTCAGTCCTCAAGAGGCAGGTGGACAAACAAACACCCACAAATTCTGATGAACTCCAAGCATTGATTATCCAAGAATGGGCGGCCATCAGTCAGTATTTGGCCCAGAAGTTGATTAACAGCATGCCAGGGCGAATTGCAGAGGTATTAAAAAAGAAGGGTCAACACTGCAAATATTGACTCTTTGCATAAACTTAATGTAATTGTCAATAAAAGCCTTTGATACTTAGGAAGTGCTTGTAATTTTACTTCAGTATACCATAGTAACATCTGACAAAAAGGTCTAAAAACACTGAAGCTGCAAACTTTCTGAAAACCAATACTTGTGTCATTCTCAAAACTTTTGGCCATGGCTATACACCTGTCTGCTCTGGTAATACTAACTGTTCCTGCTTCCCTGGTTCTGTTCCTGTTTATACCACAGCTACCATCCATTCCAGTGTTTGGTCTGTGTCCGGTCCTGCCATCCTTGGAGTGCTCCCAGACTACAGAGAAAACCCAGTTCAGCCTGGTCAATATGCTGCTACACTCTTCACTGCTACTTAGATCATATTAACACAACACCAATGTGCCTGGTGATCTATTGGTTACGACTCGGCTTCGATTCCCGGTCAGCGAAGCATCTATAATATATTCCAAGAAGGCTCCTTAAGCCTGCCAGCTTTGCTCACACACCTCCCACCTCTCAAACAGACATCTACCAGACCCCGGTTCCACAAATAAATACAGGTGTAACAATATCCAATGGTTTTCATTTCTAACTTGTAAAATAATAGGGACAGCGATTTGTGTTGTGTTGGGCTTGAAAAAGGCAGTTTCATGTCATTCTGCTGCCTGTTTTCCTTTAAAAAACAGACACCAAAAAGTCTTAATTTAATTATGTTGTAATTGGATAAATTCTTTGGATATGATTGTGATTAGAAATATCTTTATTTTCAATAATAAACAATTATAAATAACATTTCCTCTTGTTTTGTATACTGTATATTTTTTTTTCTTTATGTTTATTTAGGTGGAATATTTAAAATGCAATAAAATGTCATTAGAACCAAGTACAGTAAAGAGATCATGCAGAGGAGAGCAAAAGTGTTGTGAAATTTAGAGGGTTTTTTTGAAGAAGTGAAGGTTACAGGGATATGATCTTCGAAATCCAAGTTTGCTTCTGCACTCCATCGATGCAATTCCACTTCACTTTTCTCATTTTGCAGTGTGGTGTCATTGGAATATGGCTGGGAACACAAAGCTAAATTCTGCCAACGAAATAGGAAATATTATGGTCAAACTCGGAATGAGGTATAAAAAACATTGGGATAACAACTGTTTTAAACACACTGTAGTGCCCCCAGTTCACACTACACCACACAGAAGCCCCAGTCCATATATGCCTCAGCTGCTCTTCAGTTAATCCAGCATTACACATTCATACTGTATGTGAGAGGACAAAGGGCTTGATTCATTAAGAATCGCACCTGCAATAGGTATACGCAGTTGGCCGAATGTTGCGTACTGTGCATCCGTATGCATCGCAGTGCACTTGCGCTAAGGCTACACTGCAATCGGAATGCAATTACACAGTGCACGTTAAGCCATTGCAGAGTGAGTGACAGGTAGTCAGCATTTGGGGTGGTGACATGGGAGTGGTTGAAGAACCGCAGGCGTTCTTTTCCGTTTGAACGCCATTACATTGGCATGCGTAAATTAGCCATTGCGATGGCATACGCAGCTTGAGTGCTTACTGCGTGCAACGAGGTCAGCAATTTATAAGTTCTGCATGAGGGGCCGATGGTACTTGATGTTACCGATGTACAGTATACGCAGGACTGCAAGGTATTATGGATGTGAGATAGCGGGAGTGGGAGGCAGTGTGGGAGGCAGTGGGCGTCTCTATGCTGGCAGTGCGACGGCATTGCGATAGCATTCATTACCATATTTTCGCAGCAGATCTGCGTTTGATTATGGAGCTGCGATCGCAATAGCGATCCTTAATGAATCAGGCCCAAAATCAATATTTAACAAAACAACACATTTCCTCCACTTTGTCATGTGTACAGTGTGCTGTTTATTGAGTTAAACTTGAAACATCTGTTTAGAACTTTTAACACTGAATGCAAACCGTTTTTCTAAATAAAAATCCTAAATAAAAATTTACCATGCATTTCACACCTGTGCAAAAGTACTTGACTTTAATTGATTTAACATCTGCCTCTGATTGATAATACGTCACATTTTAATTTTTGAATCAAATTAATACTGTTGAATTTTAAAGAATTGACAGTTTTCCATTACCAAACCTTACAGTATTTTACTTCCCAATAATTCATGAGGACAAATATCTTGGCTATAATATAATTGGATAACACATTCCTGAATCTTACTATTAAAAGCAGTTGCATAATTGGGATTAACACTACCTTTCACAGGTACAAGAGCATAATTAAATGTAATCCAGCTCTTTTGTTCAATACATTATTTAGAACACTGGATTTTATACAGCTTCAAATGAAATAAGAAAGCCTGCTGTTTCATTCTAAATTCACAAATGAACGTCACTCTTTGTATGAAAGAACAATTTTCTTAATAGTTTACTTTGTATTGATACAATGAACATTATAAATTGCTTTAACAACACATGAAATAAAATAGATTAGGCATTATATTGAACTGCATCTTACTTTTTTATTGTAAATTACATTGTATGTTACTATGTTTTCAATTAAAGGTATTCCTATTTTAATAAATTTTAAGGTCTCCATATCAGTTTTTATTTTTGTAAGTTTATGCTCAAAGATTTTGTCGTAAAACAGGTGAGACAATGACAATGTGCAACAACATGTCACAAAGGTCATATATGTTTTGAGTAGAAAAAGTTTCAACAAACCACTAATACAAGGTTCAATAGAAAGTAATCAACATACCAGGATCAATTTGTGAACTACTCAGTAACCGAAATGAACATCCACGAGGTGAAGATAATGATTTGTGCATTGTTGATAAGTGAAGTTGTATTGTTTAATTGGTGTAAAAAATATTGATTTTTTAATGCAATGTAATTAAGCCAACTGCGGTAATTCAACACCTTGTATTAGCCCAGAGTAAAGATCTCTGTGTTAGAAGTACTAGCAGCAGGGTAGATAAAGGTTGCCGCTCTACCAAGGCTGCATTGACAAACACTATGGGGGAGAAGCTGATTAGTTGCTAAGAATAACTTGACTTCCTTTAAAGGTTTGATACATCTCCCTCTATATGTATTAGATCGATCATTTAAAAGTAAATGTTGATTACTAATGATGAATGTCATCTGATGTAACTTAAATTTCCCACCAGAATGTCCGCCACTAGGAATTGAATACAAGCAGATCTCATATACCCTGTTGATTTCAGCAAACAGGAGCAATGGCTATTACAGACCACCGGGGAAAAACCCTCCCAATTATTTGAATTTATCCAGACAAGGCACTTTCTGTCCTCAACCCTGGTTCTTAGGGATCTTACCCTGTTGAATGGACCTGTCAATGGCACGATGCTCTAATATATGGTTGCTATACCCTTCCACTACAGAGTCACCATCAATAGGAAAGGGGAAGAGACCTTGGACCTCCACCAAGCGAGAAAGCCAGAAATTACATGCATTGCATTGCATAAGCTCAGAGCAGGCAAATAAGTGACAGTTGGATGGAGGACAGGAATGTTGGCTGGAGGAGAGATGCAAGCAAGGGTTTAGTGCCTGGAAGTGTAGAGGAACCCATTAGAGCCAAGCTGCCTGAGTTTGTGCAGATTAGGACATCTAGTGGAGAAGTTGCCCATAGCAACCAATCAGCTCCTACTTATTATTTGATAGACTGTACTTGATAAATGCTACTTCAAAGCTGACTGGTTGCTATGGGCAACTTATCCACTGGTCCACTTCTTCACACTTTTCACTGCTTCATAAATAGGCCCCCTAAAGTTCCATATCTGTACAGCCTGCAATAGCAGAGGAAAGCTGCTAACAGTAGCTGCTGAAAAGTAGAGTGAGTTGCAGAAGGGTTTATGTTTAAAAGAGATAGAGCCAGAAACTCTGGGCCTGATTTAGAGGTGGAGGCTGCTGCATCTGTTCTTGCATCTGCTACCAGTCGTAGTTGTAATAATAAGCAAATGCTAGTGTCAGCCCACCCCTGGTGTAGTAGCCCGCGTCTGAATGACCAAGCGCTGAAAATGTGCATCAGCACATGCACCAGTCCTATGGCAAGGTAAAGTTTCTCCAATGGCCTTGCAACACTTCCATAACAAGCCCATGAGACAGACTATTTTTGCATTCAATTCAGGCCACCTCCCAGTCACCACCCAGTAATGCCCATCACTTTGCCGTCCCTTATCTAATACCGTCTGTCCCGATTGCAACACCACCTTTGTGCTACACTCTGTGTATCGCATTCTTCAGGCGCTTTCTGAACTACTTCAAAATCAGCATTGCGTTCGATTTGCATGCATCTTTGAATCAGGTCCTTTGTAATCTGCTACAGTCACAAGAGACAAGCTGCTGATATATAGTTGATATGGTCATCTAGGAATCACTGTACAAGACTTCTAGAATCACTCAGGCAAGGTCTTCACCAATAACAGCCACCGGCTGATCCCATAGAACTGGACACGTTCACCGGTACTTAGGTGGCCTCCTGGACTTAACTCAAGATACTAGAGGCTTGCACGGTTAACCTAGGGCCACTAGATGTTATGCAACTGATGGAGATACGGCTTTAAGAGCTGAGATGGCAACAGACTGAGATGCAGCCTAGTAGGCTGATGTGTGGCTAGACAGCCGGGATGTGGTTTTGGGAGCCTAGATGGTAACAGAGGTGCAACCTTGTGGGCCGAGGAGTGGTGGATACCCGGGGTGTGGCTATGAGAGCCGAGATTGTAACAGGCTGAGGTGCAACCTAGTGGGCAGAGGTGCTACTAGACATTTGAGATGCAGCTTTGAGAGCCGAGATGGTAACAGGCTGAGATGGTATAGCTGACAACAATAAGTGTTGAGGCCGCATGCACAGCACAACCAAAAGCACTGCAGGCAGCACAAAAATGAACACTCTAGGTGACGGAGTGAGAGTGTGGGATTAGAGTTCTAGAATTTAGCAGAACAGGCACCGACGAGCAGGACCACGACTGGCAGGAACTGGAAAGACATGTACAAACACGCTATAGCCAGCAAGTCAGCGATGAACCAACAGGTTTAAGAAAGGTGCTGAACCAATGGATGTGAGGCAGGTGATTAATGGAATCTACAGATTAGAAAGAGGTGTCTTCCTGTATTATGAGCCGTAGACCGGCGTTCCAATCCCCTAGCAACTGGAGATGCCATCCCATTACGGTGTGTATGTTGTCCAAGGAGAGTGACTGGCGACCAGGAGGAGAGAAACCCGAAGCACGAGTAAGTAACAAGGCACGCTGGCGACTTGTAACAATAGTTTGGCTGGGATTTATAGTGACACAGTGTTCAAGTGCTCCAGTGTGAAGCTGTATAATCTTCTGGAGGGGAAGCTACATCCTAAGACACTTCCTCAAATTTTGGTTGTTTGTGCATAGTACCACCTGCTTTCTTATGATAGACATTGCTGTATTAAATATTACACATAACAGCGATGCAGCACATTTTATGGGTCCTAACTGTGTACACAAACACTCCTAAGCAACTGGGATTGCTATCATACAAGTAACTGCCCAGGACAGTTCAGAAAGGATTTAAAACACATCAGGAGCATTTACTGTGATAGGGCTGTAGTTTGGTTATTATTACTAATAGTTAGGTCTGTAGTAATATTGAATTTGAAATGATACTTTTCTGTGAAGAGCCAGTTTATCCATATTTGTGGTGTAGTTAGTAAGGTAACATTTAGTAGAAGGCATTACGTATGCATATGGGAGATTGACATACTGAGAACTGTATAATATATTATTTGTCTTTTATGTATTTTTATGAATTTTATTTTATTTGTTTATCTTCTATAGCCTCATTATGTAGGTTTTTACAAATCCTGATCAGCGACAATGTCTTCTAAGTTGAAGCGGACTCAGAATATGAAGTTGATTGTATACAGATACTTGGCTCTTGGATCCATTGGGGTCCCCTGAAATATTATGTTTACTGGTGGGGACGGGCGCTCCGTCGCTACGGGTCTCGCACCAAAGTGGTCGAGCTGTCGATGGTGATTGACAGCTCACCCTGTCTGGGAGGCGGGCAGGGGGGGTGGCCAGCCAAACGGAGGTGTTCCTAACGGAACGCTTGCCGTTTGGGGGCGGCCCCACTGACATCAGTAATGATGTCAGTGGGGAGCTTCCTGCTCGATCAGAGCAGGAAGCTCCCTGGGGCTTGCGCTTGCCGAGACCCAACCTTAGGGTCTCGTTGCAAGCCCCGATGGTCGCAATGGTCCTGACCATCGCGACCATCAACCTGGTCACTCGCTAGAGCTGTGGGTGGTAACCCACAGCTTAGCTAGCAACCAGGAGGCCGCACTTCACACCACAAGCAGCCGCCCTCATTCAGAGTGAACGCTTGTATCTAGCTATCGACTCTGAATGAGGGCCATTGTCCTTATAAGCATTGATGAGAACTTGCTTCTAATGCTCTTGCTAGAATCTGGGTTTTTCATTTTCATTATCTGTTCAAGCCTGGTTCTTGAGTGCCCAAAGATTGCTCCAAGGAAAGAGGGTATTGTCAAGACTGACTTGATATGCACTCTCCTCCCACCAGACCTACTGAATTACCTACCTAGTCTCATTGGTGGAGCTATTGTGTGCCCGGTGTAAAGGTGGGTACACTCTACGCAATATATATTGGATTATCTTATAGTGTGTATACACAATTCATTGTATAAACACTGGTCAAGTTACATTAACCCATTGGATGTGCTTCATGTCAAATGGGAAAATGCAATCTACAATAGCATGTTTTAAATGTAGTGCGTACGCACAATCGCATTCAATGTCGGACTGTGGCATTAAGGGCCCATCAGGGAAATGCAGCTGCTGAAGGGGTCTGACCAACCATTTGGTAGGTGGGGTCATCAACATGAGGGACGTGACCATCCCACAAAGCAATGGACATATTATGCATTCTCAGATACAGAATTGTGCCCAATTTAGTCTAATAAATGTTATCTGTGTCTCCTTTAGTCTAAGAATAATAATCAGCATTTTTAGAATAATAATATTATTAATTTGTGCCCCTTTAGTTTAATAAATATAATTGTTGCACCTTTAGTCTAATAATAATCTGTGCCTGCTTTAGGCTAATAATAGTAACCTGTATCCACTGAAGTTTAATGATATTATGCACCCTCTGTGCCACTCAAACACACTCTGGACCTCATTCAGAGTCGGTCGTTGCGGCCGCACGGTCTTATGCCACCGTTGTTCGCTATACTAGGCATGCGTAAAGTTCGCAATGTGCGTGCGCAAACTAGCCGGCTACAATCAGAAATTTCTCTGTCCTTGAACACAGCCAGGTCGGTAGTTTGAGTGACAGAATGAGGCGTTTGTGGGTGGAAACAGGGGAAGGTGCTTGAAAACGGGGGAGTGGAGATCCGAACGCAGGCGTGCCTAATTAGGCGAATGGCATTTTATGGGAGTGCATACGGTTTATGGGAGTGCATAATTAACAAAGTAGCGTCATGGCACATGTGACATGGGAGGTTTTTACACTGACATGATCGTAGAGCTTAAGAGAGGGTATGGTCAACCTTAAGCTCTACGACCAGTTTCGATGGTTCTCGATGGTCTCGATTAATCCTTATATGCCCGGAGATGACGTGCAATGCGTACGAGAAGGGGGCGTATTTTTTTGAATTCCGACCGTTTCCTCCCCTTGGTCGGCCAGCTACCGATCCGAACTTAGGGACGCAACTTGCGAGGGAATCATTTGAATATCCAACCCCTTTTCCCGTACAACCGTGCGGCTGCTTCGACCGACTCTGAATGAGGTCCTCTGTGCCTCTCACACACACTGACACACACTCTGTGCCTCTCACACACTTTGACGCTTACTCTGTGCCTCTCACACACTCTGATGCATACTCTGTGCCTCTTACATACACTGACGCTGACTCTGTGCCTCTCATACACACTGACACACACTGACGCTCACTCTGTGCCTGTCACATACACTGACGCTTACTCTGTGCCTCTCACACACTCTGACATACACTCTGTGTCTCACACACACTGACTTGCACTCTGTGCCTCTCACACACTCTGACACACACTCTGTGTCCCACACACACTGATGTGGACTCTGTGCCTCACACACTCTGACACACACTCTGTGTCTCACACACACTGACTTGCACTCTGTGCCTCTCACACATTCTGACACACACTCTGTGTCTCACACACACTGACGTGGACTCTGTGCCTCTCACACACACTGATGCACTGATCAGGAAACTTGTCAGTGTTGCAGTGGATTGGGTATGAAATTCCGGCTGTTGGGATGTCGCAAGCTAAGTATTTTCCTAACCCCTACCCTAACTACTACCCTAATCCTAACCCTCCCTGGTGCCTAACCCTAACCTCCCCCTGCTAGTGCCTAAACTTAACCTCACCTTTCCCACACCCTAAACCTAACACCTCCTCCCTGGTGTCTAACACTAACCCTCCCCCTAACCCCGCACCATAACTTCCCCTTAACACCCGATACTTACCTTCGGGATGCCGATGAACGGGGATAATGGTGCCGGGATCCTGACCTGTCGGGATGTAGTCGGGATGCCGAGTACATCACACTTATGATATCATACCCTTACCCCCAGCAACTACTTTACAGTTTAATTACTATGTACTTACTCCCACACTTAACTTTTTCCCCGTGTTACATGCGTGCCCCTTCACCAGTAGCGGCTCCAGAGGTGGGGCCTGCAGTGCGGTCCAAAATTCAAATAGGTGAGCCACACCAACTGCCACCCCAAACGCTGCCAAACATCGCTGACCCATACTCACAGGCAGTTGGTGTAGCTCTTCTATTTGAATTTTGGACTGCAAGGCAGGCCCACCTCTGGAACCACCACTGCACTTCAACCTTACTAATTATGGTGACCTGAGGCCTAACCTTAGTGTAATGATGACAGTAAAAGTTCTGCGTGTGGTATATGGTAACAAGGTGTGTATCATTAGTGTACTAAAAAAAGGAAACCAAAGTGGATAATCAATCAGCGGTGTTATTTATTGAAACAATGTTATACAATGTTTGAACAATTAGATACAGCATTGTGGGAATCGGTATGTAATACCGTTGGTCACATGGCCGGCAGTTCGATCCCCGGCAGCAGCAGCCCGACAGCGCCGGAAATCCTGATCGTCCCCAGGGGAGTATGAACTAACCTACCCCCCTAACCCTAACCCTCCCTTAGGGGTGCCTAACCCTAACTTCCTCCCCAAGTGCCTAACCCTAAGCCCCCCTCTAAGTGCCCAAACCTAACACCCCCCCTTCCCTGCTGCCTAACCCTAACCTCCCCCCGGGGGTGCCTAACCCTAACCCTCCATCCCCCTAGCCTAACCCTAACCTCCCAGGGGGGTGCCTAACCCTAAGTTCCCCCCGGGAGCCCTAAACCTAACCCTCCCCCCCCACAGCTGTCTGCTCGTGGCGCCCGGCATCCCTTTGATTGGGATTCCGGACGACGGGCTCCCAGCATCGGTGAAATGAGCTGCGTCTACATCTAGACGCCGGTCATTTCCCCCTCGCCGGGATATGACAGTCGGGAAGCCGGCTGTCGGTATAATGTCAGCCGGCTTCCCGATTGCATCCCAGCGTTGTATAATGGCTGATAATAAATGCAATAACTACACAATAAATACAGTAATGTTATTGGGTGCTGGAATATCACCTGATGGCACAATTCCAAATGTAATAGCAGTAATAGCAGTTGGTAATGGGTATACAATAATTATATACAGAGTGGTACTGCTGAAATAGGGGTTAAAGTCTCAGGGTAAAGTACATTAGAATTGTAGATGATGTTGGCACAGTGCCTATGAAGATGGTAGTGGATGGACAGCAAGTGTATATTGTTGTGCTGTGAGATGAGGGCTAGAAACAGGTACAGTAGTGTTAATTTGATGCCAAGCAGCGTAGTTAAGGGGGTTAGAAAAATATGCAACAGCAAAAGGGATGGGGGTGAAAGAGGTGTATTGACAAGAATGGGTTATGTGAGGGGAGAGGGCACTGGCAGATCATAAGTGCGGATTTTAGTCAATCAGTGGATGGGGCCCATTGATGTAATGAGGGTCGGGATTAACAGTTCTGATGTGGTGATGGAGTAGTGGTTTGTCTGGTGGTCAGGCGTCAGTGACATGCGGCTAGTATCAGAGCCAGATTTACAGATATATATATGAACCCGAGGGTACATGTGGGTATTATACAAAGGTGCAGCAGTATATAGTACTGGAAATTTATTATGCTTTGATCAGGGATGTGCGGAAAAGATAGACAGGGGAGGCAGTGCCTCACCTGCCATACACTTTTCACTCCACAGCTTTGACTATAAAAATTAGAATAACACAAGAAGATATTTCTAATATCTTCTTTAAAGATAATTTTTATAGTCAAAACTTTGGAGTATACCTAAGTATGACAGACAAGGCTCTGCTAACCTGCCTCACCTGACTGCACATTGCTGTCACTAAGGCTGTCTGTAGCTATATGTCTGGCTTTGAGGTCTGATAACACTTATATAATTGGGAGCTAGGTTTTCTCTGCAAAACATTACACGGACCTTGTGCCCACTTGTGGAATACCGTGGATATGCGCCCTCCCGATCCCCGCAGTATTCAATTTAATAAAAATGAACGCAGGGTTTTCAGCACTGAAAATCCAGTGGTGTGAGAATAAAAAAAAACACCTACTTACCGGTCCGGTGGTCTCCATGGCGCCCAGCCATCTCCCCTCCATCTTTGCACTTTGAGAGGGGGCTGCTGGGAGTAAAGGGAGCTAGTGGAATCCAGGGGGCTGCAGGGAGAGGCTCACACACACTCACACACAATCACACATGCTTACACACACTCACACAACATACTTACACACACTGCTGCTGCAGGAGACCAGGTCCTGAAGCTGGAGGGAGAAGACACCACTTCAGAAGGTGAGTTTTTACTGACTAATTAAGTTATTGGAAAATTCCAATTGCTTAATTAGTCACTAGGAGGGGTGCCACTGGGCGGGGCCAGCAACAGAAATCTTGGGGCGAGGTACACTCATGTTTTTGGGTCCCCCTATCCCATTTCAGTAGGTACATGCAGGTCGGCAATTGGCTCATCCTGTGTCTCCAGCCTCATCCCCAACTGTGTCTCTCCCTCTGCAGCCATCTACTCATATCTCTTAGCATCATTATCCCCCCATCCGTGTCTCTCAGCTTCATCTGCTTCACTGTGTCTCTTAGCTTCTTTCCCCACCCTGTGTTTCTCAGATTCATTGCCCAGCCTGTGTCTCTCAGCTTTATTTTCCTCAGTCCCTGTGTCTCTCAGCTTTATTCACCAGCCCGTGTCTCTCAGCTTTATTCCACATTCCCTATGTCTCTCAGCTTTAATTTCCCCTGTCCCTGTGTCTCTCAGCTTTATTTTCCCCAGTTCCTGTGTCTCTCAGCTTTATATTCCCCAGCCCCTGTGTCTCTCAGCTTTATATTCCCCAGTTCCTGTATCTCTCAGCTTTATATTCCCCAGCCCCTGTGTCTCTCAGCTTTATATTCCCCAGCCCCTGTGTCTCTCAGCTTTATATTCCCCAGCCCCTGTGTCTCTCAGCTTTATATTCCCCAGCCCCTGTGTCTCTCAGCTTTATTTTCCCCAGCCTCTGTGTCTCTCAGCTTTATATTCACCAGCCCCTGTGTCTCTCAGCTTTATTTTCCCCAGTCCCTGTCTCTCTCAGCTTTATATTCCCCAGCCCCTGTGTCTCTCCGCTTTATATTCCCCAGTCCCTGTGTCTCTCAGCTTTATTTTCCCCAGCCCCTGTGTCTCTCCGCTTTATATTCCCCAGTCCCTGTGTCTCTCCGCTTTATTTTCCCCAGCCCCTGTGTCTCTCCGCTTTATATTCCCCAGTCCCTGTGTCTCTCCGCTTTATATTCCCCAGTCCCTGTGTCTCTCAGCTGTATTTTCCCCAGTCCCTGTGTCTCTCAGCTTTATTTTCCCCAGCCCCTGTGTCTCTCCGCTTTATATTCCCCAGTTCCTGTGTCTCTCAGCTTTATTTTACCCAGCCCCTGTGTCTCTCCGCTTTATATTCCCCAGTCCCTGTGTCTCTCCGCTTTATATTCCCCAGTTCCTGTGTCTCTCAGCTGTATTTTCCCCAGTCCCTGTGTCTCTCAGCTGTATTTTCCCCAGCCCCTGTGTCTCTCAGCTTAATTTCCCCCAGATCAATGTTTTCCCCCTTTCCCCAGCCCCTGTGGCTTTCACACACACCCCTCTTACCCAGCCCCATCACACACATCCATCTTCCCCAGTCCTTGTGTCTGTCACACACACACACCCCTCTTCCCCAGCCCCTATGTCTGTCACACACACCTCTTCCCCAGCTCCTATGTCTGTCACACACTCATCTTCTCCAGCCCGTCTGTCACACACACCTCTACCCCAGCCCCTGTGTCTGTCACACACACCTCTTCTCTAGCCCCTGTCTGTCACACGCCACCCTCTTCCCCAGCCCATGTCTGTCACACACCACCCTCTTCCCCTGCCCATGTGTCTGTCACACGCCACCCTCTTCCCCAGCCAGTGTCTGTCACACACCACCCTCTTCCCCAGCCTCTGTCTACCACCCCCCTTCATCTGCAGCTCCCCACCACTCACCCCGTGACTATCTACCTGCTGCGCTGCCTGTGTTCCTCTGTCTTCCCTGGCAGCTTCTTTCTAATTCAGCGGCACGATGTCATGATGTCTGTGCCAGCCCATCCTCCCTATTACTGCCGGGTTGATCTAGCCGCAATCATCATGCCAGATGCCCTGCTTACACAGCAGGTGGCAGAGGCAAGGAGGACACGTGAACTGGGCTCCTAAAATTCCTGAGGGTTTGGGGCCCCTCGGAATCTCTGGGCCTGGTACAAGTGTCCCCTTTGTACCCCTCTGTTGCAGGGCCTGCCGCCGGGGTCCCAAAGCATTTCCCTACTATTTTTTCAGAAAAAAACCTCCCGGTGCTCAAAAAATGAAAAACCCCGAACCTAATTGAATAGCAAAAATTGCGCACCTGCAGGAAAAACTCTGTAGGTGTGGGATTTTTGCTATTCTCGCACCTAACTGAATATGCCCCATACTGGTCAGAGTACTAGTCAGCCTCTTGCTGCTCTGGGTATGCGGATTCCGCCTGGAGTTCTTGTTACCCTTCACCTTTGCAGCTTCCAGTTTTTCTTCAAAGATCAGTGTACCGCAGGAGACACCGGGCTGCAGCTGCTTCCCGGTTCCTTCCTATGAGACTTGGCTGCACATATAGATGACATGAAAGGGAGAGGAAGTGGCGTCAAGGGGGGTGTGGACGCAGATGCTGTGACAACAAAGTGTCGACTCCCCCTCAGTGACAGGAGCCGAGTGCTGCACTGTAGCATTATGTGCCTCATGCGGCTCCTGATACAGTGAGGGAGCCAGCACTGCAAATACACTGGTCCCCGTGGGCATTCCGCACCTCCGGGATCCCCCCAGAGAGACTACAATGGTGTGGCCATGCGCCCTACCCATGAGGACACACCTCCTACCCACGAGACCACACCCCTTTTTACTGGCATGCGGCTTAGCCACGCGCACCGCATCGGGTTTCACACAGAAGAGGAACGCCACTGGGGAGAGGAGATATGGATGAGGTCAGGGCTGATCCTTGTGACCACTGTGATAGGGTGGCTGGTTCTTGGAGAGGGGCCAGCCACCAGGAAGTAGCGTGATGTCGGGGTTTACGTTGAGCAGAGCACTGCAGTTCAAGTGCAAAATATGTACCCAACTCTGAAACAGATTCAGAGCAGTGGAAATTTTTAAGCAGCATCCAGAGCTACTGTTCATGCATAAGGGGTGGGTACACACACCAGTAGACCAGTCACCAGCCTTCCTTTGAATTGGCCCTGCCCCCGATAATAGTGGATGGAGCTCCAAAGCAGGGGGGCCCACCAGGGATTTACCTGGCTCCCAGACAAGCTAGTTCGACCCTAACTACATGATCACATGACATTTTTGACAGTCATTCATTTGAAGATGTCATCTGAATTAATTGCTTACGGTACTGGGGTATGATGTGTCAGGTGATCGGAATGATGATTGCAGAGTCTATACAGTGTGCTTGAAATCGTGTGTTCTTGGTGCGTATTATTGTCAGTGAAACTGGAAATTTTGTCACATCCTGAAAGTCCTGACTACAGCAAAGTTGAAGTGTTTCCTACCTGCCCCGTATTACACTTGACTTCAGCAGAGCTGCAGTGTTTCCCGTCCACTCTGTGTAACTCATCTCTTGATTTCAACAGAGCTTCAATGTACTGTGTCTGCACCATAGACGTAACTAGGGGGTTTGGCATCCAGGGCAAGTTGAAAAAAAGCCACCATCCCCATTAATGTGACCCGGGCCTATTGCCCAGCATCACTTATAGCCTCAGAAGCTCGGGCCTAATGCCCCCTATCAGTGCCACAGGCCTAAGGCCTAAGTACCCCCACAGGTCTAATTCCTGACAACCTGGTGGTCTAGGGAAAAGTTAATAATGGGAAGGTGCCATAGAGGGCCTACCTGTCCGATGGGAGAGGCTGCAGTGGGGAACTTTGTTTGCTGATTTACTTTTCCATGGCACTGCAGCACTCTCTGACTCTCTGCTGCATTCTTCTGCCACTGGCTCATCCTGCCCAGTGGCACCATCGCTGGAGATCTTCTCTCTTGAGCCCAGCGACTTCTGGCCTCTTCTGTGGCCACAAGAGCTATTTGCACGGCATCCGTGTCCTTCTAACTGACTCTTCTGCTCAGTGGTGTCTGACATCAGATGCCATGGGTGTGGCCAGTGCCAAATTAAAATTTCCGCTGCACCCAGCTTGTGAACGGTGCCAAATGTCACCCGCCGCTGGTCCTTGACCAGCACTGGGAACAGACACAGTGTCCCAGAGCTGACCACTGATGTGTCCTTCTGGGGACACATCTCACCGGACTGCAGTACTTCTGGCGCTGGGCTCAAACACTTGATCCCAGCACTGGGCAATGCCATGCCCCAACCCACCCTCCTCTCATTACACCACTGCTCTGCACTGACTCTAAAGTACTTTGGACAGACTTGCTTCTGGATATCCTGTGTCAACAGTTTTCTGTTCGTCTGGTCACCTGCATGAAAAGAAAGTTCACAACTTTCACGTGAGATAAATTCCTATAATCTCTATAGTTGTTCATGCATATGAAGATAGAATGAGCTTAGCGGTAACTCAGTGTTCCAGCTGAGCATCAAGTTCAATAATTGAAGTCTGGAACACTGGATGTTCTTATTTCCATCTTCCAATTGTTTCACTTTTTACAGAGGGGAGATGGATAACCAGAATGAGCTTTGTGCTCTCCAAGAATCACATCATGATTCACAACGTCCCAACCATTTAATTAAGAAGTTGGCAGGATGCAAATGGGTGACCTATTGTTACAGAAGTCTGTTGGACTCCTCAGAAATTAAGGAGTAACCTAGACATTCCAGGAGAGTAAGCAAGTATGCACTAGCATACATTTTTTTTAATCAACAGACAATTAACCTACCAGTATGTTTTTGGAATGTTGGAGGAAGCCAGAGCACAAGGAGGAAACCCACACAAACGTGAGCAGAACATATGAACTCAATATAGATAGTGCCTTGGATTGGAATCAAACTCGAGACTCCAGTGCTGTTAGGTAGCAATGCTAACCATTGTGTGCCAATGACTTTTAACAATGTGTAAACATATTAATCAATGATACATTCTTTCTATTTACATATCTTAACTTATATGCTAGGTTTAGTGGTCTTTTAAGGCTAGGACAATATGATTCTAGAAATACGATACAACAAATAAAATTTGCTTAGTTTCATTGCATTCTTTGGAGCCAAATAAAAAGAAAACACTGTATGAGGCAGCTGTACAATGTTATGCCCAGAAGCAATTTTGTACTATACTATAAATTTGAGGCTTCTAAAATGACCAAACTGCTCCATTAATGTTTATGGAAGTTGCACTGTGATAAATAAAAATGTGTACTGCAAGGTATTTTGTGTCATTTTACATGATGTTGCATTTGTGTTTCTAATGAGATTATGTGCTAGACAGTGGCAAATATAAACCGAAACAATACGTTGCTGAATAGGGGCTCATGCAGAGTTGAACACAAATATAAAATGCGGGTGAAAAAAAAGATTAATTTTGTGTAGGCTGCAGAGCTGCAGGTGTAGAATATGCATCGATTTTACACTAGGGGGTAAATTTACTAAGATGGGAGTTCTATTAAAAAGTGATGTTGCCCATAGCAACCAATCCGATTCCAGGTATTATCTTCTAGAAGGTGCTAGATAAATGAGAATTAGAATCTGATTGGTTGCTCTGGGCAACATCACTTCTTAAATAGAACTTCCATCTTAGTAAATGTATCCCTAGGAAATAATGGGGCACCAAGTTATCTCCAGGGGAAATCACCAAATCTTGGTTTATAGTGTAAACCCAATATGTACACAATATAGTACTTTAATGATGTATCATATATATACAAAATCTGTTTGTGTCTAAGGTCCTGATTCAATCTAAGTGGTCACACATCTGCAATTTTATGCAAATTCCACAACAAGCTCCTTCCTTTGTGTGCATCCATGCAGCCTAATGTGCAAGGTCTGAGACAACCACTTTTAGTGCACGCTGCAATACTGATTGGTTCGTCCTTATACGCCACCAACAGACACACCAACTAAACTTGCACCTGCCCTATGACAGATGCAGTTTCAGCATCTGACTATGGCCTCCTGCACTTGCGCCTGTGCAACATTTTGCACATTCCTATCCCAACCACATTATACAGCAGAATAACCATCTATGCCCCAGCTCTCTTTATAGACTATCACTTCAGCAACACCACACATTTACAAATACAGAGCCTGCGGCTACCCAGACCTGGACATCTACCATGGGTAGGAGACGGGGGCATACCCAAGGCTCTAGTTCTGGAAGTCCTGTCCTGATTCTACCCCTGGCCATGGGTGGCACCACGACGGTGCCCCCCCTCAGCCGGCTTCCCTGGCGAGTGCCATCCTGGCCAAGGGGTACATACGCCCCTGCCTAAAGTACTTATGAGCAATTCTCATATAAAGTTGTGCATATCTTGGTTGCTTCTTACTTAATGGGTGTTATTGCATGGCAAAGGGGCGTTTATCCTTACAGCTCATAAGCAGCGATCAAAACTTCATACATTATGTAAAATTATCTGTACTTAAGTTAAAACCACGTGGGCAATCCTAGTATGGACCATGATGTTATTAACTATAATTACTAGAAAATAGAACCTTTAGTTGTCAGGTAAAATTTATTATTTAAATTATTTTAAAAATTACATATAACACATGGCCGGTGAAAAAACATGCAGATTTAAAACATATAGGGCCCTGATTCAGACCCACTCGCAAGTGGGCGTACGCACGTTCGCCATACGTAAAAAAATATTTAAATTCAAGCACTCGCTCGTTTTTTCCTACGCAGCTAAAAATCCGCCCCAAACTCAGGCGACCCCTCCTCTGACTAACGAGCGTGCCAAATAGCGAGCGTACATCCCCGAAATGGCTTGAAGGGAACGCACGCACAAGTACAAACCGGAAGTGGGACTGTCAGATTCCGATTACCTGCTCGTTTTTTCGGCCTACCTCCCTCAATCGTATCATGCCAATCAATATATCAATTAGCTTAATTTTTTTTTTTTTATCAACACAATGCAATAAACTTTAATCTTGTCCGTGTTTGTATTTGCTCGCAGAATACGTACGGCTGAAACCTTCGCTTTTATTGTTCCAAAGACATGTTAGCCCCAATTAAACAATTGTTCTATTTGTTTGTCTCCCCACAATTTTTCTGTGGTTCATTTCTTTATTTAAATTAGCTTACGCATGTCACTGCATCAAGCCTATCATAACTCTCAAGAGATTTCTGGCCCTGTCGAACACATGACTCATACACTAACCAATAGAATTGGTCCTGTTAATTTCACAAATACATTAGCCAATCAAATTTTTTTTGGGTGCTTTATTAAAAATATTTTGTCAAAAAAACACCATTGCCATCATGAGATCCGCCGCATTCACCAGGCGCGAACTGCTGGTGCTGACGGAGGTGATGGACAGGAGGATCACCAGTCAGCCTCCACCCATCTCCAATAGGCGCAAGCGTTCCGCATATGCGGAGGTACGTCGACGCCTGCGCTCCTTCGGCTCACGCCGACATATTGGCCAGCTGGAGCGCAGGTGGTCGGACCTGCACCGGCGGACGCCCCGCTTGCTGGCATGCTTTCGCATGCAGATTGCGGAAAGTAAGTGTTCTGGACTGTGGTTTTCAAGTTTTTCTTGTGGGCCCTAACTGCGTGTGCATGTTTTCATGTCTGTCCTATTGAGTCATTGTAGTCATATCTGCATGTGCATGTTTTCATGTCTGTCCTATTGAGTCATTGTAGTCATATCTGCATGTGCATGTTTTCATGTCTGTCCTATTGAGTCATTGTAGTCATATCTGCATGTGCATGTTTTCATGTCTGTCCTATTGAGTCATTGTAGTCATATCTGCATGTGCATGTTTTCATGTCTGTCCTATTGAGTCATTGTAGTCATATCTGCATGTGCATGTTTTCATGTCTGTCCTATTGAGTCATTGTAGTCATATCTGCATGTGCATGTTTTCATGTCTGTCCTATTGAGTCATTGTAGTCATATCTGCATGTGCATGTTTTTAAGTCTGTCCTATTTTTTTTTTTTTTTTTGGTTTCCTGTTGAAACTAACAACAATTTTTTGGTCATTTTTTAGGGGCACAGCAAACACTACGGTGGCATCGCCACACAAGATGCCGGTCCCGGCCCCTCTCTCCAACCCCCAATTCCTCTATTCCCCCCTCCTCCCCAGACCCTGTGGCCGATATTTCTGGACTACTTCCCCTCCAGCCCAATTCCCCCTCTCCTCCATCCGTCCCTCCTCCAAATACCCCCTCCCAGGATCAAGAAAACACCCTGCCCCTCGGGTTGGGGAATTTAGCCACCTCCGAGGTGGTCCAGGGAGTGGCTTCTGGCTCTCTCGTTTTGGAGAACGGTATGTTTTTAAAGTTTATTTTGGACACCACAAACTGTTTGTATGTAATCATGTGTCGTCCCCATTTTTTTAAACTTTTTTTCGCCTTAGGGTATTTTTGGGGGTTGTCTGTACCTGTTCCTGCTGATGTCACCATACACATATCACACCTGTGTGCCTTTTTTTAGGGCCCTTGTATTTTTGGCATACGACATTTTGGGGTTTTGGGTTTTATCCGTGTAATTTTTTTTTGGCCCTCAAGCTTGTAAGTTTGTGTTTGCTTGTTTTTTGTTTTTTTACAATGTTGCTTCATTATCGATTTATTAATCCCCAAACTTTTGTCACCCACAGAGGAACAGAGGCGTCGGGAAGAGATTCTGAATTGTGTGGGCCGTATGCGGGAGCAGGTCACCGGGCTAATGCAGGGCCTTGAGCATCTGTTGGTCCTCCTTAGGAATTAGTGTTTTTTTTATTTTTTTTACAAATTGTTTCTTAATAAATCTGTTTAAAATCAAGCTCTGTCTCATGCGTTTGGAGTAAATCCAAGATTCTTTACACTGACATAAGTAGACTCTTAAAGCAAGGTTTGCCCCAGAAACTCACTACAGATTGTGTGTTGTATTTCGAATGCAAACAGGCACAAGAAACACCTCCCAGTACCAATGTCATTTTCCTTTTTTGTGTTGGTCAACATGATAGTTTACACCATTTTTCAGGTTCCTATTTGGTGGCCAAACTGCTCAGGACAATCTTACGAAGGCAACTGATTGTACACGATTCCTTGTTGTGTTGGTTAGTACCCCGAAAACATATTACATTTTAGCTCCACTTGCTTCATTACTGGGCTACCCCTTAGGTAAAATTAACGTTTGGGAGTTTGTTTACACTTGCTTCTAACGTGCCCAAAAAGGAAACAAATTACACTCTCCAAATATTTATTCACAACAGAAATCAAAATCCAAAGTGGTCACTCACAAACAAAACACACAGTGATAATCAGAAAAACTCCACATACCAAAAAAACTAAACAAACACACAACAAATCAAGAACTGGTTGACGAAGGTCCATGTCCACATGATTTCAAAAATATGGCGTTGCAATATTGGTGTCAGAATATATTCCCGAAGTTTCCACAGAAAGGTTTTGTAAGGGTAGCAGGAATTAGTCATCGTGGGAGTGCCAAAGATTATGCAAACAAACAGAAGATGGTGCAAGAATTAATATAAAAAAAGATGAACGTTAAAAAAACGGAACACATTGGGTATACACACTGTTGTTTGATCAATAATTACCTAAAATATCGGGCCACCACATCATCGCGTATGGCCCCCCCACATACTGACCTCCGACCAACCTCGGGGGGGCCATCCTCAGGTTAGGCATCCTCTGGCTGCATTGGAACACCACTCCTTATGGCGATGTTGTGAAATATCCCACACAGGACCACAATTTTCGAAACCATATCCGGCAAATACATGAGCTCGCCACCAGAGCGGTGGAGGCATCTGAATCGGCCTTTTAAAAGGCCGATACAGCGCTCCACCACTTGCCTGGTGGCTGTAAGTGCGGTATTAAACTCACTTTGTGGACCTGGTGTGGGAGCCAAGTAAGGAGTGAGCAGCCAGGGCATGCAAGGGTATCCACTGTCTCCTGTGAAAAAGAATAGACAACATCAGGATCACTGTGTATCAAGCTTAACATTGTTATGTACTAAAGGTCTCCACTTACCCAGAAGCCACGCATCACCAGCTTGTAGGTTGTTTAATTTGTGCCATATCCCTGATTGCCGGATGACGAAGGAGTCATGTGCACTTCCTGGTAATTTTGCATTCAGGGACAGGATCTGGAGGGAGGCATCACATACCACCATTACATTCAGGGAGTGATAGTGTTTCCTGTTTCGAAATATGGCCTCCAGCCATGCTGGAGGCTGAAGTGGTATGTGAGTACCATCCACAACCCCTATGATGTGTGGGAAGCCAGCTATTTGGTAAAAATTGGCCTTGGCCACACTAAGGGCACCCATATCCAAAGGCATTTGAATAAAATGATGGAGGTGCTTGAAAAGTGCCTCCATCACTGCCCTCAGGATCCGGGAAAAGGAGGATTGTGAGATGCCCGCCACTATTCCCACCGTTGTTTGAAACGATCCTGAGGCACAGAAATGTAACACCGACATAAATTGCGTAAGTGGTGGTATTGCTGTAGGACTGTCAATTTGCCGCTCAAGATCACTCTCTATTAATGAGAGAGTGTCTATGATGATTTTGGGAGGAAGACGGTAGCGTCTTAAAACCTCATCATCGGGCATTCCAAAAAGGGTGACACGTGTTCGAAATATCTGGGGCCTTGCACGCCTATGATGCCTACGCCTGGGACGAGATTGAGGTTGGTCGGCTTCCGGGAGCATGGCCAGAACAATCCGCCCTAGATCACCCTGAAATGGCAAGATTGGAATGTAAGGCTTTGGACCCACCCCAAAAGAAAATTCAAAACAAGTTAGCTTGATGATACCATCCATTGCTGCTTACATGCCGGGGTATTGTCATGATACGTCCAAACTGAAATTAATCACAAAAATTATTTTACAAATTTCACTCTGTGCATTTTTGTTTCTAAATTTTGTGCTAGACCAAACTTAAAATATGCAAAACACACATTTGGCAAAAGTGCAAAACGACATTGCACACAGTACATCAAAATGGGTTGAAATGTTTGCACAAAAAGCGAAAGGGCAACCTCAAAAATATAAAAATGATTAATAAGCATTTTAAAAAGCGCTAATTAGTTCGCAAATACAAGTCACAATAGTAAGTAGTAAAAATGCGCTAATTAGTTCGCAAATACAAGTCACAATAGTAAGTAGTAAAAATGCGCTAATTAGTTCGCAAATACAAGTCACAATAGTAAGTAGTAAAAATGCGCTAATTAGTTCGCAAATACAAGATAAAAAATGGACTTACCAAGAGCAAATATATAAGAGTCCAAATCAAAAGGTCTTTGGGTCCGAAATTAATCAAAAGCTAAAATAGATGAAAATAGGGATCCAAAATGTAAAAAAACGAAGAAACACAATGAAACAACAATTGATCAAAAGTTAGACTTCACAAAACTTACCAAATCAAGAAACGAGGTCCAAAAAATAAAAAGCAAAAAAGAGAACGGAAAATAAAAACGCAAATCTACCAAACAAAATAATCTCCAACCGCCAACTCCTTTATACGCAAACAATACACTCCAGCCAAGGTAACCTCCAACAATCCAAAAACGCCACCTCGACTCGAGACACACCAAGCCATAAATAGTGTTTCGTTTCCCGCACAAATTAAGGAGGGATCATAGGAACGCACAATCAATGATGCGGCCGCAAAATAAGGACGCATGCATAAATACGTCACGAAAACACATTAAAATTCTGGTGTATTTCTTGTTTGGACCTCAGACATGGCGACAGACCAGGGAAACAATGCCCAAGAGTCAGGCGGTAAGTCTTTCATGCATTTTGTATCAATGATTAATTTGAAACATAAGATTGGGCAAGTTGTGATTTTGTGAAATCTGAATATTTACACAAATAGGTGAGGAGGATGACATGGAAGAGGCTGCTGGGCCCAGTATTCCGGCCAAAGCTGCCAAAAAAAAAAGGCAGCCACATTTCACAAGAAAGGAGATGGAGGTTTTGATACAGAAGTGTGTGGACATCCTGCCACAGGCAGACAGGAATATGAGTCTAAGCCAGAAGGGGAGAATGTGGGAAGAGGTAGCCGTTGCTGTCAATAGGGTGGGTGATTATGTCCGTCTAGCCCGGGATGTCAAACGGCGGTAAGTAAACACTTGCCCCCCCTAAAAACAAACACCATTTTAAACAAAAGGATAATGGCTTCCATTTTTTCCCACAAATGGGGCGACTTCAAATATCGCCTAAAGCAAAAGTCGCGGACAGGGCTAGGCATGCAAGGGGGACAGGTGGGGGTCCCACCCCTGTGTCATTGGAGTTGACGGATTTAGAAGAGCTGGCACAGGGGTGTGTGCAGCCTGTGGAGGTGTTTGGCGTGTCCAACATGGATACGGACATGCCAGACTTTGCGGCTCCTCATGTTGTCCCAGGTAAATCTTTTGATGTCATCAACTCTGAAATGTTATTGTGCCAATATGTAGATTCTAATGTGAGTCTTTTCTCTTTTTTCCTAACAGAGACACAGGCGGATGAGTCTGCTCCAGAGGGGAGCCTTGGCCGCCGAATTTCTGCTGGCTCGGCAGGGGAGGAACCAGTACATCCGGCTGAGGACCCTGCAGAAGCCAGTCCAGGGCAATCCCCCTCGCAGGCAGTGTCCCTCCTCACAGAACTCAATTTCAAATCGGATTTCCATACGGAGATTCTGCAGAGGATGGACGCCAGTCTGGTACGGGTGGCTGAGGCCCTGGAGCAAAATGCTGCGGCCAACGTGACCATTGGTCAGGCCCTGGCGGAAAATACCAGGGCCAACATCCGCATCGCCAATGCCCTGGAGCAGCTCGTTCGCCAGCACATGGTGGAGCCGACCTCCCTTCCTGCCGGAACATCAGGATCCTCCACCTCTGGCACAACATCAGCCAATCCTCCAAATGTGCCTAGCCCTGTGCCTAGTCCAGAGGCCACAACATCTGCCTCTGGACAGGCCAGCCCGATGACATCCCGGACCCGGTCTGGCGCCCTCCCTCCCCCATCCAAACGGGTGAAAAAACGGTGACAGCAATGGTGACTTTTCCCACAATCCTTCTGTGCTTGGCTCATATTCTTTTCTGGTCAAAACTTCCCTCTCCTTTCTTGTGAAATGTTTTTAAATTTTGGATGTATGTTTATGTCAACAGTTATGTTGGGCCAATTTGTTTGATTTTGGGACATATCTTTGGCAAAAAAAGATGTCCCCAATATTTTAATTTTTTATTTTTTTGTTTGAGCAATAAATTGAAACAAAAAATCTGACATTGGATTGTGAAATTATTGTACAAATGGGTTACATTTAATCCTGGACCAAAAGGCAAAAACTGGCAAAAAACAAGAAAAATTAAAAAAAAAGAAATGGGCTCTTTAAGGAACGTTTAAAAAATCATATAACGAGGCAAATTCAAGAGGTAAAAATAAAATGGTGCGAAAATTAAAACATGATGACATTATTGTTACAATAGGCCCTAACCACCAAATTGAGGGCAAAATAAACCCCCACAAATGTACGCAAATTGATTGTGTCATCCTGACATTAGCAGCTCTGAGTTCCACCTGCGTACGGTTTTGTGCTATCCCAAAAAACTGATTTCAAAACACATACCAAGCCGGTTTTCAATCCAACACTAATTGCTTTTCAGCCCTCCCGCGATTAATCGCAACAACATCGTGGAGTCCCGGGACGGAGGAGAAGGCCATCGCCAATGTGGTAGAGTAATCCAGACCCTAAGCTGTGCGAGCATTTTGAAGGGAAAGAGGATCATCCAGTGACGTATGAGTCGGTCCGAACACATTTTACGCTCGCATTTGCTAATGTATGTACGCCCCAAAAACGCCTCGCCACGCCTGCGTTTTTCCATCTCCACCCCCGTCAACACCCAAAAACGCCCTGTTCTGTCAATCACATTTGACATGTCACTTTCTGTACGGTATTTGACGAACGAGACCCAAAAAACTCGCAATCTGCCGTACGCACATGCGCAGTGTTACACCGACGCATGCGCGGTTATTCAACATCGGAACGCAACGAGCGTACTGCTGTTTGCGAGTGGCTCTGAATGAGGGCCTAAGTTCACAACTTTCCCGTGAGATAAATTCCTATAATCTCTATAGTTGTTCATGCACATGAAGATAGAATGAGCTTTAGCGGTAACTCGGTTAGTAAACGTCACAACAGCATACAACGAGTTCATGGAACTCTTGTTTGGTAACTTGTTTACTTACAACTATTAAGATGTTATTAAATCCTGATGTGATAAACTTCAAAAGCTTTTATAGGAATTTATTCTCCATGAAGCCAATGGTATCCTATGGTTCAGTCTGTTATTTCAAACAGTGTATATCAGACACTTCTATCTTCCTCCTAGCTGCTGGGAGCATCCAATAGTGCAGTTTAGCAGAGGGATCCCACAAGATTAGAGTAAATGTCCATGTTGATACACTTCCAATGATCCTTCTAGGCAAAGCATGTAATTACCGGCTATTTTAGTGTGACCAGTCCTTTATGCATTTCTTCGCCTTACCGCTTCACCGACTTATCAGCGGCTACCTCAAAAGATAAACAGCAGTTCTAAAAGTCAAGCTTTTCTAGCATCCCCTATTAGTTCGGCACATGCATATTCAAGTGTTCCGAACCCTAGTTTCAGTGATCCGTGGTCTCCACATTGCCATGCGTTCTGTGTGCATCCAGTATACCCATGGTCTATCCAGGGCTGCCATCAGCAATTGTGGGACTGACTAAATAGGCAGAGCCCCAGGCCCCCATGCCACCCCTTCCTCCCTGGGACCCCCTGCACCTTCCACGCTACCTTTTTTCAAGGTTTATTAAATGTGTACCAGTGCTCCTCTGCCTGGCATTTTTTCCACTTCCTGGTTTATTCAATCTAATGATTTACTTACCTCATCTCAATATAAAAGGGAGGATGGACGCGCTGTCACAAAGCAGCTGGTGATAAAGGGATAGTCAGTCCCTATAAGGAAACAACATACAAATATATACACAAAAAAACAGCGCTGAATTAGATGGACGGTGTAATATAAACAAAGTTTTATTTAAAAAACAGAAATACCTCAAATAAAAAATGAATGAATAAAAGTTCACAATAGAACAAGATGAATGAATGTCTGTTCCTGTGTAATAAACAGCTGGACCTAGGACAACCTCTAATACGTCCCATACAGATAAATAGATATATGAAGGTAGCACTTAATTACCATGAGGTGGTGTGTAAATCACCAGCCCAGTCCTTAGCATTCCAGATGCAGCACTTGGTGAGCTGTGCAATCAATCCACATGGAAAGTACCAGTATATGCCAAAGGGGTCCAGGAGGAGTAGAGCAGAGTCCAAATTATAGTCCAGCAGTATCACAGGAGTACAGAGGGGTCTCAACGCGTTTCACTGGGTAAAGAAGACCACCCAGCTTCTTCAGTATTCATACTCCTGAAGAAGTTGGGTGGTCTTCTTTACCCAGTGAAACGCGTAATTTTTTATTTGAGGTATTTCTGTTTTTAAAATAAAACTTTGTGGTTTATATTACACCGTCCATCTTATTCAGCGCTGTTTTTTTGTGTATATACTTACCTCATCTCTCCTTGAAGAAGGCTCTGAGTCCTTCCTTCTGACTTCCTCTTCTCCGGCAGACCCTGGAGCTGCTCCTCTCGCACTGCAGCTCCTCCGACTTCTCCCGTCCAGCGGCCCGCATGACGTCACACGCGCCGACTACAAAATAAACTTTATTGATATCCAGAACCGGTAGATGTCACCTCAGTGCTGTGTTTAGGTTAAAGCGGCCAGAGCAGGCCAGCCTCCTTTTTTTTAATGAGGCCTGGGTAGTGCGGGCCGGGTCGGAGGATGGTAGAAGTGGCCACCAAGGGGGAAGTACGGGGTTACATGCTATATAGCGGCAGTATGAACGGACAGACCCGCCACTCCTGTTCTGGCAATGTCCAGGCCCGGGACTCCAGTGTCGGCAGTCCTTCCCTGATGGTGGCCCTGGGTCTATCTATGCATTACACTTGTATTCCACTATTATAACATCAGGCATATTTTAACGTGGATTACCTTAGTGATGCCTGTTTTTCAGCGTGGGTTATCTTGATGATACTTTTTGGTTATTTGTGCATTCCGTTTTAAGCATCATGTACCCTGTATAGTATCTGTTCTATACGTAAGGGGTTTATTTTTCTTATACAAATATAAAACACCTGCCTAACTGTTGATTAAATTATATTCATATAAAACATATACTTAAATATCATCATTGAGTAGTGTTACAATTATATAGATATATCAAAATGGGTTATATCAAAATGGGTAATAGCCTAGTAATTAAAAAAAGTATATAAAAAGCACCTCATTATAAATTAATAAATATATTTTTTAATATATATATATTTATATGTAATATATTGTTTAACTCAATCACATCCCATATTGTATATAGTTATTACATAGGGGACATTATATACAGTACAATTATCTGTACTTAAGTTAAAATTACGTGAGCAGTCCTAGTACCATGATTTTATTAACTGCTCAGCCAATCATCAGAGACTTGGTAGTACACAGGGGATAAAAGGTATGGTAGTCTTTTGTTCTGTGTCAGACTTGAGAGACTGCACTGTCATTTTCCTGCTGTGCATGCAGCACAGAATAGGCTGCTTGTCATTCTATAAGATTCTTCCTTTTTATTTGAAATTGCAACGCGTTTGTTTATGTTATCTGTAACCCTTTTTATTTATAACATTTCTATTACTAAGCATTGTACTTCCTTCGCAAATAAAGTGTTCCTTTATTAGTCTATTTCATATATGCTACAAAACCAGTCTTTAAGCAAGCTATTAGATTGCTATGGTTACACTATATCTATTATTTGTTGCTAGAAGCAGGGGGATACCACCTAACTGCATGGTAGTTTGTGTTGCCAAGTCTGTGCAATTGTGATAGAGTGTACGCTATAACTGTTAATGATTGCTAGAAGCAGGGGAAGACCAAACTATCTGTGTGGTAGTATGTACCGCCAAGCCTGCACAATTGTGATAGAGTGGTAGGGGACCTGTGGCCTTTATATTTACCGTGGGTGGTGGCAGTAAAGAGAGGTGTACAGTATAACAGATAGAGTGTTAGAACATTCATTGTATTATATTTGGCTCTGCCCTCACTGCTATCATGACTTGGGATCTGTGCAATTGCAGTCCTGATGCTAGTGTGATACACTCCACATGAATCAATTACTGCCTCTGGCCTACCGGTGTCCCTGACAACTTTGATTTTTGTTTCTTGCTTTATGAAAACTCTGTATTTGTCATGCCTTCAGCATAGGGTTTGTTATGCTACACTAATTCACAATAGCAACCCCACCTAGTGGTCAGGACAGCAGCAGTTTAAATCTGATCTATTTTGTCCTTCTTAACATTCCATAGCAGTCTGGCAATGCATTCTGGGCTAAAGGAGCTGTAAGCAGCCATTTCTTTTCTCACATGGTCCCAGACAGTCATCATTACATATGCTCAACCTGGTACAGCATCCGATAGTGAGTTCTAAGCTTCAACTGTGCCATAGATCTGCTTAGCCAGTTACGTTATGCATGTTAGTTGTACTATGTGACACTACAGCCTATAATTTGCATACTCTATGTTTCATGTTGTTTGCATATCCCATGTTATGTATATGTTTGCCTTGTATTCCCATGTACATATAGTAATTGCTTTTCATTGTTTGTTTACAGTTTTACCATCACATCACACATGCACACACAAGTGCACACTTGTTTATATGCATCGATCTGTGTACATCCAAGCAAGTTCCTCTATCGAATAATAAACTCAGTTCTTCAGATCACATCTGACTGGATTATTGGAAGATAGAGTATTGGTTATGCTGGCTGCTCCAAATTTGTCAGGCCCTTAGTGCGGGGCAGTACAGTATTCCTGAAACTGATTTATGTACACAATAAAACAAGAAAGATGGAAGTAAGATAAGATGTAAAATATGTGAGTGATGAGTCTTGTTTGCAGGAAAAATATTCCTTTTCACACCACTTCTTCTTACAGCTTAGCTGTGATATATATCCTGACATTGAGAGTGATGTGAGTATATGACAATAGGTGGACAGCCGTAGAACATGTAAAATGAATTCATACATCTATTCAGCCTGATTTAGATAAAGTAATGGCCGATTCTCAACAGAACAAGAAAATAGATACAAGAAAAAAAACACTTGTTCAATGGCATTTATAAAGAAAGCTATGCAATTGCAGTGAGAGTATTGGTTATGCTGGCTGCTCCAAATTTGTCAGACACTTAGTGCGGGGCAATACAGTAATACATTGGATGCTTCCAGCGTGTGATGCATATATCTGACTTCGTCAGCAACATTTTCTGTCAGCAAGTGGGATACATACCGACTCACAGATCTGTTACACTGCCAGCCAGAGCTACCTGCATATGACAGCACAAGAGTTTCTATACAGTCTAACCGTGGCAGCTCAGCAATAGGAGTACCACCATTGACTACACAGGAATTTCACACTGTCAGTACAGCCACCTGCATATGGCAAGACAACAGTCCCACACAATCAAACAGCCTAACAACAGTCCCAAGACCCTGACTACTCAGAGACCTGCTACAGTGTCAGCTCAGTTATCTGCACATTACAATACAGCAGCCTCTACACAGTCAAGCATTTCCATTCCATCATCATGTCACAGAAAATTACATCTTCATACAAAACAAGGTCCCAAGTCTCTAGTTCCTCCAAATCTTTATCTATCAGCAATGCAGCCCTAATGGCACGCACAAAAGCGGAAGCTGCAAAAGTGCGGGCCACCTTTGCTGAACAAGAGATGCAATTGAAAATAGAAAAATCACATCTGGAAGCAGAAAGATCATGTCTGGATGCAGAAAGAGATATGGAGAGGTCACGTCTGGATACAGAAAGATCACGTCTGGAAGCAAAAAGATCATGTCTGGATGCAGAAAGAGATATGGAGAAATACCGCCTAGAAGCAATTAGTGAGAAGCTCACTGCAGAGAAGGAGGCAGCAGTTGCTATAGCTGAAGCAGAATTCTAGAGTCTGTAGAACTTCTTAATATAAGGAGGATCAATGTGCTTGACGCAGAGCTTGGATCGCAGAATTCATTGCAACGCACATCAGAATATGTAAATCAAGCATCCAAAATAGACAGCAAACCTCAATCAGTACAAGGCATGCATTCAGATTTTGTCAGTGAAACAAGCCAAAAACACAATGCAGTGCCCCCACTAATCAACAGTGAACTGCAAACTTGCAAACAAGAGAATTCTAGACACAAGGAACCCATGAGGGACAACCTTTCCCCACACCAGGTGTCTGAATCTGCAAACTACAACAAAGGCACAACTACCCGCACACAAAAGTGGTATGATACAAGCCAACAGGAACCATACAATCTTAACAGGTATGACCACGCACCATTTACTCACCATGTTAATGCACAAACAGCATCTCCTAGAGCCAATCAAGACACATTAGACTTTGCCAAGTTTCTTGCTCACAGTGAGTTGGTCACAAAAGGACTCTCAAAGTTCAATGATCATCCCGAGAGCTTCAGAGCCTGGCAATCCTCTTTCCAAAATGTAATCAGAGGGTTAGGCCTTTCACATAGCGAAGAGATAGACCTTTTAATCAAATGGCTTGGGAATGAATCCGCTGAACATGCTAGAAGGTCAGGAGTGATCCATATTAACCACCCTGAGAAAGGCCTTAACAAGATCTGGGATAGATTAAAGGAGTGCTATGGCTCACCAGAGATAATAGAAAGTGCACTATTCAAAAGAATTGATGATTTCCCTAGGTTACCTAACAAAAGCTATCAGAGACTGAGAGAATTAAGTGACTTACTAATGGAGCTTCAAGTAGCCAAGTGTGAGGGAGACTTACCAGGACTTGCCTTCCTCGACACGGCCAGGGGCAGTAACCCTATAGTGCAAAAGCTACCTTACAATTTGCAGGAGCAATGGCTCATTCATGGTTCCAAATATAAGCAGTGGCACAACGTGCCATTTCCACCATTCTCTGTTTTTGTGAACTTCGTGCACCATCAAGCTAAGACCAGGAATGATCCTAGTTTTGCCTTTACACTGACTAGCTCAACCCCTATTCTACCTAACCCCCGCAAAATGTCAGTCGCGGTTCACAAGACTAATGTGCATTATACAGATTATACCCACAGGTCTAACCTATTCTACTCTTCAAGAGAATAAAGATAAAAATCCTGCCAAGCAGTGTCCCCTGCATAACAAACCGCATCCTCTCCTGAAATGCAGAGCCTTCAGAGAAAAGTCCCTGGAGAACCGCAAACATTCCTAAGAGAAAACGGCATCTGCTACAAGTGCTGCTACAACCCACCTTGCCAAGGATTGTAAGGTTAGTGTTAACTGCATAGAATGTCACAGCACAGAACACCACACAGCTCTGCACCCTGGACCTTCCCCATTGACTTTAGAACACAGTTATGGTGATACTGAGCATGGCAGGGAACTCAGTATGGAGCAAAGAGACACTACTGCAGTCATACCAGAGATAACTTCACAATGTACTGAAGTCTGCAAAGACACTATTAGCGGCAGATCTTGCTCCAAAATCTGTTTGGTCAGAGTCTACCCCAATGGCCAACCAGAGAAAGCTGTCAAACTTTATGCAATCCTAGATGACCAAAGTAACAAGTCTCTAGCCAGATCAACCTTCTTTGAGACCTTTAACATCAAAGGACCCAGCACTCCATACTCCTTAAGGACTTGTGCAGGGAGTTTTGAGACAATGGGGAGGAGAGCAATTGGCTATCAAGTCGAGTCCATAGACAGAAAGACATGCCTTCCCTTACCCACCATCACTGAATGCAATGAGATCCCTGATAATAGGTCTGGAATCCCGACGCCAGACGCAGCTATCCATCATGCACATTTGAAATGTATAGCACATCTGATACCAGACCTGGACCCACTAGCCCAGATAATTCTACTCATTGGGAGAGATATCTTACGAGTCCACAAAGCCAGAAGTAAGATTAACGGTCCACACAATGCTCCTTATGCTCAAAGATTAGACCTAGGATCAGTCATAATAGGAGAAGTATGTCTTGGAAAAGTGCATAAACCAGTTACTGTCAACAGCATGCTTACCTGTACTTTAGAAAACGGACGCCCTTCTCAATTTCAACCATGTCACAATCACTTCCTCATAAAGGAACTACCACACTGCACTGTCATAGACTCTCCTACTGACAACCACATCTGTGACAGCTACCAAGAAAATTTGGGGTGCACAGTCTTCCAAAGAACAAAAAGGGATGACCAAGTCGCAATGTCCATAGAGGACAATCTATTCCTGGAAATAATGAAAAAGGGACTAGTCAAAGATGATGCCAACAGCTGGGTTGCACCTCTACCCTTTAAAACACACAGACGACGCTTACCTAACAACAGAGAACAAGTATTTAAATGCTTCTCTTCACTAAAACGCAATTTCCACAGGTAACCAGTAATGAAAGATCACTTCTTCTCTTTCATGGACAAAATATTTGAGACTGGTCATGCTGAGATCGCTCCCATTCTCAAAGACACAGATGAATGCTGGTACTTACCAATTTTTGGAGTATACCACCCAAAGAAACCAGGTCAGATCAGAGTTGTGTTTGAATCCAGTGCCAAGTTCGAAGGCATCTCCTTAAATTATGTTCTCCTGACAGGACCAGACCTTAATAACAAGCTCCTTGGAGTACTCATACGTTTCCGTAAGGACTCGATTGCCTTCACAGCTGACATTCAACAATGTTTCATTGCTTCCTCGTGAGGGAAAGTAACAGGAATTTCCTAAGATTCCTTTGGTTCAGAGACAACGACCCCTCTAAAGATATTGCAGAGTACCGCATGAGGGTACACATCTTTGGTTACAGCCCTTCCCCTACAGTTGCCATCTACGGACTCAGACGTTCAGCTCAAGAAGGTGAGCTACAGTATGGTTCTGATGTTAGACAACTTGTGGAAGAAGATTTCTATGTGGATGACTGTTTAAAATCTATGCCAACGGATGAGACAGCAATCAGCCTCCTCAAGAGAGCTAAGAAAATGCTTGCCTGCTCTAATCTCAGGATTTACAAAATAGCTTCCAACAGCAAAAGAGTCATGGAAGCCTTCCCTTCTCAAGATCATACCAGTGACTTAAGGGATTTAGATTTAGGAACTGATTCTGCACCTGCTCAACGTAGCCTTGGACTCTTATGGGACTTAAAATCCGATTCCTTTACCTTGCAAGTGAACAATGAGGAAAGACCCTACACCCGCAGAGGTGTCTTGTCTGTTATAAACAGCTTGTACGACCCCTTAGGATTTGCTGCTCCTGTCACTATCCAAGGTAAAGCCTTGCTCAGAGACCTAACCTGTGAGTCAACTGACTGGGACATGCCACTTTCTCCTCAGAAAAGAGATTTGTGGGAGGAGTGGAAAAGTTCTCTGTCCACCTTAACCAACCTTTATATTACACGTTCATATGCTCCTGTGCCTTCTACAGAAGTACAAAACCAGAGACTATGTGTATTTTCTGATGCTTCAATCCAAGCAATTGCCGCTGTTGCATATCTTAAAACTGTGGATATTAGAGGCCAGTGTCATATTCGGCTTGTCATGGGCAAAGTGAAGTTAGCACCACTTCCAGAGCGTACCATACCCAGGCTAGAACTTTGTGCTGCAGTGCTAGCTGTGACAATGATCCATACCATGATCTCAAATTGTCAACTTGAGCCACACAGATTCCAAACATTCTCTACTAGGAAATCACTTCTTAGACCAATTACCTGCCTAACTCATATAGCCCATTCATTTAATCGTGCCAATTTTCTAAGAGTGACTGAATGTATAGGTTGGCATCACTGTCAAAATATTTACGCAACCAAAGAACTACAAATTCACTCAAACATCAACACTAAAGGTGTAGAAAGATACCTCAGTGAGCAAAGTTGTACATGGACTGTCAACCCGCCTCATTCTTCTCATATGGGAGGTACATGGGAAAGGATGATTGGCATAATATGCAGAATCCTTGATTCCATATTCCTACTAGTATGTACTGCAAGACTTACTCACAAGAGTTTAACAACTTTCATGGCTGAAGTCTCAGCTATCGTCAATGCCAGACCTTTGACTTCAGTTTTTGATGACCCAGAAGATCCGCTTCTGCTTACTCCTGCTACTCTTCTTACTCAGAAGACCGGGACTATCTATGCTTCTTCTGGAGAGTTCACCAACAAAGACTTATTCAAATGACAATGGAGGCAAGTTCAAAGCCCAGCAAACACCTTTTGGGACAGGTTGGAAAGACAATATATCTCTAACCTGCAGCCAAGGACCAAATGGCAAGTTGCCAAACCCAACCTAAAACCTGGTGACATTGTGCTTGTCAGAGATTGCCAGTCACAACGTAATGAGTGGCCTTTGAGTATTGTCATCAAGAAGTTCCCGAGCAAGGACAGAAAATTTCATAAGGTCGAGGTCAAGATCTGTAAGCAAGGAGAGACTAAGGCCCTCATTCAGAGCTGGACGCTCTGAGCAGAGCGCTCGCTCTGAATGAGGGCCGTACTCCATAAAAATGGAGCGTCCTCCTGGACGCTCATATAGCTGTGGGTCACCACCCACAGCTCATACGAGCGTGCAGGATGATGGTCGTGATGGTCTTGACCATCGCAACCATCGCCACTGCGACCAAAAGCCTGTGGTCGGGGTTTTCAACCACAAGCCCTGGAGTGATTTTGGCTCTATCAGAGCCAAAATCACTCCCACTGACGGTAGGCGTTCCCTTGGGAACGCCTCCGTCTGGGAGGCACGCCCCCGGCACGCCCACCAAAGGGGGCGTGCTGTCAATCAACATTGACAGCACGCCCCCTTTGATCAGACACAACGAGCGAAGGAAAGTCCTTCGCTCGTCGCGTCTGGCGAATGCGCACGACGGAGCTCCCTCCGTTGTGCGCATGCGCAGTGCACACCATCGACCCACTTGCGAGCAGACAGCCGCTTGTGAGTGGGTCTGAATGAGGCCCTAAGTTGTTTCTCAGACCAGTGTCTGAACTGTTTTTACTGTTACCTACTTAGAGTTTAAATTTGTGGTATCAATGATACCAGACGGGGAGTGTCATGCCTTAAACATAGGGTTTGTTATGTTACACTAATTCACATTAGCAGCCCCACCTAGTGGTCAGGACAGCAGCAGTTAAAATCTGATCTATTTTGTCCTTCTTAACAATCCATAGCAGTCTAGCAATGCATTCTGGGCTAAAGGAGCTGTAAGCAGCCATTTCTTTTCTCACATGGTCCCAGACAGTCATCATTACATATGCTCAACCTGGTACAGCATCCGGTGGTGAGTTCTAAGCTTCAACTGTGCCATAGATCTGCTTAGCCAGTTACGTTCTGCATGTTAGCTGTACTATGTGACACTACAGCCTATAATTTGCATACTCATGTTGTTTGCATATCCCATGTTATGAATATGTTGCCTTGCATTCCCATGTACATATAGTAATTGCTTTTCATTGTTTGTTTACAGTTTTACCATCACATCACACATGCGCACACACGTGCACACTTGTTTATATGCATCGATCTGTGTACATCCACGCAAGTTCCTCTATCGAATAATAAACTCAGGGCCTGATTCAGACCCGGACGCAAGTGGCTGTTCGCTCGTCCGCCGTACGAGCGGAAATATTTAACTTCAAGCGTTCGGTCATTTGTTCTCTCGTAGCTAATTTTCCGCCCCATAGTCTCCCAACCCCTCCTCTAGCTAGCAAACATTCAAAATAGCGACCGTCCGTCTCCTCTTTGGTTGCAGGGAACGCTCGCACAAGTCACTTCCGGAAGTGGCCCTGTCAGTTTTCGATTGCCTGCTATTTCATTCAGAAAACATACTTGAATCGATTAATGGCAATCACTATATTAATTAGCTTAATTGTTATTCACCAGTTTGCAATCCGTTTTTTTTTTCAATGTCAATAAACTTTATTATTGTTAGTGTGTGTCATTGCTTCCGCAGAATACGTACGGTTGGACCAAGGGGATGGTTGTTCAAAATTAAAAGTTTGTTTGAATGCTACTATTGTTTAGATTTTTTTTTAGGACGATTTTACAACTTTATTTTTTATATTTTAATTAGCTTATGCATGTCACTGCATCAAGCCTATCATAACTCACATTATATTTGTGAGGGAGTAGGTCACATGACTCATACAATAACCAATAGAATGGTTCCTGTTAATTTACAAAGTACATTAGCCAATCAAAATTTTTCTAGGACCTTTATTAAAACTGTTTTGTGTAAAAAAAAACATTGCCATCATGAGAGTCTACGCGTTTTGTAGGCGTGAGCTCCTGGTCCTCACTGAGGTGATGGACCAGAGAATCACCGACCATCCGCCCCCCATCACCAACCTCCGCAAGCGTATGGCCTATGCGGAGGTGCGCCGCCGCCTGCATTCCATCGGCTATCGCCGAAATATCGGCCAACTGGAACGCAGGTGGTCGGATCTGAGGCGCAGATCCCCACGCCTGTTGTCCAATTTGCGTCTGCAGATACATCAAAGTAAGTGGGGTTTTTTTGTAATTTTAAAATTTAAGCATATCTGCATGTGCATGTTTACCGTATAGCCCTGTTTCTTTATTTTGGACCTACCTCCATGTGCATGTTTACAGTATAGCCCTGTTTCTTTATTTTGGACCTACCTGCATGTGCATGTTTACAGTATAGCCCTGTTTCTTTATTTTGGACCTACCTGCGTGTGCATATTTACAGTATAGCCCTTTTTTTTATGTGTCTAAAATTTTTGCACTAAAATTGAAAATGTAAATACAAATAATTTTTTCAACATCATTTAGGGGCTGAGCGCAGACTACGACGGCGCAGACGTCGGGCTCATCCCCTATCCCCCACTCCCAACCAAACATCCTCTGCCCACTCTTCCCCAAATTCCCCCTCCACCCCAGACCTGGCCGACAGTGAGTCCCCTCCCTCTCCTCACATTCACATCCCTCCAACCTCACCCTCCCCTCCACCCCCCCTCTCTTTTCCTCACCCTCAACTTCCACCCAAATTACCCCTCCTTTATCCGTGATCCACTGGCCCACCTCTGATGAGGAGGATTTTGGGGCTACAGGCCCATTTAGCATTTTGACCGGTATGTTTCCCTTTTAAACTATGGTTGTTTTTTCATTATTTTAATTTTGGTTGATGTTGTCCTTTTGACTGTGCAGTTCAAAATTGTAAAGTATTTCTAATGATTTTTATATATATCTTTGTGAAACAATGTCCAGGATGTTTTCCCCTTACACATATGACACATGTCCAAACACTCATACTTGTGTCTTTCTTGTTTATGGTACAAACAAATGATGTATTTTTGCGTAGTTTGAAATCTAGTTTTTTTTATTTTGTTTCTTATTTTTTGTCCATTTTTTTTTTGAGAATCTTTTCGTTTTGCCTTCCTTTTGTTTTGGTCATGTTTCTTTTTTTTTTTTGTATAGTCTGACTTTTAAGTGGTTTTTTAACATCTAAATTAAGGTGTCATTTAGTAATCCGCACATTTTTTAAACCCACAGAGGACCAGAGGCGTAACGCTGACATTTCTGCTGGCTTGGTGATTCTGAGGGGCCATGTCGTAGCCATGCATGTGGCATTGGACCATATTTTGGCTCTCCTGCGCCACTAATTTCTTTTATTTAGGCCAAAAAATTATAAAAAAAATAAAATGTATTTTGATTAATTTAAGTCTCATTCCTTGTCTGTAAATCTTAGATTGTTGAACCTTACATAAGTCTACTCTTTTACCCTGAGTTTTTAAGAAATGTATATTTGATTGTAGAAAGCTCAAGTAAGTATGTAAGCTGGCACATTAAACACCTAACAATACCAATAGGTTTGTAGAATTAACAGCAAAAATCGTTTTTTCTTTTTTGGGGGTAATGTAAAAATTAAAACAAACCTGCTTACGCCTAGATTAGAAAACATACTGATTCACCATAATACCTTTGGTGTTTGTTTTTAGCCATAAAGCAGGGTAAAAACGTTTACAATTGAAGAAATTACAGGATTAGTCATTAAGCAAGTTTGCATTTTTTGGACCAGGTTACACTTGCTTGTAATTTACCAAGGAAATGTTTGTTTAACGTAAAAAAAATTTTTAATGCACACAAATAATAAACACCAAGTGAATTGACACAATAAAATCAAACATTGAAAACACACACACAAGTCCAAACAAGCCCAAAACCCCCAAAATTAAATCAAGAATCAGGAACTGTTTGAAGAAGCAGCATGCCAACATGAATCCACAAATGAGGAGAAGAAATCATTGTTCCCGAAGTTATATCCAATGTGTCCACATAAAGTCATTTGTGTTGATCAGGTAGTAGGCATGGATTTTTAGGGTCATTTCAGGGATTAAAAACAAAAAAAAACAGTTAAAAGTGTACTTTAAAATATTACATGTCTACATTGTGCCAATAAAAAAAATTGTGGAAATAATTACCTAAAAAATCTGGCCACAACTTCATCACATATGGCCCCCCCACATACTGACCTCCGACCAACCTCGGGGGGGCCGTCCTCAGGCAAGGCATCCTCTGGCTGCATTGGGACACCACTCCTTATGGTGATGTTGTGAAATATCCCACACAGGACCACAATTTTCGAAACCATAGCCGGCAAATACATGAGGTCGCCACCAGAGCGGTGGAGGCATCTGAATCGGCCTTTTAAAATGCCGATACAGCACTCCACCACCTGCCTGGTGGCTGTAAGTGCGGAATTATACTGACTTTGTGGCCCTGGTGTGGGAGCCAAATAAGGAGTGAGCAGCCAGGGCGTGCAAGGGTAACCACTGTCTCCTGTGAAAATATATAAAAAAACATCAGGACCATTGTGTAACAAGCTTTGCATTGGTTTCAACAGAAGGTGTCAACTTACCCAGAAGCCACGCATCACCAGCTTGTAGGTTGTTTAATTTGTGCCAAATCCCTGATTGCCGGATGACGAAGGAATCATGTGCACTGCCGGGGAATTTGGCATTCAGGGACAGGATCTGGAGGGAGGCATCACATACCACCATTACATTCATCGAGTGAAAGTGCTTTCGGTTCCTAAATATAGCCTCCAGCCTTGCTGGAGGCTGAAGTGGTATGTGAGTGCCATCCACAACCCCTATGATGTGTGGGAAGCCAGCAATTTGGTAAAAATTAGCCTTCGCCACATTAAGGGAACCCATATCCAATGGCATTTTAATAAAATGATGGAGGTGTTTAAAAAGGGCCTCCATCACTGCCCTCAGGATCCTTGAAAAGGAGGATTGGGATATTCCAGCGACTATTCCCACAGTGGTTTAAAAGGATCCTGAGGCACAAAAATGTAACACCGACATTAATTGCGTAAGTAGTGGTATTACTGTAGGACTGTCAATTTGCCATTCAAGATCACTCTCTATTAATGAGAGAGTGTCTATGATGAGTTGTGGCGGAAGACGGTATCGCCTTAACACCTCATCATCTGGCATTGCAAAAAGGGTGACACATGTTCTATATATCTGGGGCCTTGCACGCCTACGAGGCCTACGCCTGGGACGAAGTTGAGGTTGGTCGGGTTCTGGAACCATAGCCAATATAATACGACCAACATCAACCTGAAATGTTAAGCCAGGTAGTTATTGTTTTAGACAAATGTGTTAAGAAAAATATACTTATCTTTTCCAAGCAAACCAAAGATGCTTACAGGCCTGGGACGTGTCATGTGCAAACCAACCTACATTTCAAAAGTAGAAAATATTTTTAAGATTAATTTAATAAACTTTGATTGAAAACAAATATCATTTTAGAAAAAATAGAGAAGGGAGCACACATTAGTTCTCAAAATAGTACGCTACATTTAGTGGTAAGACATGATTTTACACAGAAAAATGCAAAAAACATTAGTTCACAAACTAGTACGTTAATTTTACAGTTAAACAAAACAAAACATTAGTTCACTAAATAGTACGCTACTTTTACAGTTAAAAAAACACATGAATTCGCTAAATAGTACGCTACTTTTACAGTTAAATAAGGACACATTAGTTTGCTAAATAGTACGCTACTTTTACAGTTAAAAAACGCATTAATTTGCTAAATAGTACGCTACTTTTACAGTTAAATAAGGACACATTAGTTCGCTAAATAGTACGCTACATTTACAGTTAAAAAACACATTAATTTGCTAAATAGTACGCTACATTTAGTGGTAAGACATGATTGTTCACAGAAAAAAAAAACATTACTTAGTGAAACATATGCTAAGACCAACACATCGAATTTGTAAATTCATGAAACCAAAAACACTTACCAAAAACAGACAAATACCCCAAAGTTATAAAACGTCACTGGGTCACTGCCAAAATAACTGTAAAAATAAAATATAAAAAAAAATTGGAAACTATTTACTATTATTTTTTTAGGTGGATTTTTGAAATACTAACTCAAAAATTCAAATAAAAAAAGCCAAAAAATATACAAAAATGCTAACGGAAAAAAAAACAAGAAAAAAAGCAAAAATATAAAAAAAACAACTACTCCTTCTACACAACCACAAATCACCAACAATCCACTACACCGCAAAACCTCCAACAATCATCAAATGCCACCTCGACTCGAGTCACACCAAGCCATAAATAGGCTTTATTTTCCAGCTCAAATTAAGGACGGACAATAGGAGCGCACAAGGAATGATGCGGCCGAATAATGCTGACGCATGTCTAAAAACGTCACTGAAGGTCCAAATCGGTCTGCTACATTGAGAAAAAACAATGAGTACAGAGCAACCAAGTACTAGCCAACAGGCACCATGCAAGTGTTTTTATTTTTGATGGGAAAATGCATATGTTTAACATTACATTTTAAAACATTTTACTAAAAAATTTTTTTAACATTTTAAAAAAAAGGTGAGAAGGATGCCATGGAAGAGGCTGCTGGCCCTAGTAGTCAAACTAGGGCCAAAAAAAAAGGCAGCCACAATTCACAAGGAAGGAGATGGAGGTTTTGGTGCAAATGTGCAATGACAACCTAGCACAGGCACCAAGGAATATGGGTGCAACCCAGAGATGGAAACTGTGGGACGACATAGCCAGTGCTGTCAATGGTGTGGGTGAGTTTGAACGTTCAACCCGGGAGGTCAAACGCCTGTACGTAAAAACTACATTTTAGTAAAAAGTGTTTACAGGTCAAAATACTGCAGGAATAATGCCAAATTTTAAACCAACAGATGGAGCGACTTCAAATATCGGCTTAAACAAAAACTGGCTGATAGGGCTAGGCATGCAGGGGGGACAGGTGGGGGTCCCACCCCTGTGTCACTTGAGCTCACAGATTTGGAGGAGCTGGCCCAGGGGTTTGTGCAGGATGAGGAGGTGTTTGGCATGTCGAACATGGTTAACAACTCAGAAATGTGTTTTTGACAATATCTAGATTATAATTTTACTCTTTTCTCTTTTTTCTCACAGACACAGGCGGATGAGTCTGCTCCAGAGTTGAGCTTTGGCCGCAGAATTTCTTCTGGCTCTGCAGGGGAGGAAGCAGTAGATCCGGCTGGGGACCCTGTGGCAGACAGTCCAGGGCATTCCCCCTCGCAGGCAGTGGCCCTCCTCACTGATCTCAATGTTAAAACGGATCAGCAGACCGAGATTCTGCCGAGGATGGACGCCAATCTGCTACGGGTGGCGTACGCCCTGGAGCAAAGTGCTGCGGCCAACGTGACCATTGCTAAGGCCCTGGCAGAAAATACTGGGGCCAACATGCGAATAGCAAATGCCCTGGAGCAGCTCGTTCACCAGCACATGTTGGGGCCAGCCTCCCTTCCTGCCAGAACATCAGGAACCTCCACCTCTGGCACAACAACAGCCATCCCTCCAAATGTGCCTACCCCTATGCCTAGTCCAGAGGCCACAACATCTGCCTCTGGCCAGCCCAGCCGAAGAACTTCCCGGACCCGTTCAGGCTCCCTCCAACCCCCGGCCAAACGGCCTAAAAGGCGATGACAGCACTGGTTAATTTCCCCACAATCCATCTCTGTGTTTGCCCCATATTCTGGCATGCCAAAAATCTCCCTCTCCTTTCTTGTGAATTGTTTTTATTTGTTTTATTTGTGTTCAAATGCCACTTATTTTGTTGGGGTGTGGCCAAAATGATTTCTACATTTTGTTCCCTGAAAAAAAATATGTTTACTTTAAAAAAAACTTTAAACCCAGAAAATAAAAAAAAACATAAACGTTGGAACCAAATTTGCCAAATTCTATTGTTGATTTATTTACAAACTGGTTAAAAGATAATCCCTCTAACAAACTTGCAAACAATACAACGGAAATAGAAATATTTAATATTTTTTGGTCAAAAAAAGGGTTAAAAACAATTTATGAGTTTTTATTAACAATTATCCAAAAACAAAAGGACGATTGTTTTCTTGGTCAAAAAAAAAAATTGAAAAAAACCAAACATGCGTACAATATTGTTTGCATTAAAAATAAACACTTAAGCTGCATACACACACAACGATTTAGTTAATGAACAATTTTAGTAAATTATTTTCTCCCTTGAAAAAATGAAGTAAAATCGTTTACTACAGTTGTTCATTTACTAAATGTAATGAACGATTTTTTAGAACTACAAATGATTTTTGCATATTAACTTACTGAAAATCGTTCAGTTGACAAGTCTGACTGAACTACAAACTACAAACTACAAACTACAAATGTGAACGCGCATGAACGAAAATCGTTCATCGTTTGACTTAGAAAGTGAACGATTTTTACAAACGATTATCGTTAAACTATATCGTTTAACGATAATCGTTCAAAAAATCGTTGTGTGTGTATGCACCTTTACAAATATGCCAAAAGCACACAAAAAACAAAAAAAATTGTTAGCTAATTGATTGTATGCCCCAGAAATTAGCAGCTGAGTAGTTCACCTGCGTTCGGTTTTTAGCTACTAAAAAAGGTCTATTTGCTAAACACCTTACAAGCTGTTTAGCTATTTAAAGTTAATTGTTTTCGTTGCCTCACTTGATTAATCGCAACACCATCGATGAGTCCAGGGAAGAACGAGGAGACCATCGTCATTGCGGTAGACTATACCAGACCAGAAGCTGAGCGAGCAGTCTTAATGGAAATTGGATCACACAGTGACGTGTAGAAAATAGCGTCCATATTGGACGTTCGCACAAGATAATACATGTACGCCCAAAAAACGCCTTGCCACGCCTGCATTTTCTCATCTCCACCCCCGTATACCACCCATAAACGGAACATTCTGTCAATCAAATGACATAGGTCACTTCCTGTTCGCTGTGTATATGAGAGAACGAAAAATGCCCGCAATGATCCGGCCGCACATGCGCAATGAGAACCGGACGCATGCGTGGTTTAAAACAATCGAATGTTTACGAGCGAATGGCTGATAGCGTCCGGCTGTGAATGAGGTCCTCAGTTCTTCAGATCACATCTGACTGGACTATTGGAAGAGAGTATTGGTTATGCTGGCTGCTCCAAATTTGTCAGGCCCTTAGTGCGGGGCAGTACAGTATTCCTGAAACTGATTTATGTACACAATAAAACAAGAAAGACGGAAGTAAGATAAGATGTAAAATATGTGAGTGATGAGTCTTATTTGCAGGAAAAATATTCCTTTTCACACCACTTCTTCTTACAGCTTAGCTGTGATATATATCCTGTCATTGAGAGTGATGTGAGTATATGACAATAGGTGGACAGCCGTAGAACATGTAAAATGAATTCATACATCTCTTCAGCCTGATTTAGATAAAGTAATGGCCGATTCTCAACAGAACAAGAAAATAGATACAAGAAAAAAAACACTTGTTCAATGGCATTTATAAAGAAAGCTATGCAATTGCAGTGACAGCAAAGCCCTAGCATGATAAATGGAGCGACTTGTTATGTAAACCTATTGTAAGAAGTGAGCAGCTATTATACTCTTCTATTAAGAAGGAATATCTCTTTAGTCTAAAGGCCAGAGGGACATAAGTAAATGCATTTTGGACGATATAATTGACTCCTCTGCTACTGGTTTGCCATTATGCTGTATTGAAAGAGAACAGTTATTTTAAAATGAAAATGCTAAGAGAACGTTTTAATGTATATTTCATCTATAGGAATGGTATTTCATTATAATTGTTTTTATCCAGCATAAAATGCTTGGAATAATAATGTGTAAGTCAGAGCAATAAATATGCCTCTGCTCAGTGTTCGACTGGGGCATTACATATCCACTAGGGAAGCCAGTGATAGTGGTCCATGTGGTAGCTAAGCAGAGGCGTGCAGCTGGAAGGGACATGTTCAGTATACAGAGGAGGTGTGATGATCCAACACAGTACGAAACTGGAATTTAGGTAGTGGCGTTACACATACATTAAATACAGCTATAGATAACATATTTAAACAATATGATTTCATTTATTTCAATACAGATGGATATGAAATTACTGTGTACTGTAAAACAGTGGCATATCTAGGGGGGGGTCGATCAGGGCTCGTGCCCTGGGTGCCATCGGACCAGCAACGCAGGGGGGAAGGGGGCTGGTCAGTGTAGTACTGGTCAGTGTACTTCTCCGTTTTTTAACTTGCCCTGGGCTCCAGATACCCTAGTTATGCCACTGCTGTAAGCATGTATTCTGTGCATATTATTCAGCAAAGAAATTAAATTTAGTTGAAATATGGCATCTTTTTCAACTAGAGATGAGCGGGTTCGGTTCTCCGAGAACCGGACCCATCCGAACTTCATGATACGAGGCGAGATCCGAGTTCAGCTCGGGGTTTCCCGCATGATTTGGATATGAAAACGAGGCAAAATGCCATCCTTCCACTGTCGGATTCTCGCGGGTTTTGGATTCTATAAAGTGTGTGTGTGTGTGTGCTACGTTGTTACTAGTCAGTAACTAGTTATGCTATAATTGTTCGGTGACACTGCCGGCCAGACCGCAGTTTATCACATCCACATATTTGTGACTCTACGGATGGTCTGTCCGCACTCCGCTGCTCCGCAGGGGTGCTTTGTTCTCCATAAAGAGTTGCTGTGTTGTTCATCAAGAGGCTGCTGCCTCGTCCAGGGGTGCTTTTCCCCAGTGTAAAAAAATAAAAGTGAAAAAAATTATCATTCTTCAATGTGGGTTAGCAACTTAGCTGCGCTGTTATTGTTCGGTGACACTGCTTGCCAGACTGCAGTTTATCATCCACGTATTGTGACACTATAAGTTGTAGCGCAGTGTTATTCTTATTTATAAAAAATATTGTGACACAGTAAGTGGTAGCGCAGTGTTTTACTCAAAAAGTCTTGTGACACTATAAGTGGTAGAAAAGTGTAATATTCAACTTTTCACTTCTTTCCTCAATCGTGAATAAATGATTAATCTACACAGACCACAACAAAGTGTAAATAACATGTTTAATATATCAAACATAATGACATCACTAAGCAAAAACAAATGAATTACTGAGATATAGGCGCTAAATACCAAGGGATTATGGATATAAACAATGATAAGAATGATTATTTAACTTTTTTTTTTTTAAATAAAATTATACCAATCCTTCCTGTGGATAGTTCCATTAATGTCTCATTGGCGAGTCCTCATAGTGCCAGACGGAGGAGGATATGGTAGGAAAAAGAGGAAAATAAAAAAAAAGCAGTCCAGGAGGTAAAACGGGGTGAATCCTTCTACCAACGCGTTTCAACCCAAAGGTCTTTTTCAAGGCATCCCTTGAAAAAGAGATGGGATGCCTTGAATAAAACCTTTGGGTTGAAACGCGTTGGAGAAGGATTCACCCCCTGTTTTACCTCCTAGACTGCTTTTAACACTTCTAAGGACCAATAGGTTCTCTCTGACCAATCCGGAGTTATTGTTCCTGCTGTGTTTTTAAAGCCGGATGGGATGGTTTCCATTTTTATTTATTTTGTTGGAATAAATTGAATACTTTATATATCTACACCATGATGGTCTTGCCCTGGTTTTTCAAATATTCCTTTAAAAGAGGGATTATCGGATGGTCGATGTGAGTATGGTACGCAGATCCATAAAGATACCTTTATAAGAATTTCTCCACCTACTTTATTAGTAAGTAGGGTACGTCCCTTTTCAAGCTCTAAATGTGATATAGGAACCATATTCTCCTTATAATTATGAAAATTGGAAAGTGTATCACAGGAACTACACATTGTTCTTTTTTTTCTTTCCCTTTTTTTCCTACCATATCCTCCACCGTCTTGCACTATGAAGACTTGCCAATGAGACATTAATGGAACTATCCACAGGAAGGATTGGTATCATTTTATTTAAAAAAAATGTGTTAAACAATCATTGTTATCATTGTTTATATCAATTATCCATTGGTATTTAGTGCCTACATCTGAGTATTTCATTTGTTTTTGCTACATGGTCTCTGGTGTATGGTGACACCTGAAAGTGCTTGTTGAATTAGGCTGTTTTGAGTTGCGCTTGCTGTATGGATTTACTTAGTTTTATAATGACATCACTGTAAGTGGCAGCGCAGTGTGTTATTCTTTTCTTATTCATAAAAAATATTTTGGCACTGTAAGTGGTAGCGCAGTGTGTTATTCTTTTCTTATTCATAAAAAATCTTGTGACACTGTAAGTGGTAGCGAAGTGTGTTATTCTTTTCTTATTCATAAAAGATATTGTGACACTGTAAATCATTGATACTGCAGTGTAATATTTAAAATTGATGTGTGTGCTGTACCCCACTTCATTCGTCTTTATTGATTTGGAGAACGATCAGTTGTGAGGAGAGCAGGAACCACATACTAGTGCTGGAGCTGCTGCCAGTGCCACCAGTCATGATGACACTAGTCCATCTACATCATCTACTAAAGCCGATGCCCAAGGGCATACAGGGCTTAAATCAGGGCAACTAAAATCAATAACCAATCTTTAACAGTGGCAAAGAAAAAACATCAAAGGGAAAGTTAGCTGCAGAAAGACATTAAATTGGCAATATGCCTTTCACCACACAAAGTGGCAAGGAAAGGCTAAGGTCTTGGTCTTTATTTATAATTGGTGGTTCTGCCTCCTGTGATGATGTAAGCACAAGTGAACATGCTGACATAGAAATCGAGGATGCTTCTATGGTAGTGCACCAGGATGAGCAGGATATTTGTGTAGCTGACACTAATAAGGATTTTGATGATGAGGATGTTGTTTGTGTAAATCAGGCACCAGTGGATGAAACAGTTGTTGCCCATGATAAGGAAAAGCCCATTGTCATGCCTGAGCACAAGACAAAAATATCCACTTCTTATGTGTGGAATTATTTCTACCCAAATCCAGACAACAATTGTCAAGCCATTGTGTACCCTTTTCAATGTCAGAGTAAGTAGAGGTAGGAACCTTAACCATCTAGGATCCTCCTCCCTGTTACGTCATCTGCAGCGCATCCATCCAAAAAGTTTTTTCAAAATTCTGAACTATGGCTAAAATAGTACCAACAAGCAGTCCAGCATCAGCTAGCTCCCTTCTCTCTGCTAGATCCAAGCACCTGCCATCTTCACCACGAACACCTTCATCAACAATATCAATCATGAAGTGATTGGTTTGTTTGGGCCCCCACAAAACAAGCTACCAGTTGACAGCTCGCATTGCTGGCAATGATCTCTACATGCACAAATTGGCTTTACAGAGGCAAAATGTTGTCACCATCATCATCCAATTCCTCACCCTTATCAGTGTGTACATCATCTTCACACAATATTAATTCATCCCCACTGGAATCCACCATTACAGATACCTCTGTAATGTTTGGATGTAATTGGCATAGAATTTGGAGTTAATTTTGATGGACATTAACTTTTTCACACTTTGAGGAAGTAGCCTCCTACGCAGATTGCTGACAAGGTTCCTGGCTGTGCTAAAAACTCTTTCTGAGTACACACTGGAGTGTGGGCAGCTTGCAAAACCAGTTTGTGCAATGGCCTCCAAATTGCCCTTTTTTCCTGCCAGTAGTCAAACGTACTGTCTGACATGCCTATTTGGATGCTATTATTAAAAAATTTAAAATAGTCCTCAACCATTGGTGACTGTATCAGATGGAGTCATAGCAGAGGTCTCATTAATTGTAGGCAATTCTTTTAGGCCCGACTATATGTCAAGACTTGATTGTGTTGACTCATCTGCATCACCAGTGGGTCTTATGGGAAAGTTCATTTTTTTCTCGGCAGATACACTTGCTGGAGAAACTGAAGGAGAAGCCATCGCTGCATCACGTGCCACTTGAGCTGACAATCTGCTTACCAACAGCTCTTATCATCTTTTCAGATCTGTGTCCATTGGGAAGAAAGACACAACATATTACTTAAACCTTAAATCTTGTGTTTGCTCTGTTCAGCTTGTCCACATATCTGAATATTGGACGCACATCTAATACCAGCTTAGATGTTATGGCGTCAGTGATCGACTGTGCAAATGGGTGATTACTGTCATACTTGCTTCCCCTTGCAAAGGATTGTTTAACAGTCAATTGAGTACTGTTAGTAGTCTTCCTGGTCCCCTTCTGGGATGAAAATCCACTCCCAGAAGCAGCAGTTGGCATAGTGCTCAAGGATTCTTCTGGGGCAAGTACTGATGTAAATGGTTTAAATATTTGTGTAAATGCCTCCCCTCCTCCCTCATAAATTTTCTTTGAAATCAAAAAATGAAATTAAATTTACTACTAATCAAATCTTCCTTTCCCTGATTTCAACAACATACATACTCCAACCTCCCTCAGGCCTCTTGAATAATAAAAGCATTTGTTTCCTGAAGTGCCATGTTGAAAGTTGAACTGCCACAGCTGCTGCAATCTTTGACATGCGGTTACTGAAAGCAAAAAATGTCCAGAAAAGTTTATGGCCACAGACAGCATCTCCTGCATGCCCCTTTAATTTTAAAAAATATTCTGAACCACAAAGTTGATTTTGTGGGCAAAACATGGGACATATTGTTCAAGCAATGCAAAGGAAAGAACGCACGCACCCGTCCTCTGCAAGAATATGCTAATCAATGCATACGCACGGAGATAGCAGCACAAGATACTGACGCCCAGCCCTATATTAAGCCACCCATCTTCCTTTACTCAAAGCCTGATCAGTATGCAAGATAGTGTAAACATCGGTAACATCGAGAACCATTGACCACATTTGCATAATAGTGGTTAACCAGACCTTGCACAGGATCTTGGCAACTTCCTGTGTGCACTGAGTTTCATCACTGCGTCTGTCGCTGCACTGGCTTAATTACGGGTGCCCTTAAAATGGCATCCCAATGCACAGGCACGCCTGCGTTCACCAGACCATCCCCCATCACCACCCACAAACTGCACTTCCTGTCAATCAATATCAGAAGGGATCTGAGTGCACGCTGCGTGTAGTCTACGTACGCTTACCCGAACGCACTGGCTAGTTCAGCATAGTAACTAGCCTAGCATAATGTGTGTAGTGGTATCTGATAATAATTCCCATGTGCGGCATGAATGCAATGTGTACTGAACCTATTGTGCAAAACTTAATGCATTATTAGTTGTTGCATGAATTGCTGGATTGGTAGTCCCTACAATATGTCTGTATATGGGTGAAGTCTGACGTAGTCACTATTTGTGCGTGTTCAAGTCTGTACATAGGTCGGCCAAATGGAGCAAAGTTTGTGGCGTTTGATATGTATATTTGTTTTTTATCCTTGAATATTTTTCTTGTTTTATACCTACTGAATATTTGCAGTGGTGTGTGTATAGTACAGGGAATAGCAGGGTGCATTCACTAGGCTCAATCCTATTAGATGCAAGTAGGGTCCTGCGAGCTGTTTCTGTAGTCCTAGAGCGAGGTCCAGTGCACTGTAATGAAAAAGGTCCTTTGCCTATGCTAAACTACAACTCCGGGCAGCACGTAGGTAACCATCCTCCTCCTCCTCTCCTGGCACTGGTTGGGTAAAATGTCTGCACAGGGAGTCGCTTTTGGCTGTATGTCTTCCCAGAGCTTCCCGGTTAGCACTGTGTTAGTGTTGTGTCTGTGAGTGAGGAGACTGGGAGAGGGCAGTGATCAGGCCCGCCAAGAGCCGTGGCGGGCCTCAGTAATAGGGGGCGTGACCTAATAGCGGGAGGCGTGGCCACGCACCCTTGCCAAGAAAAAAAAAATATTTGCAGCGCCGCGAAGAGGCACTGTGCACTGGGGAGGGGGGACGCTCTGAGCCCCCTCAGCCCGGCGTAAAGCCAGGGGGGTGCGATCAGTGTGATCGCTCCCCCGCACAGGCATAGGAGACTGCAGGCATAGGAGACTGCAGCTCAGCACACACTGTGTGCTGGGCTGCTGTGAGGGGGGGCGGCGCCAGACCCGGGCCCCCGCCGGGCCCCTCAGAAAGCCCGGGCCAGGGTAATCTGTACCCGCTCCCCCCCCTTTCGGCGCCTCTGGCAGTGATGTCCGCACACATTGGCCAAACAACAAAGCAAAGACCCCTCAAGCTGTAATCAGGTATGTGGTGGGTTACTCCAGCGGCCTGTGAGGGTGTAATATTCAGTAATTTAGTGGTGCCAATATTTTATTATGTCTTGGTCCTCTCTGCCTAAAAACACTGTGGTGTCCCTGCCTGTGCTGGCGGGACTCTGATCTAGTTCTTGATTAATTAAATTATTCTATAGCATGTTATAGCTTATATTAAACTGCCATCCTGTCTGCCACTGCTGTGCCACTAAGTTTCATAGATGCGCTATATTCTTTTTTTAAACTGCCATGTGTTTGTGCCACTGCTCTGTCACTTAGTTTAGCCAGCCAGCTCGCTGCAGCCTTTGGCCAATATGGCTAAAAATTATATTGTAAGCTGTGAGGTGGTCAAAAGTGATTGGAAATTACTGGAAATGAATGTTTTTTATGTTAATAATATCCAAATGGAGAAATGCGGGGGATTTTAAAATGGGCACAAGTACCCCAGGAAGATACAACATGTTCAACATCCTTCTTGTATTTCGGCCACCAGGATCTGTCTTGTTTCCTTCTTTAATGTCAAACAACAGCTCATCAGTTCCAATAGCTCCCAGGAATTTTGACTTGGAGAGGATTGTCACTTCCTGCTCAACCTGAGATGAGTCTACAACATATGCTCTAGATAGGGCATCAGCTTTTCCACTCCGGGATCCAGGTCTATACCAGATGACAAAATCAAAACCATTTAGAAATAAACTCCATCTGGCTTGTCGAGGTGAGAGTTTCTTTGCAGACCAAACATACTCTATATTCAGGTGGTCAGTAAGCACTGTGATCGGATGTGCAGTACCTTCCAGCAAATAACTCCACTAAGTAAATTCAGCCAAAATGGCTAAAAGTTCCTTATTTCCTATATCATAATTATTTTCTGAAGTAATCATTTGTTGGGAGAAAAAGGCACATTGGTGCAACAGCATCTTTTCTCCTACTCTCTGTGAGAATATTGCCACTATTGCAAAATATGATGATACTGCATCAAGGATAAAAGGAAGTTCTGGATTGTAATATATTAATATAGGATCTGTAGTAAACTTTGTCTTAAGTTTTGAAAAAGATTTCTCAGCTTCTGGAGACCAATGGAAAGATGACCCTTTCTTGATTAATTGAGTGATTGGTGCCACAATCTTAGAGAAATCTTTAAAAAAATGTCTATAGAGATTGGCAAATCCAAAGAACCGTTGCACCTCGTTAACATTTATTGGAATTGGACAATCTACAATAGCCTGAACCTTACTAGTATCCATACTCAAACCCTGGGGTGAGATGACAGAGACCAGAAATTGAAGAGTTTGTTGAAATTCACATTTTTACAATTTAATGTATAAATGGAGTTTGCAAAGTCGGTCTAGTACTGTTCAAACATGTTGTTGAAGTTCTTCTTGTGAACTTGATAAAATTAATATGTTATCTAACTAGATAATAACAAATTAGTCAATTAAATTCCTAAAGACATTGTTCATGAAATTATGAAATGTAGCAGGTGCATTACTCAGTCCAAAAAACATCACCAAATACTGTAAAATGTTCATATTTGCTTTGAAAAGCAGTTTTCCACTCATCACTGGGTTGTACAAGGATTCAGTTCAATTCACCTTGAAGATCTAATTTGGTGAAGATCTAAGCTGACTGAAGCCTTTCCAGCAATCCAGAAATAAGTGGAAGAAGATGTTGATTCTTGATTGCAATTCTATTTAGTTCTCTATAATCAATGCATAATGAGTTATACATTTTCTTCACAAAAAAATAAAAGATGGATGTGTCTGCTGGAGATGTGGATGGACAAATACCTGTAAAGTCTTTGCTAAATTCATTCACATACAGTATTCCTTGAGAGCCTTTAATTCAGGTCCAGCTAGTGGATATTGTGGAGGTATTTTTTTCAACACTTTTGTAGAGGAATTATAAATCTCATTCACCTCTACTTGAAAGGATTCAGTATCAATCTCTGGAGCACAATTTTTATATATTCCCAGTTAGTTGATGGATTATTTGCAGCCAACCAAGGAATTCCCAATATGAGAGAAAACTGAGGGGAAGACATAAGAAGGAATGTTATAGTCTCAAGAGTTGGCTCGAACACTAGTTCCAGGGACTTGGTTTCATGTGTAACTGGTCCAAAGTTCATGGGGAACCTTCTACAGTTTCAATTAATATGGGAACCTGCTTTTCCTCTAAACTCAATTTGGTTCTTCTTAGCAAACATGATATCCATGTAATTACCATTCGCCCCAGAATCTATCATGATTGACATAGAAATCCAATATTAACTAAATTTCAATCAGATTGGAATTGAGAGGTGGTAATTGTTACTTGTCTTATTCTCAACAGTGACTGGAGAGGAAGCATGAGGGATTATTGCATTCAATTGCTGAGGAGTATCAGAAATCACACACTCCTGGTCAGATGAGTCAGCTAAGGTGGCTGTCTTCTGGGGCCTTCTGGGACAAGTTGATACCTACTGTAATGTCTAGGTTTGCCACAATAAAGACACAAGTTCTCTTGACATCTTTGCTCTTTTCTTTCACTGAGACTTTGTTTATGAAGTGTGTCAACTTGCATGGGTTCAATTTCAAATTCCATATTGGGTCTTACCTAAAATTCCCTATAATAATTTGAAGCTGTAGGTTCCCGATAATTGGAATACATCCAGGATCTCCTTTCCTGTTCAGTCTCAATTAACCAAGCATCAATGTGAATGAAGTGGTTTATAAAACTTCAAGTGCAGTAGATCCATCTGCTCAGGCCAGTTCATCTTTAATTATCTCAGACAATCCCTTTCAATAAACAGATAGCTGAGCCTCTGGATTCCATTCAGCGTCCAAGGCCCATCTTTGAACATCTGCAGTATATTCCGCTACGAAACATCTTCCCTGATATAATTTTCAGCTGTATTGCTACAATTATGGATCATCAAAGGTTTGTTGCATTGCTTTGAGAAAGTAATCAAAACTCTCTAATATAGGACTAAAAGATTCAATATAAGAAAGATGGCCATGCCAAACAACTTTAAGCAGCAAAATGATACATCAAATCTTTAATTTTTAGGGTTTTATTTATCAATCTTTTTTTTATAAAAAATATAGAATATATTTTTTTCTTACAAAACAAACAAAAGTGCCCACTGATAGCAACACACCGCGCGCTGGCCCTTGACCTACTGACTATTACTGACTGATATATCAGACACAATATCATGACCTGAAGTTACAGCACCAAATAATTTATTTTCTTTTTTTGTCACACACAACAATATTAATTATTAATTAAATGATGTTCATGCACTATAAAAAAAACCAATGATTTGCTGACTGCCTATCCACAAAACTAGCTCCGCCATTATTACCTAGGGGACTGTCACTGTAGTTGGCTTTGCCCTTCAAAGACAGTATCCCTAAACTTGACTCTCAAGCTGCATACACACATAAAGATTTTCTATCCAACCATCCAACTAGTTGATTGGTTGGAATGAAAATCTGGTAAGGTATGAAAGCAAATGACAATCAGCAATTTGCTCCCAAATGCCGGAAAATGGACAAAAACTGTTGTTTGAACAAATTGTTTAGATCAAATATTTAACAAACTTGTCTGACGACCATTTTCATCTGTTTTCTGGCATTTAGGAGCAAATTGCTGATCATCAGTTACTCCCATATGTTACCAGATTTTCATTCCAACCAATCAACTAGTTGGAAGGTTGGACAGAAAATCTTTACGTGTGTACCCAGCTTCACTGTCATTGTCACTACTAGGCTAACTGAGCTAAGCTAACTATCTAAACTAGTCTAGCCTACCCTCCTTCTCCTTAACCATGTCCTATGACTAATGACACTCACTGTGGGAGAACTTATATCTGATCCAAAATACGAGAGATCCGATGCCGGGAAGATGTTGTCGCACCTTGTTTTTGGATCCGAAAATGGTGCGAGATCTGAGCAGCAGCTCGGATCTCCTTGGATTAGGTAAGTTCGGACAGGTTCGGTTTCCAGGAAACCAAATTTGCTCATCTCTAAACAAAACAGTTAATGTTTTAAATCTGGTTTTAAATCCCAATTTGCTAGCATCTCCTACTATGTGTACATTTTAAGCTTGCCAGCAGGGCCCACTTGCTTTTTTGTCTGTCTCTCATTACCCAGTCTTGCTTTATTACTATTTTGTTCCCAATTGTAAAGCTTAACAGACTTTGCTGGCGCTATGTAAGTAACTGTTGATAAATATATACTAATATAATAAGAACGCTGCATTTGTCTGTGTGTTCCAAATTGGCACAAAAACGAAATAACTGATTTTTATGACAGCTGCATCATTTTGTAATGGAAACTCCTAGAAATAAGCTGCACTTTGTTTCATCTCAATCCATCAAGGTAAAACTGAGCAATAACAAAAACAACATTTATTGACATCATCAATGCAAGAGATAGGTGTGGCACCATGCGCGTGGGTGGGTGAATAGGATAGGCTACATAGCAGTCTGTGCACAGGGCACACAGTGACATTGGTGTGAGTGGTGGGTGAATAGGATAGGCTACATAGCAGTCTGTACACAGAGCACACAGTGACATTGGTGTGAGTGGTGGGTGAATAGGATAGGCTACATAGCAGTCTGTGCACAGGGCACACAGTGACATTGGTGTGAGTGGTGGGTGAAGGTGCAGCTATCACCAAGCTGTAAAGAGCTGCTAGTCACATGGGCCACTCCCATGACAGGGCCCCTAGGCAAAGCAATACAACTAGAACACCTCAAATAAAAAGAATGTTGGTATAAGCGATTTCATCGTGGGCATAGCAGCGGGCAAAAGCTAATAATAAACTAAATATCAAAAATTGTCCAACTGTTTAATCATTTGTACCAATTGTCATACAGATACATTTATATTTTATGTACAGTAAAATTAAAATAATGCATCCCCTAATCTAAACTGAGTACAGTCTATTAGAACTCGTAGATCCTTCTAAAGACTTGTCCAGAGTATGATGGCAGCAATAAATCGTTTATCAACTTGGTACTTTTTGTGAGTACTGGCACCTTTTTGCTCTCACAAAAAAAAAGCACTGGGAATGATTTATTAAATTAGAACTTCTGTCTGCGAAATTAATTAGATGTCCCTCTGCTGGAACTCCCACCATTACCTTTATACCACGGTGCCACCACTTGCATTCTTCAGTCTTCCAGCTGCTGAGGACCAGAGGGAGACCCTACCATTGAAGTGTCTGGGCGTAGGCACCCTGGAAGGTAGGGAGGGAGGTAGGTTGTCCCCCTGAGCAAAGTTCTTTTTTAAATTGATCAAATAAAGTATTACATATTTAAAGTTGTGAATTTATGAAAGCTCCCTTCATAAATAATTAGCTAGAAATTCTTGCACTGAATATACTTTTTTATAATATTATTCTGGGCAACCCTGGATTGCCACCTGTGAAAATGCCCTAACATACTATATACACTTTATACATTTCTGCACTTAATGCTGTTTTTAACCCAACTTTTTTTATTCTATCTTGCATCTTCATTTTTGCTTCTTTTTATGGTCAGGACAAAACAACCCAAAACTAGACAATTAATGATTAAAATCTTCAGTTAAGACTTCATAACAGTTTATATCATGACACCATTTCTGAATAAAGCCAGCTTGTAGAGCTTTTAGTTATTTGCTTTCCAGTTGCTGGAAATGACTGTTTAACACAACGGCTGGTTTGTTCCCATATTTTTGGCATAATTGTTATTTGAAACATGGCTTTAATCAAGGCAGGGTGTAGAAAAGGTAAATCAATGTCTACTTTATTTAACGCAGAATTCCTTCCTTTCTCATATGCTGTAATCTGTTTGCTTTCCAGGATGGGTGGCAAATGTTTTGCTATTTCCAGCTATCAATGTCCGAGTGGAAAATAATGTCGGAATTGTGGACTGTGAACGTTACAGCACCAACTGATTAAAATCCTTTTTGACAATGTGTTTACATCCTCCAGCACGTTTGAATGTGTTTAGTTTGTGTCATTATTTTCACTGTATGATTGGTTATATCTAGCCAACTGTAGACAACAATTAATGTGTGCGTATATAACATATAACTCTAAAAATCAAGTAGTGCTACAACAAAGAAAATTTTAAGAAACAGTCAACTGCAAAGTTTGTCCAAAATATAAAGTATTTATATCCAATAAACCTGGAGCAATAGTGAGAGTAGCCGGATACAGTATTATATTATTTCTATGCCCAACAAATATAAAAGGCAGTTGACATAAAATCAGTGTTATTGTAATTTCATACTGTATGAAACCAGCCATACAACATTGGCATAAACAATAATAATAAAAAAAAACTTAAATCTTTTCAGCTACTGGATATGGTTTTACTCATTCCCAAGTCAAAGCATTCAAGTCATGAAAGTGTACACCTCTAGCACTATAAATATAAACCAAAAAAAAGATATAAAACCATTAACAGTATAATTTATATTGCTGAAAAAAAAAAGTTAAACAGACAGGCATTTAGGGACCACGTAGAATTGAATGTATGTAAGTTTTGTGGACGTACATATCTTGCCTGTTTTTGTTCAGCACATGCTCTGAGTTCAGGCCCGCCAAGAGCCGCAGTGAACCCGGGTAATAGGGGGCATGGCCTAATCACGGGAGGCATGGCCATGCCCCCTTCGGGAAAAAAGAAAAAGATTTTCAGCGCCGCGAAGCGGTGCTGTGCGTTGGCGAGAGTGGTGCTCTGAGCCCCCTCAGCCTGGCGCAAAGCCAGGGCGGGCACAATTAGTGTGATCGCTCCCCCCCACAGGCATAGAAGAATGCTGTGGCTGCTGCACAGCAGCCACGACCAGTCTCTCACTATCTCACTGCAGCTCAGCACACGCTGTGTGTCGGGCTGCTGTGAAGGAGGGAGGGGTGGCGTTGTACCCGAGCCCCCGCCGGGCCCCTCAGGAAGCCCGGGCCCGGGTAATTTGTACCCGCTTCCCCCCCCCTCGGCGCCCCTGTCTGAGTTACCCAACTAGGGACACTGCAAAGTGAACCATAACTCAGTAGCATCTCCTCTTGCAGGAGAAAGAGCATACTGTAACTGAATGATAACAGGACGTTCTCATGTAGATGAAGTTTAGCGAGGCTCACGACAATGGCATGCCAATGAAAATGAAGGATATGCCCAGTAGAAATGTGCACAGCCCTCCGTGTTTTGGTTTCGGTTTTGGTTCTAATTCATCATCGTGTTTTGGTTTTTGTTTTGACAAAACCACCCTTGGGATTCGATTTTGGCTTTTTTTTTAATTTATAAAAACAGCTAAAATTTTGGAATTTGGACCTGTTTTTGTCCCTTTAGTATTATTCCAGTCATTTGTAGTCAATTTTGACCACCTCACAGCACCTAAAATCATGAGGGGTGGACTTAAATGCAATCTAAAACACGCCTGATCTGTTTTTTTTAAATATGAGTTTCAAATTGCAAAAAGACCCCGAGCCACTAGAAACCCCAGACTGATTCAGAACTGGGAATCGATTCAACGCAGAGCCCCTAAGTGTGGATGTGTTTGTAATTCACAAAAACCGAACTGCACATCTCTAAACCAGAGTTATGCATACACGTCAATATATCCGTTCTATATGGATGTTTTCCACCAGCATTCCTTCTGGTGCAACTGCGCACGGTTAGTGATGATGGCTATGGAAGCAAGTGTTTGGATAGGGGAGATCTGATACGATGCTATGCATGCAACTCTACTTACAGGTATATACTTATGTATTTATTTCCTTGTTTGCAAATGGCAGGGCCGGCTCCAGGGGGCAGAGCACCCTGTGCCGGCCCGTCATATGGCGCCCTCTCATCGCACGCCTAATTACCATAGACCACACCCCCTATGTGAAGTTATTTGGAGGCGTGCCCGCATGGCAAGCCTCCAAATAACGTCAGGCTGGGGGTAAAGCCCATGCAATCCATCACTCTTCCGTCAGTAAATCCGTCACTCTTCCATCAGCCCTCTTCCGTCAGTAAATGGATGCCGCATGCATGTGCGCGGCATCCATTCACACTCCGGGGGTCCGGCACCGCTGCACAGCTGTGGCGGTGGGGGTCCCCAACCTCCCAATTAGACCACCCGCGGGCCACTTCGGCCTGCAGATGGAGCAGCGGGACAGTAATATCCCGCTGAAATCGGGATGCTGGGGAAGGGTGCCGCCCTCTAGGGGTGGCGCCCTTGTGTGACCGCACTGGTTGAACACCCCTAGAGCCAGCCCTGGCAAAGGGCCATTATGGGGCAGCTATTTATTTTCTGTTCAACTCTGCACCAGCTCCAGGGTTTTTATATTATATCCTCTGCATAGGATGTCTACTTGTCCTTCTCTCTGTTCATTCTGTAAACCTTGTTTCAGATGCTGGTAACAAAATGTTATTTTTAAACCAATGCAAGATATGACTTTTGTGCTGAGCTGTACTATTGTCTTTCAAAAACTTGTCAGCCTTTAGTTTGGGATACAGTTGCTAGTTAGTGTAACTACCGCTTGTATCCTATAGTGTAATATCACAAATCTGTGCTGCATGCAGGATGGAAAATGCCTTCAACATGTACTGTGACATACTATGTAGAAGGTCATACATTACAATGTATAATAAAGTTACTATTTGCTATTCCGTCAATGCAAAAACATTTTAAAGGATAGTTTTAGGACAAATATGCTCTGATGCCAGTAAGTAGAATGAAGGGGCAGAAGCTGTAGATTGCAACTGGGGCCAGAGAGATAATGTGATCATCAGAAAGAAGTTCTAAGTAGCTCTTCAGGAGCTAAGGCAGTGGTGCACAACCTATGGTCCTGGGAGGGCGGAATACTGCAGAGATGGGAGGGGCTGAACAGAGGACCTGATTCAGACTTGCTCGCTAGATGCGTCCGCAAGGCAGGTGATCGCACAGCAAGGCATAAGCATGCCCACTATGTCTTGGCGTGCGATCGATCTGTGTATGCAGATGCCCACTAGCCTGTCTTAAGACGCCCACTTGCACACGTCATCTCCAGGAAGTGTATGCAACCATCGTTAACATCGAGTACCATCGGATGCATACGCATCGCTTGTGGTTGACCTCCACAAGCACGGCGAGCGGTTCAGTGTAAAATGAAGCCAAGTGACGTGTACTATGATGCTACCTCTTAATTATGCATGCCTCTGAAACGGCGTTAAGACATTCAGGCACGCATGCATTCACACCTCCACTCCCCCGTTTCTAACAGCCAGCCTCTGTCACCACCCACAAACGGCTTCTCCTGTCACTGATTCAGCCGGGCTGTCTATGCGCAGCGAGCGAACGCTTCCCGATCTCTCACACTGGTTTGTGCACGCGCACTGCGATGTGTACGCATGTGCACAATGCAAACATCGACAGTCTGCGTGTGAACACTTCATAGCGAGCGGGTCTGAATCAGGACCAGAGGGCCTGATTCAGAGCCGGACGCTATTTGCGCTCGCTCATTCAGAAAAAGGGGCGCTCGCTCTTTGCGGTCTGTAGACGCCTCTATGTCTGAGCGAGCGAATGAAACATGCGCTCACTATTTTGTAAAGACGCCCCCTGGCCGCTCGCATCCTACGTCATCTCCGCTATTTATTTGATTAATCTAGTACATCAAAAGGCGTCTGAACTGCTCGCTTGTGGTTGGATATTCCTACCACAATCATGCGAACAGTTCAGGCTAAGAAACAACCAAGTGACGTGGTCGATGACGCTGCTTTGTTAATTATGCACACCCTTAAAACGCCCGTTTTGACTATTTGGCACGCCTGCGTTCGGATCTCCACTCCCCGTTTTCAAGCACCTTCCCCTGTTACCACCCACAAATGCCTCATTCTGTCACTCAAATTGGCAGGCATTCGCTATTTTGCAAGCACCCAATTTCCGACCGCAATGACTGGTTCGCGCATGTGTATTACAACCCATATGCATGCGCAGTTGTGCGAACATCGCTCGGAGCGAATGAGCGGCCGCTTACAAGCGGCTCTGAATCAGGCCCTCAGCACACTATTACTGCTCATGCATATTTATACTGTACCTGCCCAGAAGATCATTAACTGCATGAAGACAAGTACAGTAAACCGGTAAATTTAAATAATATTATATTTCTGAAATACGCTGTAACATCTCCTAATTTGTGTGCTGAGTATATGTGGCTGTACATAGGGCCTGATTCAGAGATGGTTGGTCATGCAGCTGCGCTTGTAATAGCGGTTGTTGGAATATGCAAATGCTAATCTCAGCCTTCTCTTTGTGCTGGATGGAGTGAATTAGCGGCGAGACGCCCACTTTCAGGCTGTGTAGTCTGTGCATTTGCGATGGAGTTTATAAACACACCAACATCAATGCAACATCGGTCGCACCAGTAATACTTGCTGTAGCCTAGGGTCTACTCTAGCTACTCTTGTAACATACTCACCGAGTTGAAAGTTATTCCAGAGATGTCCACACTGATCTCTTCCGGCAGCGAGGTGAAGGATTGACACTAACACAGGCACGGACATGAGAAAATACTATGGGCCTGATTCAGACCCACTCGCGAGCGGCTGTCTGCTCGCAAGTGGGTCGATGTTATGGACTGAGCATGCGCACGACGGAGGGAGCTCCGTCGTGCGCATGCGCCAGACGCGACGAGCGAAGGAAAGTCCTTCGCTCGTTGTGTCCGATCAAAGGGGGCGTGCTGTCAATGTTGATTGACAGCACGCCCCCTTTGGTAGGCGTTCCGGGGGCGTGCCTCCCTGACGGGGGCGTTCCCACGGGAACGCCTCCCGTCAAAAGCCGGCCCACTGACATCACTAGTGATGTCAGTGGGAGTGATTTTGGCTCTGATAGAGCCAAAATCACTCCGGAGCTTGCGGTTGAAAACCTCAACCGCAGGCTCCGGCTCGCAATTTCAATGGTCGCGATGGTCACGACCATCGCGGCCATCAAAATGCACGCTCGTATAGCCTGTGGGTGGTGACCCATGGCTATACGAGCGTCCAGGAGGACGCTCCATTTTCATGGAGCCCGGCCCTCATTCAGAGCGTGCGCTCTGCTCAGAGCGTACGGCTCTGAATGAGGGCCTATATTCGCTAAGATTAGTTTATTTAGTTGCAATAAATTGCATAGAAAAGCAATAAATGTAAGCAATTAACTTTCCTGCTTATAACTCTGTTACAACTACAACAATAGTGATAACAACAGTTCACACATACATTCGCCAAAGCTTATTGATCAGTAACGCTTCTTTCTTGAGCTGTTAAATAAATGGGTTAACGAAATATCTTAATTCTTCTTTATGCAACAATTATAATGACTCTCATACCAGGTTGAATTAATATATAAGTCTCAGAATGTCCCTTAAGTCACTTAACCTCTGGGCAGTAACCCGTTACGTTGGTGCACAATATAAGCTAGGTAGGTTACTCACAATATCCTATTACTGAAGAAACAGTAACAACGTTCTCAATAATATTACTTCACTAAAGGATGCTATCTGCTAATGTTGTTGTGGACTTGTATGTTGCAAACCCGGGTTTGAGGATTTCTTTAGTAGTCTACAGCAGATGCTAATTATCTTTGTCTCAAAGTGGTGTCTGATGAAACTTCGGACATCAATATAATGTACTGACGGCCTGATTCAGACCTGCTCGCGAGCGCATGCCGAGACCCGGATAGCGATGGGCAAGCCATCGATATGGGTCTCGCTACAAAGGCGGCGTGCTGTCGGTGGTGAGTGCCGGGGACGTGGCTGACCAGACGGAGGTGTTCCCATGGGAACGCCTACCGTCTGGGGCCAGCCCCACTGACATCACAAGTGCCAAAAGCACTCCAGGGCTTGCAGCAATGAGACCCTACTACAAGGGTCTCGTCGCAAGCCCGATGGTCGCGATGTTCTTGACCATCGCGACCATCTTCCTGGCCGCTCGCTATAGCTGTGGGTGGTCACCCACAGCTATACGAGCAGCCAGGAGGCCTGAGTTCTATAGTATTTTTTATTGCTATAATGCAGCTTTAATATACCTTTCCTGTTTAGTAAATGGACGGGACCTGCACTCTGTTTCTAAGGTTATATGTAGTAATAGTACCTTCCCGCAGCAACAAGTTGTTTGACTATATTCACTGAAGTAGTCTGTGATGGAGCAAAAGCTATCCTGGGCTCTTATAGTAGCTGCTCTTAGATTTATGTCTCCTCAACAGAAGATACAGGACCCCCGGCCCTAACAGTTATATTTCAGTGAGGATTGGCCCTTGAGGGAAAGCTATTGGTTCTATATAACTGACAGCTTATGATTGAAGTAGTAGTGCTGGGTGGTGCTGGTTTTATTTACAGACCTCTCCTGTGGATCAGCTTAGCAGATTCAGCACCCTAGAGGATCCGGACAGCGATCCCTCCTGCAGGCTGGCCCCTGGCTGTCAGTCATCAGCTCTGGGCAGCTCCCTCCTGTATAGCTTTGGCTGCCTGTGTCCTGGCTGACACCTTCCAGCTGCAACGGGTCCACACAGCAGGCACCGGTAAGTCCCGCTCTCCGGTAAGCGCAGCACTATCCTTATGGCTGGCTTACCTCAGGCACCCTTCTCCCAGCAGCCTCTGTGGGTCCCTTATATATCAGCGGTCACTTGCGGGGACCTCTTCCCACCAACCGCACACGCCGCTCTCTCCACTGGCCCCCTCTGCTGCAGCAGCAATGTCCTGCTCCTGCGTGCCCACTGGATCCCTGTGTCCACAGTAGGCAGCGGGTTCCACTGTTTCTCCATGGGGGTGCAGTCCATATACACATCAGCTGGATATGTGTTTATAGGCACTGTATATATATACCTATCAAACAGCACATACATGTTAAACTTGTGTACATATATGAATCAACACTATATTAAAAGACAATGCATTCTATATGTCCATTACCATGTACTCCTATGAACTGGCCAATAAACTTTCAGAGGTATCACAACCTTCCACAAATCAAAAAGTAAACACAGCCTCTGAGGCATTGGACACGCCTGTAACACTCCCCTAACACGCCCAAGATGCGGCCCCTTTATGCGGTCACTCTAGGTCACCTCCCAGTTTCAACCATGATAGGTATAAGGTTTGCAAACCCAGTCCCAAGTGTTAGTGATCCGGAATGCAATGGCAAATGGCATAGGACAATTGGGACCGCACATGCACAGGAAGGGTTTCCTTGACTTTTTGTGCATGCATTGCTCACTTGCGGGAACATCGGAATACCATCCATCTCTGAACAAGACCCATAGGTCTCAGATGCTCACAATAAATAAAGTGGGCTTTGTTTACAAAGAAAAACTTATACCCCTTTTTCACCGCTGCTAGGTTAACCCAGGTCACGGCTCAGTGACCTGGGTTGGTTGAAGAAGGACCCGGGTTACAGGGCAGTGTGAACAGGTAATCCAGTTCATCCGACTTGGGTCCCATTCACTGCATAGGATGAGCCACATTCCCGGCACTTGGAGATGATGTCATCTCCAAGCGCCAGCAGAAGTACTGTAAGCCTTGGCAAAATCTCGGGTTCAGCCTGCGGTGTAAACGGGTTTCTAGCTCTTGTGACACAGCTTGAATCAGTGTCCCGGCTGGATCATGGATTTAGGTGTAAAACGGATATAAGTTACCTTCTTTTCTGTAATGCTTTTATCTTTTAAGCCAGTTCCTTAATATAATATTTTGCCTGTGTGATACAAAAATGTGGCAGATGGCCTGCAACGTATATACCTTACAAGAGGAGAATTTTTTTAAGAAATGTAGAACTAGCAATTCCAGCCCAAATATAAAAATATTTAAAAAAATCTTCATCAGGTAATTGTGATAATGCATATGCAAATAACTGCATTGCTGATTAGCATATCTGTGCCCTGAATCTGTGGGTGCGAAATCCAAAGTGAAAGTCAAAGTAAAAAATCAACACTGTTTTTTATATTCAATTGTAATTTATATTTATTTTTCTAAACAATTCTTGCCCACCTCTGAGCCATTCGGTGACCCAAGAGATATACCTTCACAATGTCAGAAAAGACCTTCTACAATTGTGAAAAGTTGGCCCAACAAAATATGAAATAAAAGAACTATAGGCCTGATTCAGACCCACTCGCGAGCGCATTGCGTTCCGGGGCTCACTACTAGACTGGGCAGCTGTCGATGCTGATTGACAGCTCACCCCGTTTTGTAGGCGGAGGGGGGGGTGGCTGCACAAACGCAGGCGTTGCCTTAGGAACGCCTGCCATTTGTGGGCGGCCCTACTGACATCATTACTGATGTCAGTAGTGGACTTCCTGCTCTATTAGAGCAGGAAGCCCACTCGGGCTTGCGGGAGCCGAGACCCTCCCGCAGGGTCTCTCCGCAAGCCCGATGGTCATGATAATTGCAACCATCGCCAGGCTGCTCGCACAAGTTGTGGGGGGTTACCCACAGCTGTGCGAGCGGCCTGGAGGCCGGAAAAAAAAATAAAAAGTACCCACTGATTCAGAGCGAGTACACACAAACAGTGTGCGCCTCTGAATCAGGCCCTATGTACGTATGAAATGTGAAGCGACCAGAAAGTGTAGCACCTTACTGTATGTATCAAGTGCAAGATACTTTTGAGTAAAATTATTTACCATAAAGACAGCTGTGTTTTGCATTGACAAAACACATGGCAGGGTGTGGACTGATTGTGTTGAATCTCTGGAGAAATTATTTATTACAGGGCAATCCAAAACTGAAATCTTTACAAGATGTTATGATGCAAAACATACCATTTATGCCCTTGTGTTTTGAAAAATTGTGAAACTTGTTTCAGAATTATTAGACTATAGAAGAAATAAATGTGATTTTTAAAACTGTTCTGCAAATTTTTGCCTCGTGCTTTTGTCTGCAAAATGTTATGTTTTATTTGTCTGATTTGGCTCTAAGAGGGAATATCCATTAATACAAAAGTTGCGGCGTTGAATACTATATTACTGGAGCAATTCAATACTGCTCTGTATGGTGACAACAACGGTGACAGTTACGCTGCTTATAGTAGTGGAGCGACTGTGGGTCTGATTCACTACAGAACGCAATTCGGCTTATACGCACACACCACAGTGGCTAATATGAGTGGTGCTATTTACGCAGCCTGACATAAGGACGCCCACTTCCCTGTACTGACATCTGTATACTAGGGCAACATAGCGAAACAATTGATAACATCGAGTAACATCGGACCCATACGTACAGTGGCCCTGATTCAGAGCCAGACGCTCAGACAGAGCGCTCGCTCTGAATCAGGGCGTCTTTTTTTTTTTTATGGAGCGGCCTCCAGGCCACTCACATTGCTGTGTGTTGCCCCCCACAGCTAATGCGAGCGGCCAGGATGATGGACCATCGGGCTTGTGACGAGACCCTTGTGGTAGGGTCTCGTGGCCGCAAGCCCCAGAGAGCATTCGGCTTAAACATTGCCGAAAGCTCTCCCACTGACATCACTTGTGATGTCAGTGGGGCCAACCCCAGATGGTAGGCGTTCTCATGGGAAAACCTCCGTCTGCCCAGCCACCCCCTCGGCCCGCCCACCAAAAGGGGGCGTGCTGTCACTCAACATCGACAGCACGCCCCCTTTGGTGCGAGACCCGGAGCGACGGATTGCCCGGGTCTGAATCAGGCCCAGAAGCCCAGACCTCACTCAGAAATTGCTAACTTTTGTGCACGCTATGAGACCTCAGGAGGCGTCTGGTATCGCAGTGGCTAAATTATACACACCCATGGCATTAAAACGCACTGCCACCCACAAACGGCACTTCCTGTCAATCACTGTCATAAGTCTGCATAGCCTCTGCGTACGCAGTTCTGACTGCAGCATCTGGCTCATGCACTGCGATGCATACGCGTGCGCAGTGCGAATTAATCGACCAATTGCGTGCGTATTAGCAACTACATTCCTTGCTGAATCAGGACCTGTATACTGCTGGTTCTGTAGCTTGTAACACCCAATCAAAATGCAGGGAGCCTGATTCAGCAAGGATCACTATTGCGATAGCGGCAGCAAGTGCTTACAAAGTTCTTCTTGCAAATGACTGCAATCGCAATGCCGCAGCAACACAACATAAAGACGCCCATTTTCCTTTACTAACATCCGTAATACCTTGCAAGTCTGCGAAAACATTGGTACCATCGAGTACCATCAGAGCCTCACACACAATTAAGACAGGTCAAACCTCACTCACAAGCTGCTAAACTTCCTGTCGGTATCTAGAGCTCAGGCTGCTTATGCCGTCATAGGGGCTTAATTATGCATGCCCTTGTAATGGCATTCAAATGTACTTGCACGCCTGCATTTCGCCAACCAGCCCCCCGTCATCACACCCAAATGGTACCTCCTGTCAATCACTCTGTGATGGGTCTGCATAGTCACAGCAATCACAGTCCCGATCGCAGTGGCTGTTTCGCGCATGCGCACTGTGATGCATACGAATGCGTAAAATGCAACAATCGACTGGGTGCATGGGTTTTTGCACTTGCGATCCTTGCTGAATCAGGCCCATAGCTATAGCGAGCATCCATGATGATGGTCACGATGGTCTTGACCATCGCGACCATCGGGCTTGCGACGGAGATCCTGCGGTAGGGTCTCGCTGCCGCAAGCCCTGGAGTGATTTTGGCTCTATCAGAGCCAAAATCACTCCCACTGACATCACTAGTGATGTCAGTGGGGCCGGCTTGAGACGGTAGGCGTTCCCATGGCAGGCACGCCCCCGGCAATCAACATCAACAGCACGCCCCCTTTGGTGCGAGACCCGGAGCGATGGTGAGCCCGTCGCTTGCCGGGTCTCGCGCATGCGCACGACGGAGCTCTCTCCGTAGTGCGCATGCGCAGTGGGGAACATCGACCCGCTTGCGAGCGTCCTGCCGCTCGCGAGCGGGTCTGAATGACCCTCTGAGTCATGTTTACCCTGCACCTCAGCAATGGTAAATCACATGTAATAGTAATCTAATACAGTGCAAACTGGCATACCAGCCAGCAGGGCCGTAGCTAGGGTAGTGCGGCCGGTGCCATCGCACAGGGCACCACAGGTCAGGGGGCGCTGTTTGGGCCTGTCAAATTTCTGTTTATTATCATTCTTTGTTGTAGCTTCCTCTTATTTCATCCGCAGCATCTCCTGGCCTCTCCTATCTCTTCCCTGGCCCTTCCCCATGAAGCCATGGCCCTTTTTTGGGTGCATTATGTCCCTTTGAAAAATGAGGGGGGCCCCAATGCTCTTTCTGGCACAGGGCACCAAAAAGTCTAGTTACGGCTCTGCCAGCCAGCATTACAGTAGGTCACTATTATACAGTAAGTAAATTATTGTTGCTGAGGTGTGGATGATTATAGTACAGCAACCCAAATATGGTAGCATAATTTTCACACAGTGTTGTGACAAGGGCCATTTTTCTGGAAGTGTGGATGGAGCCACTGGGGGTGGAGCTATAGAAAAACAATTATAAATATGATTATATATACACATATGTATATTATATAAACATAGATATAGTATTTAGAAAAGAAGGCACTCAAAAGGGTCTTTAAAATAAATTCAAATTCAAAATTTGAATTTCAAATTAAATTTTTTTTATTATTGTCACTACAACATTAAAAAATGCATAAGTGAAATTACAATGCAATACACTCACAGCACACGTAAAAGTTTAAAATAAACAGTATTAAGGGTTTAAACTAACAATTACAGAAGGAAAAAAACACCTATAACATTTCTTGGAGGGCAACAATGACAAAAGCGAGTAACATGGATAACTAGGATCAGAGATGATTTTATTGGCCTTTGCCATACTTCTCCTAGAAAAAATGTCATCCAACTTATGGAGCATACACACAGTCAGATTTGTCAGATTTGTCAGATCTGTCAGATGAATGATTGAACGATTTGAACGATTTTACCAAAGATTTGAACGATTGAACGATTTTTGACTGCATTAAAATGAATGGAATCGTCCAAGTCTGACCGCAAACACATCAGATGTCAGATATCGTTATCTGACCATCGGGAACACGCATCGTTGAAATCGTTCATCTGACAGATCTGACAGATATGTCAGATTTTCCTTCAGATATGAACGATTGAACGATTTTTTAAATGCACCATAAGGCAAGGATTGGCCGATGATTCTCTCAACAACTTTAACTACTCTATCTAGAGAGCTGCGATCAGAACACTTGGAATTCCCATACCACACCGTAACAGCATAAGTCAAAAGACTCTCGATTACATAGCGGAAAAAATTCACAAGCGTGAGCTTCATTAAACCCACTGCTCGAAGTCTTGGTAGGAAGAAAAAGCATTGCTGTGCCTTTCCAACCACAGCTAAAATGTGAGAAAACCATGATAAATCCTCAGTAAAATTAACTCCTAGAAACTTAGGAGCTCATTCAGACCCGCTAGCTAGCAAGCGGCCGCTCGTTGCAGACGATGTTCGCTAATATGCGTATGTGTGTAGTTCGCAGTGCGCGTGCGCAAACTAGTACAAGCGATCGGACTTTGCTCACTCACCCTGCAAAGACAGCCCAGTGGACTGAGTGACAGGAGAGGCCGTTTGTGGGTGGTAACAGGGGCAGGGCAGTTGGAACGGGGGAATGGAGTTGGGAACACAGGCGTGCCAGAGTGTTTTCACGCCGTTTCTGGGGCATGCATGATTAACAGGCAGTGTCATAGTACATGTCACCTGCTTGAAAAATATGCTGAAGTGCTCGCAGTGCTTGTGGTAGGGTATAGTCAACCGCAAGCGCTGCGATCAGGTCCGATGTAACCCGATGGTTGAATATACTTCCTGGAGATGACATACGCAAGTGGGCGGCTAAAGACAGGCTGGTGGGCGTCTATAAACACAAAGTGCTCGCTCGCCAAGACATATTGGGCGTGCTTATGCCTTGCCAAGCGAGCGGCTGCCTTGACGTCACTTTGCAAAATTTAAATACACTGGGAGCGAGCGGCCGCTACTAGCGAGCCTGTCTGAATAAGCTCCTTAATCCCACTAAACATCTCTACCTTCTCGCCTATCAAAAACAATGGCTGTGGGGTGGTTTTTCTAGATCTTCTGAAATCTATCACCATCTCCATAGTTTTCTTACTATTTAACAACAAATCATTATTCTCTGCCCTTGGTGTTGACATACTGTATAATTAGTGTGAATCAGTCAATATAAAGCTGTTCGCTCTCTATTAATAAACAGGAGGCTTTGTTATAAAAAAATACCATTTAATGGCTGAAAAATCAAAACACACACAAGTAATATGATGGAATATAAAAACAATTTGATACATATAAATAGCAGCATATATATATATATATATATATATATATACAATTTAGAAACAAAAATATCAATGTGATCAATTTGGGTTTTAAGCCAGATGAAAATGGCATAAGTTGGACATTGAGACTATTTGGTTACATTATTTACAGTCAGTTACCAATGCAAATTGGTTTATTTATCTGCTTTATTGGTTATAAGCCTGCCAATTGCTTATTGATCATATTGCCATGTATGTGTGTCAATTTAATTATTCTTGAACTGCAGTTCATATTACATGTTCAATAAATAATTTTTTGTATTTACGTATATTAGATTTGTGGCTTGTATAATAACACCAGCGCAGACACCTTCTCTCTCTTGTCTATTTTTGTGTGAGGGATGATTGCAGGTATCCCTCTGGTGTCAGCTGCAGGTGTTTACATTAGACAGTAATTGAACAGTTAGCGCACCATATTTTTTCTTTGATATACACAAGTCAGCACTGGAGATTATCTTGTATTGTATATCCACGAATACCACCCAGCTGTGCCAGTGGCCACAACTTAGAGCACCTGATTCTGAGTTAAATGCAAGCGGGGCTGCAGATGGATCTCGCAGATTTCAGCATGCTGCGTATGTGCCGTAGAAAGAAACCAGCAAGTGCACATGAGCTGGATCAGGCATACAAACATGGATGGAGATTGCAAGTGTGGACAGATTGATCAGACAACTCATACAGTGAAATGGGCATTTCCGGGTTGTAACTGGGTGGTTACCATGACAATGCAGGCAACTGTTCCATCTCAAGGGAGTGTCACTTCTGGGCTCAATCAATGCATTGCAAACGGTTATGGGGCGCCTGTTTCAGGCAGATCTTCTGCACCCAGCATGGGGTGGGTGCAAGTCCAGATGTTAATTTTCATGATAGATGGATAAACAGTGGGCATAATAGGCATCAACATGCAGACGCATGGATTTTCAACATACACGAGCAAATTCTCGTATTAGCATAAAGAAGTGTAACACCCACCTACGGCTTCATTGTCTCTACGCGGGGGTGATTCTATAGTTTCAGCTCACCAAAGTATCTCACCAATTGGTATTCAGTAAGCATCAATATTTATTAACAGTTAAGCTCGGTCACCAGTATAATCGGTGGTTATAGTTACAACAAATACTGTGTTACATCAATGCAATAAACAGTTGGTAGTGCACTACATGTAAATGACACCGTAAAGTATGTTTTATTTCTCTGGAACCAGGAACAGAGGGATTATCGGCTATCTGTTAAAGGAACCTGGTTAACTATTGCATAATAATAACAGTTACATATACAATAACCTTAGCGAACGTTCATCTATAGAATTTCTATATAGATTGGGACCACTAACCCACAACAACTAGATTAGAGGACCCAACCTTGGCTACAATATCATTTAGAATACCTGCTGGCCAGCTACTCATAAATCGTTGGTGCACAATTTATCTCCTTGCAAGTTATTTGTTATCTCTCTAGGGAGGTTAGCTCGGGTTGATTACTGGCAAGAAGCCTACTATCGTCTCTGCAGCCCGTGCCTATCCTTTCCTAACAGTTGGTTGGTGTAGCAAACCGCGGGTCCCTTTCAATACACTGTGTTAATTCAGACACCGTATACACTCCGGTGTTCGCTTGTCCACTCTGTGGCCAAATGTCTCTCCACGGGTTATTTATCCTTTCTTTCCTAGTAGCAGGATGGGGTGCGTGGCTATATTGAAGTATCTTAACTTCTGCGGCACCGTAATGTGTAGTGGGTTAGGGGAGCCCAATAGGGGTTTCTAGAAGTTACGGAGCGGGGAGTCCAGGGTAACAACCCCTATGCGATATCAGTCTGAGACCTATATTGTTCCCCAACTCAATATGCTCCTGGGAGGGGTTTGTAGCGTCAACTGTGCCTGATAGCTTTACTTTAACTGCAGCGCTAAACCGGTGGTCTATTGAGTGGGGCTGCAAATCAGTGCTGAGGTAAAGTGATACTTAGAGTCTGCACTTGTGGCTATTTGTAGCAAACTGTCCTCCTGCCCAGCCAAGGCTGCCTCTCACTGTATGTTTAGGGGAAATAGTGAACTACAGGTACTCTTCCACTGAGGCTGGGTATGGGTCTGTGGTCTGTCTGCTGGGTATGGGTGCATCAACACAGGGGTGAGTGATTTGTACTTTTTATTACAGACCTCTCCAGCCGGACCGCATCAGCAACTGAGAGCCTCCCCTCCTGGCACCTCCTCCTATCCTCAGCTCCGGCAACCGCCCACTGCCCGCCTCCTTGACTGGGCAAGCCCGCCTCCTGTTCCAACGTCCCCGGCGCTAGTAGCTGGCAGTAGCGGGATTAAGTACAGCCTGCCACCCACGCCTCTGCTCTGCTGCTGTCCCGATTTCGTCTGCCGCCCACCGATCTCTGCTCCAGGTAAGTGCGCAGGTCCTCCTCCCTCTCCTGTTACCCCAGTCAGCCGCTCAACCGTCATCCTCGCAGCCCCCTTTTTATATCCTCCATCCGGGCCACCACCATGCGCTGACTCCCTTCACGCTGGTCCCTCGTGGGTGAGCCGGGCGCGAGGGTGCATGAGGCTTCCCTATCTGGTACGATGGGGCTGTCAGTGCCTCGTGCATGGCCATTAGTTCCCTTTCTACATGGGGAAACCATCCACATTCCCTGGGAAATAAATTGTCCTTGGGGCGAATGCAGAGCATACACATGCCCATTTATCAGGCCCTAGTATATTCAGGCCGGTCACTGTGACCAGGCCCAGCAGTCCCAAAGCATTCCCATTATTCTACCATAACACACATAAACTATATACATGAGTACTGTCACCCCGCCAGGGCTCAACAGTGGTACTCCTGGAGCTAGGGGCACCACATTCTCCCCCACTAAATTATGTGTGTCCTCACGCAGGATATACTATACATCTGAAACTCTATTATTGATTATTATTACACAATTTCATACGGGTTCGAATACCAATTGGGCGATTACTGTTGGTAGCGTAGGGGTGGGTTCCCTCTTGTACTACGAGTGGATCGCCTGGGTTCGAATGGGGCGACGTCAGTAGGAGGTGCAGAGGTCAGATTCCCCTCAGTTCGCATGGAAGTCGCTTCCTCACGGCTGTCTTGGGCCTCCTGGCCCTGTGTCTGGAAGAGGTCATGACTGCCACAGTGAACGGGCCAAAACATGCTCATCAGCAAAGTCGTAGGAAATTCTTGTTCTTTCGCACCCGAGGTCACGGACACTTCGGTGTTTGGATCAGGTAAGTCTGTAGAGGTAACTATTAAAGGCTGATATTTTTTAAGTTGATCGTGATGGACCAGGTGACAGTTGCCCCCATTCTTTTTTTGAATCCTATACACAACTCCATTTTCCTTGGGTTTCCCAACCACTATGTATAGAACTGTTTCCCACTGATGATCTAGTTTACTTGTGCGCTGATGCTTTCTTTTCCAAACATAACACCCACTTTCAAGGGGTTCAGCCTGGGCCGAGAGGTTATAGTTCTGCTCTTGTCTTCATTGAGCCAATTGGGTTTGTTTCTTCACCAGCTCTTGAGCTGTGGTTAATCGTGTTTTATGTTCTTTGACCCATTCCTGCAGTGGCTCAGCATCTAACTGTTTTTCCAGTGAGATTTCCCACTGCACATCTGCAGGTAGTTGACCTTGTCTCCCGAATAGAAGATAGTATTGTGTAAACCCGGTGGATTGGTGAACAGTGTTGTTATAGATATATATTACTTCGGCCAGAAGGACAGGCCATTCAGCTCACTGCGGCAGCGGGATAGCACGGAGCAAATTTATGAGGGTTCGGTTCATCCTTTCGCATACTCCGTTTCCTTGAGGGTGGTAAGCGGTAGTTCATAGTTTTTCACAGCCATATAATGTGCACAGTTCTTTGAATAGGTGTGACTCAAATGCGGATCCTTGATCCGTTAGGACCTTCTCCGGGTATCCAAATGGTCGGACAAATGCCCTCCAAAAGATCTCGGCTGTAGTTTTGGCCGTAATGTCACGTACCGGTAGGACGACCGCATATTTAGTAAAGTGGTCCACCATTGTCAATGCGTATTGATAGCCGGTACGGCTCCTCTCCAACTTTACATGGTCTAGAGTGACAATCTCTAGGGGACGGCATGTCCGTATAGGGTTCAGTGGGGCTTTCTCCGAGCCCATTGGGGCTTTCTTTAGAGTGCAGGGAATGCATTGGGCACACCACAATTCAATGTCTCTACGCATGTTGGTCCAATAGAATCGCTTTCGGATGTTGTCCTCTGTTTTTTTGCATCCAAAGTGACCAGAGTCATTATGGTAGGCCTTTAGAATTGAAGCTGTAGCAGTACTAGGACTGGGTACAACGATCTGAGTGAGCTTGAAGTGGGTTTTCGAGTCGATGCTATGGCGAACTAAGAGGTGGTTTTGTATGGATAATCTTTTGCGTTGTTTCCATAGCTTTAGGAGTTCCGGTGAGGCTACTTGTCTTTCTCCTGCAGTCAGTTGATGATGACCTTCAATCAACCGCCTCAGCTGTCGAATGTGGGGGTCGTTTTTTTGCCATTCCAGCCAAGGAGCACTGGGGTGGTCATCATGGATAACCAAGTCTCTAGTTTGAATGACATTCTGTTGACTTAGACTCTGCTGGGGTGGGAATAGAGGCATCTCTACGGATTCCTCAAGATCCTCTATTTCTGCTTGCTCTCGTTGGCGTGGGATTCTGGATAAGGCATCGGTGTTGATGTTTGACTTTCCGCTTCGATATTGAATGTTAATTTGGAAATTGGCTAACCGGGAAACCCAGCGTTGTTCGAGAGCGCCCAATTGAGCCGTGGACAGATGGGCCAATGGACTACAATCAGTGTAAGCAATGAAGGGAGTAGCCAGTAAATAATTCTTACATTTTTCGGTGACTGCCCAGACCAATGCCAACAATTCTAACTTGAAAGCGCTATAGTTGGCGTCATTTCTCTCTGTACTCTTCAAGCTTCTACTGGCATAGGCAATTACTTGTTCTTTCCCTCCCTGTTTCTGGGAGAGTACCGCTCCAAGTCCGTGACTACTGGCATCTGTATACAATCAAAAGGGGTTACTATAGTCGGGGTAGGCTAGTAACGGTGCTTCAGTGAGAATGGTTTTCAACTGGTCGAAGGCTTCTTGACATGGGGGAGTCCACCTCACCGGAAGGGGACCGGTGCGGCCAGAGTTGGGCACCCCTCTCAATAATTCGTGGATCCAGGTGGCAATACTTGCGAAGTGTTTTATAAAACGCCTGTAATATCCCACGAACCCTAGGAACTGCCGCACTTCTCTGATGGTGCGGGGAGCCGGCCATTCATGTACAGCCTGAATCTTGTCAGGGTCAGGAGCAATCCCGTCCGCACTTACTATGTGTCCCAGGTACGACACCTTTGGTTTAAGGAGATGGCATTTGGAGGGATTAATTTTCAGGCCATATTTGACAAGTTGTTCAAGGACTTCTCTAAAGCTGGCCACACACTAGAACAACTTACATCCAACCAGCCAACTTGTTGATTGGTTGGAATGAAATTCTGGTAAGGAATGGGAGTAAATGATGATCAGAAATTTACTCCTAAATGCCAGAAAACAGATGAAAATGGTTGTCAGACAAGTTTGTTAAATGTTTGATTTAAACTATTTGTTTATACAACAGTTTTGGTCCATTTTTCAGTGTCTGGGAGAAAGTTGCTGATTGTATTCCTTACCAGATTTTCATGCCAACCTATCTACTAGTTGGCTGGTTGGACAGATAATCTTTAGATGTGTGGCCAGCTTAAGGTGGTTAAGATGATCCCCATACGTGCGGGAGAACACAATCACATCGTCCAAATAGAGTAGGACCATTTCGAAGTTCCGATGGCCTAAACAATGTTCCATCAACCTCTGAAACGTTCCCGGGGCATTACAGAGCCCGAATGGCATCCGTAGGAATTCAAAGAGTCCCATCGGCGTGGTGAAGGCGGTTTTTTCTTGATCTTCCGGCGCTACTGGCACCTGCCAGTAACCGCTCGTTAAGTCTAATGTGGAGAAATACTTAGCTGTCTTGAGAGCTGCTAATGACTCTTCGATCCGTGGGAGTGGGTAGGCGTCTTTATGAGTGATGTTGTTGAGCTTTCGGTAATCGACGCAAAATCGTAACTGCCCATCCTTTTTCTTCACAAGGACCATGGGGGCCGCCCATGGACTGTGGCTTTCTCTTATGACCCCGCACGTTTTCATGTCCTGCAACATTTTTCTCACGGGCTGGTACAGCACTGGGGCTAGTGGATGATGCCTTTCCTTGATTGGTGCATGGGTGCCTGTTGGAATCTGATGCCATACACAATCTACTCTTCCAAAATTTGACGGGTTAGCACTAAAGGCACGAGGAATGTCCTGTACTAGACGGAGAACACCAGATTTTTCTTCTTCCGATGTTTCTTCATCCCCAATTTGTATGGCTTTCCACCACGCTTCTTCCTTCATTTCTGGTGAACTTTCAGCGGTCACACTACACTGTTCCACAGCCAAACCTGGATGGATAATATCCTGGAATGTAACTTGGGATAATTTAGCAACTGGATGGTGGCAAAATAAACGGATGTGGTGGTTATAGGGATTTAATATTCGTATGGGTACTCGACCACCCGTGACCTTCACCAATGATCTAGCGACAACAATGTCTTCTTGGCCTGTGCTAACATTTGGTTCAAGAAAGGCCTCATAGTTGGTTCCTTGTGGTCCACACCGGGCTTTCGTCCATATCACCGTTTCTGAGTTGGGCTGCAGAACCACTGGACGCGAGTCAGCTATTTGGGCTTTTCCAATTTCTCCATCGAGCGAAGCGAATCTTTGATGTCCCTGAATAATTTTTATAGTGTGTTGCAACACTTGTCTTTCTGATGAATTTTTCCGGCACAGCTCATCTTTGAGAGCTGATATAAGCTCTTCTGGACAATTTTGGAGAATGTTCATTCCAATAATTACAGGTATGGCATTGTTGTCCTCTACGTTGGTGATGATACATCCTTGTTTGGGTAACACCGCCTTCCCGACTTTTACGTCCACCTCCCAATATCCCTGACAAGAAATTCCCAACCCATTATTGGCGATCAGTTGTAGCCAGGTCGGGGGTGGGAGAAGTTGTTGAGGCTCCCAATATTTTTGATATGTCTTGAATTGCATGGTGATCACCTGGGATCCTGTGTCGAGCATAGCCAACATTTCCACTCCGCTTAAAGTGATAGGGACCACGGGACATCTCCCCACGAATTGGGGCCACCACCGCTTAGGGGAGGGATCTAATCTGCTTGGGTTCCCCGAGGATTGTCTTCCATCCTCGGGGTGTTGAAGTTTAAAGGGTTTGCCTGGCTACAGTTGCGCTCAATGTGCCCACTTCTGTTACATCGACGGCAAATCAGCCACCCCAATGAGTCAAATTGATCCGTTGGCCGGTGCCCATTGGGGTGAGGCGGACTCCACCAATCCGACGTTGCCCTCCTCCTTTCTGGGCACCACGGAGTTTCCTTAGGTTCCGCATGGTGTCGTTGAGTAAGTTTTTTCATCTCTTGACACATTTCTGTCATTCCAGAAGCCAGCTTCTCCATCTGGCTGGTCAGATTTTGTAGGTGGTTAGGTGTAGATGATTGAGCACTTTGTACCGCCTTTTCTTTGATTCTAGTTGGGACCCCCATAGATACTTCTTGACTTATCTCCTGAAAGTCTGGCACTTCTGGAAGGATGATTTCTTCATCCCATGCCTGCCCTACGACTTTAATGACTGCTTCTTTAAGATCCAGGAATGCTTCCCTAGGCATTTGTAATCATAGAAGGCGTAGTTGGGTCCTGGTACTTTCTCCCCGGGCACCCTCAATGAATTGGTTAGTTAGAGTTTCATCTGGATTCCTCACTTCATTACCGTCCATGGACTGTATGCGTCGTAAAGCTTCCTGAAGTCCTAAAGCAAAGTTCCGAAGGGTTTCACCAACCTGCTGCTTTCGACCATAAAATTTCATTTTTAATTCTGATACAGTTTGCAGATCAAAAGTATCCATTAGTCTCTGTATGATTTGATCAATGCTTTGTCTTTCTTCATGGGGCCATGAATTGTTACAATTGGCGTCACGAACAGGAGTAGGAGGTGCAGAGGTCAGATTCCCCTCAGTTCGCATGGAAGTCGCTTCCTCATGGCTGTCTTGGGCCTCCTGGCCCTGTGTCTGGAAGAGGTCATGACAAATCCAATGGGGTGTCCCCGCACAGGTTCGAATCCTGTTCGTGACGCCAATTGTAACACCCACCTAGGGCTTCGTTGTCTCTGCGCGGGGGTGATTCTGTAGTTTCTCTGGTTCACACTGTCAACTCACCAAAGTATCACACCAATTGGTATTCAGTAAGCATCAATATTTATTAACAGTTAAGCTCAGTCACCAGTATAATCGGTGGTTATAGTTACAACAAATACTGTGTTACATCAATGCAATAAACAGTTGCTAGTGCACTACATGTAAATGACACCGTAAAGTATGTTTTATTTCTCTGGAACCAGGAACAGAGGGATTATCGGCTATCTGTTAGAGGAACCTGGTTAACTATTGCATAATAATAACAGTTACATATACAATAACCTTAGCGAACGTTCATCTATAGAATTTCTATATAGATTGGGACCACTAACCCACAACAACTAGATTAGAGGACCCAACCTTGGCTACAATATCATTTAGAATACCTGCTGGCCAGCTACTCATAAATCGTTGGTGCACAATTTATCTCCTTGCAAGTTATTTGTTATCTCTGTAGGGAGGTTAGCTCGGGTTGATTACTGGCAAGAAGCCTACTATCGTCTCTGCAGCCCGTGCCTATCCTTTCCTAACAGTTGGTTGGTGTAGCAAACCGCGGGTCCCTTTCAATACACTGTGTTAATTGAGACACCGTATACACTCCGGTGTTCGCTTGTCCACTCTGTGGCCAAATGTCTCTCCACAGGTTATTTATCCTTTCTTTCCTAGTAGCAGGATGGGGTGCGTGGCTATATTGAAGTATCTTAACTTCTGCGGCACCGTAATGTGTATGGGTTAGGGGAGCCCAATAGGGGTTTCTAGAAGTTACGGAGCAGGGAGTCCAGGGTAACAACCCCTATGCGATATCAGTCTGAGACCTTCATTGTTCCCCAACTCAATATGCTCCTGGGAGGGGTTTGCAGCATCAACTGTGCCTGATAGCTTTACTTTAACTGCAGCGCTAAACCGGTGGTCTATTGAGTGGGGCTGCAAATCAGTGCTGAGGTAAAGTGATACTTAGAGTCTGCACTTGTGGCTATTTGTAGCAAACTGTCCTCCTGCCCAGCCAAGGCTGCCTGTCACTGTATGTTTAGGGGAAATAGTGAACTACAGGTACTCTTCCGCTGAGGCTGGGTATGGGTCTGTGGTCTGTCTGCTGGGTATGGGTGCATCAACACAGGGATGAGTGATTTGTACTTTTTATTACAGACCTCTTCAGCTGGACTGCATCAGCAGCTGAGAGCCTCCCCTCCTGGCACCTCCTCCTATCCTCAGCTCCGGCAACTGCCCACTGCCCGCCTCCTCGACTGGGCAAGCTGCCTCCTGTTCCAACATCCCCGGCGCTAGTAGCTGGCAGTAGCGGGATTAAGTACAGCCTGCCACCCACGCCTCTGCTCCGCTGCTGTCCCGATTTCGTCTGCCGCCCACCGATCTCTGCTCCAGGTAAGTGCGCAGGTCCTCCTCCCTCTCCTGTTACTCCAGTCAGCCGCTCAACCGTCGTCCTCGCAGCCCCCTTTTTATATCTTCCATCCGGGCCACCACCATGCGCTGACTCCCTTCACGCTGGTCCCTCGTGGGTGAGCCGGGCGCGAGGGTGCATGAGGCTTCCCTATCTGGTACGATGGGACTGTCAGTGCCTCGTGCATGGCCATTAGTTCCCTTTCTACACGGGGAAACCATCCACATTCCCTGGGGAATAAATTGTCCTTGGGGTGAATGCAGAGCATACACATGCCCATTTATCAGGCCCTAGTATATTCAGGCCGGTCACTGTGACCAGGCCCAGCAGTCCCAAAGCATTCCCATTCTTCTACCATAACACACATAAACTATATACATGAGTACTGTCACCCCGCCAGGGCTCAACAGTGGTACTCCTGCAGCTAGGGGCACCACAGAAGCAGCTGTGCGGTAAATCCTCTTTAGATGCGTCTGACTCATCAAACCCACGGTATTTGATGCCACAGAGGTTTGTACCAGCTAACGCTCTTGTGGTCACTAATTTCTAAAACTGAGTAAGGTGTGGCCCCTGCTTGCAGTGCCAACATGTGAAACTCCATAATATTAATTCTAGATAATGCATCCGGGAAATCATAAACCCCTGGAATGTACCTTGCTTGCAAATGTTGGGATCCCTCCATCCCCTCCGGCTCTGCGCCCCCCTCCGTCATTGCATATGCATGAACTCAGTTCATGCACGCACAGTAACACTGCTGGGTCATACCCAGCAGTGTAAACTTTTGCTGCTTGTAATTAGCAGTGAAATTGTTAGTGGTAGAGCCATGCTCGGACTGGTCTGCCAGGGACCCGGGTAAATCCCCAGTGGGCTCCTGCTTTGCAGCTCCGTCCACTCCCATTGGGGGACGGGGCCCATGCAGGTACAGGCTTGGTCCATATTAGACTGATTTTGGTGGGACCAGTGATGTAACGAAGGGGATGTGTGTGTGGGACACCTTGCCTTGGGCGCCATCTAAAAAAATAGCCACCGGCTAAACAATTGAATCACCCCCTATATTTGGATTTTATGCTGTTTATGATATACTCTTATGACTATGCTGACTTTTGGCTTCTGCAAGATACATGTATTACTTACATTATATATGTATCGCTGCAGTAACTATTTGTCATGCATAGTCGTGCCTTACTGTTTATTACTATGTGTGCCTTACTGTTTATTACTATGTGGTGCCTTACTGTTTATTATTATGTGTTTTCTATTACTTGTAATGTTGGTTGTCATACCAGGTTCATAAAATATATGCATCATGCAATGTGTGTGTGGAGGGCCTTTGTATATATTTGTGGGAGTTTAGTATATGTATTGTAGATATTGATGTGCTGTTCACTGTTTCCATGGTGACCATGTTACTCTAAGTGATGATTAACTTCCGATTTTGCCGAAAGTAGATGCCACAGCCGGGTGCAGTCCGTCAACTACATGCTGGGTTTCACTATGGCTTTCACTATAAGGTGAGTGCGTTATATAGGGCCTGATCAGAGATTTACGTAAATCTGATATCTATGCAATTCTATGATGTTTAATGATCTATGCATGCACATGTGGGGATCTTGTCCTGTGACATCGCTCGCAGTGCTCCTAAAGCCACAGTATAAGTGACATGCTGCTGGCGTTTGGGGGCGGTGACAGGGAGCATTCCTAAAAACAGCGTCGTCTGAGCCCTGCTTTTTGGGCATGCTGAAGCCAGTGGCTGCGTCCTTGGATGCAGCTTCACTGGCTGCGGCAGCGTGATTTTGACGAGCATCCAGAGTAACTTGAAGTTTAATCAGATGTCCTACTGTATGTTCATGCAGTTGGTCCGATGCTGCGTTTAACATTGTTACACAATTTGTATGGTCACATCCCTACAGCCGGCTTCTGCCATTGCACTTCCCTGGTGGCCCCTTAATGCCCCAATCCAACACTGGGTAGAGCTCAGGAGACATCTGCTTTTCGGAGCAGCTATCTTGACACCAGAGCAATAAAGATTTGCTTTGGAAGTTTGGTATCCACTGCTGCAACTCATGCCAATTAGGATAACAATGTAACAGGGGGCAGATGGTGCATAATGATGCCTGCTACACCTATGTTATAGCATTTGATTTTAAGGGCTGTGAGGTCCTGATGCAGAAGTTACAGTAATTCGCTAACTAACTGCAGTGATTTATGACTTCATATGCCATTTGTGTTCCCCAAAGTGCCATTCAACAGGCTTTCTAGTGAATTAAATACACAAATGCTCTAAAGGGATCTTCTCTCAGCACTAACATTCAAGTCCCCTTCTGCAGGATTGGACCTCTGCAATCAGAGGGGGCTGATGTGTGATCCTCATCCCCGCCAGAGTGCAGAGCACAGCATCGTAGCGCAGTAAGGAAGAATTGATCTGTCCTCTGAACAGGATATTAAGCTCCCTTACATTGGGAGATATAAGTTGTGACAAGTTTAGAGGTGGATGCAGTGTGGATGTTTGCTCAGTTAAGCAATTATTTGCTACTGCTAATGCATGAAACCGCTATGGTGCATGCATACCACTGAGTGTACGCAGGGACCATTGTTGAAAACAGAGACTGGCAGGAGACACTGCGTCTGCCATAGTGTGTCACAAATGTTGATGGTGATCTCAATGGTGCGCCGATGGAAGAGTGTTTGTATCCACTGACCATGAACATTGAAAGTGGGCATCACTCTCAGGGCTTGTAATGTCCGATGTTCGCAGGTACACAAGGGGAAGGCTGAGACTAGCATTTCATGCATTAGCCTTCACCTCTGAATCAGGCCCATTGTTACCTTTTTGCCTTGCATTAAGCACAAAAAGGTTTAGAACATAGATATTATAACTCTCCCTGACTCCCTGTAGAGTCTAGCAATCTCCGTCACTGCACCTTACCCCCTGTCACAATCCGGTGAAAGTGATCCTCTGTGGAGGACGGTGAGCCGGGGGGTTCAGGTGACTATCGGAGCGACTGAGGCTAGGTCTCCTATTTGCAGCCGAACCCAGGTTTGGCAAGATCTGGCCAGAGGCGCGGAGTTTGACTCACTTGGTGGTTTTCTCCAGTGACCCCTCTAATTGGGATTTAATTTTCCGCTGCACCAAGTGAGCAGGTCGCGGCCCTCTGGACAGGTACCTGGGAATGGCAGAAGACCGGAAACTATATTAAGTTATTGCTAGAACACTGGAGATACACTGGAACACAATTAGAAATCCTGATCACCGGCTTGCATGAGATAACTGAGAAAGTACTGAGAATCACTAAGAAATCCAGGAGCTGACTAGCTCAGCAGCTCAGGGAGATGTGGACACAGGCAGGTACTGGAGTTTGCTAAATATGCAGGAAAGCACAAACATTTACTGGGGATAGCACATACAAGAGTAGACTGGACTCAAGGAATATATTGGGAATGCTAGAAATGTGGTACTGGACAAAGGCCAAATACTGGGAGAGCTAGAAATGCTGGTACTGGGCAAAATACTGGGAATAATTATATATGCAGGTGCAGATTGCACAGACAAGACATATAGAGAAGATAGGCATACACTGGGAGAGTGCTAACTGCAAGTGCAGATTTGCACTGACAAGACACAGAGCAGATTGACACAGACATGTGCTGGGAGGACCAGCTGTGAGCTAATTAATACCAGCATGTAATCTGACACTTCAGTGATACAGGGTAATAGCCACAGGAAAGCTGCAATAGAATTAGCAGCACATATACAAAGACACACAGGGAAGGGACATGAAACACTGAAGTACTTGTGAGAAAGCTAAAGTCTCAGAGTAAGGTTTAGCATGGAAGCTAATACAGGAAACTGGGAAACTGTGAGCAGGCTGAAGCAACAGTGGGAGTAACACAGGCACTTGGAATAACGAAGTTGAACAGCAACTTCCTGGAGTTCTGGAGGCAGATTTATACCCAGGGGTAGCAGATTACTGGAGCACAGCATCAGCTGACTGAAATCATGCTACCATAGGTTAGGAGTACTGTCACATGAGAGGAACTGTCATGGCGGCGCCCATGATGGGAACTCCAATCCCCAGCACACACAGCCGACCATGGAAGCTTGCAAAAAGCATCTAAGGCAGAATACTCAGCCCACATCCATCACTGCACCAGACATCTGACCGCAAGGAAGTCAGGGGAAGCCGGCAATGAGGTGAGAGAGGCCGATCCTAGGCTGAACCCTGACACCCCCATTATGTAGCTGTTATACAATTTAAAAAAAAAGAAATCAGAGATATATACATTAAATGGTATAATGAGTGCCATTCCCCTGCATTGGTCATAAGGCACACTAATTAGAGGTTTATTTATCAAGCAGTGAAAAACTTAGTGAAGTGAACCAGTGGAGAAGTTGCCCATGGCAGCCAATCAGCTCCTACCTATTATTTTATAGACTGTACTTAAGAAATGTTAATTCAAAGCTGATTGGTTGCCATGGGCAACTTCTCCACTGGTCCGCTTCACTAAGTTTTCACTGTTTGATAAATAAACCCTTAAGTGGGGCAGATGTATGAAGCTCTGAGAAGTGATAAAGTGGAGAGTGATAAACAACCAACCAATCAGCTCCCAACTGTCATTTTTCAAACTCAGCCTGTAACTTTGCAGAGCTTCATACATCTGGCCCAAAATGATCTCTATGGCTACATGCATTTTCATATAAGGTTTCTCTTGGCCACTTATATGTAACCACCTGTAAAACACAATATATGGGCAAGCCCTGAAAAGTATCAGTGTGTTTTCATCAACAAATAGATCTTACTAACTGTTTTGGGGCTTATTTGGGGCCTACCTGGGGTGTCGGAAAGAGCAACACCCCAGGCAGGAAATAGGAACTGAATAGGCTGTGACAGGAGCAGGGTGCTAGAATTAACACTATGGGCGGGATGCATGATGCATCGCACTCGCGATGCATTCCGCCAGTCATCGCATGCATGCCACCGTTGGTAATACCGGTATGCATGAAGATCCCCGCAAAGGACCGCTCTGTCAGTAAGAGCGGCCCTTTGCGATCGAGGGACATCCGGGTCTATGACCCAGAAGCCCTGCCAGCATTCTTCTGCGCATGTGCAGAAGGACGCGCGTGTAGCAGGAGGTGCTGGGAGTGATCCGATTGGATCCCTCTATCAGCACTCCATGGAAAGAAGCCCATAGGTTTCTATGGGTAATGCCATCTGGAAGATAGCGTTACCCACCACAACAGTCCCAGAGTGCATCGCATTCCGGAGCTTAGTGCATAGGATAAATGTGGTCAAACCCGCATTTTCGTGGTCTGACCACATTTCTCCCCTTCCTGCCCTTCCTGCCCTATGTGAGGGAGGGGGACAGTGTGATCTCTAAGGGGGGTGCTGTGTGAGGAGGACTGTGTGTTAGAGCAGTGTGATCTGTGAGGGGGGCAGCATGTGTGCGAGGTTATGGGAGAAGCATGTGTGTGAGGTTATGGACGCAGCATGTGTGAGGTTATGAGGGCAGCATGCATGTGAGACTGTGGGGTCAGTGAGGGGGGTGCCCAAATAAATTTTTGCCCTGGGCTTTACTTGGTCTAGAACCAGTCCTGCTCACAGTGGCTACAACATTTGCATATTTTCGCATAACAGATTTATATACAAACTCAGATAAGCTGCGTCCGCAGGTCGCAGCACCAATCCATAGTGTATCCACCTCTGAATCATCCCCACAGTCTTGTAATAAAAATAATGCATAAACATATCTTTGTTAAAGTTAAATCAGTTAACAGTCTGGATTTCTGAATTTGATAAATCAATTAAATGCTGTGTCCAATGGTCACCTAAAAGGCATGAAAAAATGAAAGTTAAGCAACTCAACAATTAATAGAGATGTGTGCAGACCCCCTGTTTTGGTTTTGGATCTAGAGTCATCTTCTTGTTTTGGTTTTGCAAAACCATCCTCATGTGTATTGGTTTTGGTTTTAGATCTGTATTTTTTTTTAAATAAAATGTATAAAAACAGCTAAACTCATGTAATGTGGGCCTGTTTTTGTTCCTACAGTATATTAACCTCAACAACATTAATTTCCACTTATTTCCAGTAAATTTTAACCATCTCACAGTTCACAATATTGTTCAATATTATCCAAGGCTGTCTGGGTGACTAAACTAAGCAACAGAACAGCGACACAAACACACGGCAGTTTAAAAGACTAAAGCACATTGCCACACAGCAGTAGTAGACAGGATGGCAGTTTAATAAACTATATGACCCCATATAAACCAAGCATGTTTTCATTATATAAGAACTAGAACAAAGGCCTGAGAGCAGTACAAGGAAATGGAGGTGAAGTATGCATGTAGTGGAAGGCAGGTAAAGGAAGGAAGAATTGATTAGTTAGTTACTGTAATTTTTCTATCATTTAAAAAAAATACAGATCCAAAACCAAAACATGTGAGAGTAGTTTTGCAAAACCAAAACATGAAGATGAATCAAAGCCAAAACCAAACCTTGGGGGTCCGCAAACATCTCGAATTAATACCCATATATGTTCAGATACACAGACTCAGCATTTACTTTTCTCCACAGATATACAGTATTATTGCACACTTAAGGGGCCTATCCATTAGATGACTTTTTGAACGATCCGACCAAAACCAGGAGGTTTTGGTCGGAACGTTCAGAAAGCCATCTAATGGATAGTTGGCAAGGACTAGCGATGCGCGTGCACGCTGGGTCCTTGCTGACCCCGACCATCTATGGAACACGAGCGTCAGGTTCCACATGTTCACAGATAAGAGGTCGGTCTCCTGCACTGAATGGCGTTCAGTGAAAGACGTTCAGTGTGGACACTGCACCCGGCGACCTGAAGGACTAAACGCTAGACGTTCAGATTTTCAGGTCGTCTAATGGGTAGGCCCCTTTACAGTAATGGCCTCATATTTGCCATTCTTTTCAATTGGTTTATTTAGCCCTTTATATCCAGGAAGCTTATCCTTATTTAATGCACCATGAGAATAATTAGGCTCATATGATTTACCAATCGAAATTCTGATATCTCTTAATTCAAAAGTCCATTGAATAAAGCATAATAAAGCTTTTTTGTATTTAAATTTTGTAGTAGGGGATCAATTGTCAGGTAAGTTCTGTAATTGGTAGCAACTCTTATCTGGTAACTGACATGTTAACTCACTAATATAATAATCCTCCTGAAGGAGGCTAACATTAGCCATTAATTGCTACAGTATTTATCAATTTATTAAGGCCTAGCATTTTGTAAAGGCAAGATTAGTTAGTGGGATAGACTCAAGCTTATTTCCAATAATATCCATTAGCATAAATAGATTTATATTTAAAGATAATGGAGAGGTTTTTATTTGTGATTTAGGTAATTTTTACCAATAATTATAATTTGTTACAACATATCGCAGCCATAAGAAATTAAGTATCATCATAATCTATCATAAATCATATGCAGGTATTGATAAAATACTGTCCATTTGGTGTGTAAACAGTAAAGAATTCAATAATGTGAACAACTTTACTTCTGGGTTCAGACCCAGACCACATCACTGCGCATATGCATGTGGAGATTACTGGGAAGGGATCCTTCAGATCCCTCCCAAAACACTTTTTGTACAGCAGCAGCTGATATACTGTAGGGAATATCTGCTGAAGTGCCTCCTTCTTAAATTCTGGATATACTGACATTTTTCAGGTATACCCCAGCTGTTTTTGGGAGATTACCTGCCAAGGTCATTTAATAAATTAGAGGGGTCTTTTAAAAAAAAAAAGTTACCTAACTGTTGGTTTTTCTACTGTCATACTCATTCCATGGACCAGCTTTGTACACTTCTGTCTTTTCCAAATGAAATCCGAATTTGATAATTGTGAGGACTGAGTGCCTGATTCAGCAAGGATTGCAACTGCGATTATGCACGCAATCGGCCGATCTGTGCATTTGTATGCATCGCAGTGTGTGTGCGTGAACTAGCCACTGCGATCAGGACTGCGATTGCAGTGACTACACAGATCCATCGCAGAGTGGCTGACAGGAAGTGTCGTTTGTGGGTGGTGACTGGGGGGGTGGTCGGCAAAATGCAGGCGTGCCGGTGCGTTCGAACGCCGTTACAGGGGTGTGCATAAATTATCCACTGCGATGCCATACACAGCTTGAGTACTCATAGCGTGAGATGAAGTTAGCAATTCCCGAGTAAGGGCAGAGCTTGTGCAAGTGTGCATGAAGCTGCGATGGTACTCGATGTTACTCACGGATGTGAGTAAAGGGAAGTGGCTGTCCTTATGTTTTGCTAAAACGTGCGGGAAATCCTCAGGTGAGGGAAAAATCCAGGGGGATGGCAAGGGAACAACTAGGTGAGTGCCAATGACTAGGTCTCACATTTGCGGCCAAACCCAGGTTTGGCTAGACCTGCCCAGAGGCACGGAGTCTAACCCACTTGGTGGTATTCACCAGTCACCCCTCCAGTCGGGATTTGGGTTTTGCTGCATCAAGTGGGCAGATCGCGGCCCTCTGGACAGGTAGACTGGAACTATCAGACCCTTTGTTTCTTTATCCGCTTGTGAAAGTACAGTAGCACACATCACTATCTGTGTGGGCTTGTTAAATCCTATCCTTGGTGCAGGAGATCCAACTGAAAATACATGGATTTCTGCACACTTGCACCTATAAATTGCCTACAATTCTGTCTACACACCAATGTAATAATCATCCATCCAATTAGCGCTCAGACACACACTGTATACAGTAGGGGTGTGCACCGGCCACTTTTCGTGTTTTCTGTTTTGGTTTTGGATCTGGATCTTTCTTCGTGTTTTGGATCTGGATTGGTTTTGCCAAAACCACCCTTCCGTGTTTTGGGTTCTGGGTTTTGTGTTTTGGATCTGTATTTTTTTTTTAAAAAAGCATAAAAACAGCTACAATCACAGAATGTGTTGATTTTTCTGCTCCTATGCTATTATTAACCTCAAAAACCTTAATTTCCACTCATGTCCAGTCTATTCTGAACACCTCACACCTCACAATAGTGTTTTTATGTCCAAAAGGTTGTACCGAGGTAGATGGATGACTATGCTAAGCGACACAAACACGTGGCCCATCTAGGAGTGATACTGTAGTGGCAGACAGGATGGCAGTTTGAAAAACTAGGCCGCAAACAGAACATAATGCAAAGAAAAAAAAGAGGCGCAAGATGGAATTGTCCTTGGGCCCTCCCACCCACCCTTATGTTGTATAAACAGGACATGCACACTTTAACAAACCAATCATTTCAGCGCCAGGGTCTGCCACACGGCTGTGGCTGAAATGATTGGTTCGTTTGGGCCCCCACAAAACAAGCTGGCAATTAATCTGTCCCTGTACAAACTGGCTCTACGGAGGCAAGATGTCGTCCTCATCCTCATCCACCGATTCCTCACCCTCTTCAGTGTTGTGTACATCCTCATCCTCACAGAGTATTAACTCGTCCCCGCTGGAATCCACCACCACAGGTCCCTCTGTATGTTCTGGAGGCTGGTCTCCCTGGAAGAGTTGATAATTCATTTTGATGAACATCATCTTCTCCACATTTTGTGGAAGCAACCTCCTACGCCTTTCGCTGACAAGGTTCCCGGCTGCACTAAACACTCTTTCGGAGTACACACTGGAGGGGGGGCAACTCAGGTAAAATAGAGCCAGTTTGTACAGGGGCCTCCAAATTGCCTCTTTTTCCTGCCAGTACAGGTACGGACTGTCTGACAAGCCTACTTGGATGCTGTCACCGATGTAATCCTTTAACAGACAGACGCACGCTTGTCGCTGCTGCTTTGAGGATGCAAGTGCGGCTACAGCCCACACAATTCACAAAGACAGAAAAAAAAAGAAGAATATTTTTATTGTTTGTGGAGCGCACTTTGAGGGTTACACCACCCTTTAACAGACAGACGCACGCTTGACGCTGCTGCTTTGAGGATGCAAGTGCGGCTACAGCCCACACAATTCACAAAGACAGAAAAAAAAGGATTTTTTTTATTGTTTGTGGAGCGCACTTTGAGGGTTACACCACCCATTAACAGACAGACGCACGCTTGTCGCTGCTGCTTTGAGGATGCAAGTGCAGCTACAGCCCACACAATTCACAAAGACAGAAAAAAAAAGAAGAATTTTTTATTTTGTTTGGAGTGCACTTTGGGGGTTACAGCACCCTTTAACGGACAAGCCAGCCAGCCCTTTACTTATGACACAGGCGCACGCAGTCGCTGAATGGCGAAAGTGGACAGAAATTTTTCGGGCCACCCAAAGCGTCTCCTGCACGCATTGTCAGATATCACAAATCCCCAGGAGAGTCTAAGTGGGGTAAGCCACTGGGCGATGATTTCCCTCAGTTTCTCTAAGAGGTTGTCGGTGGTGTGCCTCTTACTGAAACCGGTGATACACAGCGTAGCCTGCCTTGGAACGAGCTGGCGTTTCTGAGATGCTGCTACTGGTGACGCTGCTGTTGTTGCTGCGTAAGGTGATACATTTACCCAGTGGGCTGTCACAGTCATATAGTCCTTAGTCTGCCCTGTTCCACTTGTCCACATGTCCGTGGTTAAGTGGACATTGGGTACTACCGCATTTTTCAGGACACTGAGGACACTTTTTCTGACGTTTCTGTACAGTCTCGGTATTGCCTGCCTAGTGAAGTGGAATCTAGATGGGATATGGAACCGGGGACACACTACCTCCATAAATTGTCTAAATCCCACTGCACTAATGGTGGATACCGGATGCACATCTAACACCAACATAGCAGTCAAGGCCTCAGTTATACGTTTTGCTTCAGGATGACTGCTGTCGTACTTCATACTCCTCGCTAAGGACTGTTGGAGGGTCAATTGTTTAGTAAAAGTAGTGGTGTTCCTACTTCCTCTCTGGGATGACGAACAACTCCGCAGCAGCAGCAACAGCACTAGGAGGAAGTGGTTCTTGATCCTTCCCTATTTTATTTTTATCGGAGAAAGTTTGGTCCTCCATTTATGTTATATTGATATATACGTGCGGATAAGGCGCACACAAACACAATTATTTTTTACTTTTACTAGTGCACTTTGTGGGTTACACCACCCTTTAAGAAATGAGCCAGCCGGCTCTTTACTTATGGGAAATAGGCACACGCTTGGCGCTGCTCCTTTGTTGATGCACGTGCAGCTACATCCCACACAATTCACAAAGACAGAAAAAAAATAATTTTTTATTCTTTGTGGAGCGCACTTTGAGGGTTACACCACCCTTTAACAGACAGACACACGCTTGTCGCTGCTGCTTTGAGGATGCACGTACAGTGCAGACAATTCACAAACACAGAAAAAAATGTTTTATTTTTGTTGGAGTGCACTTTGGGGGTTACACCACCCTTTAACAGACAGACGCACGCTTGGCGCTGCTGCTTTGAGGATGCATGTACAGTGCAGTCAATTCACAAACACAGAAGAAAATATTTTATTTTTGTTGGAGTGCACTTTGGGGGTTACACCACCCTTTATCAAACAGATGCACACTTGGCGCTGCTGCTTTGAGGATGCAGGTGCAGCTACAGCCCACACAATTCACAAACACAGAAAATATTTTTTTATTTGGTGTGGAGTGCACTTTGGGGGTTACAGCACCCTTTAATGGTCAAGCCAGCCACCCCTTTACCTATGACACAGGCGCACGCTTGGCGCTACTTTGTTGATGCACGTGCGGCTACTGCGCACACACTTCACAAACACAGAAAAATATATTTTTTTTTGCACTTGGGGGGAGCACCCCTGATGGACAGAGCACCCCCTGGACAACACTACAGCACCCCTTTAGGACTGGGACACTGCACAGGACTTTGGAGCACCCCCTATGGACAACTGACTGCACAACACAGTCCACCCAGCCCCTATGGACTTTGGAGAAGTGGACACAGCCCCTATGGACAACAGCAGCACAGCACAACACAGCCAGCCCCTATGGACTTTGGAGGAGTGGACACAGCCCCTATGGACAACTGACTGCACAACACAGTCCAGCCAGCCCCTATGGACTTTGGAGGAGTGGACACAGCCCCTATGGACAACAGCAGCACAGCACAATACAGCCAGCCCCTATGGACTTTGGAGGAGTGGACACAGCCCCTATGGACAACAGAACCACAGCACAACACAGCCAGCCCCTATGGACTTTGGAGGAGTGGACACAGCCCCTATGGACAACAGCAGCACAGCGCAGCACAGCACAACACTACACTGCACTACACTACACTACACAGCCCAGCCAGCCCTAACTCCCACCCTCCCTCTTCACTGTCCACAGCCGAGTGAGAAAATGGCGACGACGCGGGTACCTTATATAGGATCCAAAACCCACGAGACCCAGAAGGCGTGATGATGACGATTTCAGATCCGAGTCAGGCGGGAAAAGTCGAGCCTGACTCGGATCGGCGTCGGATCGGGGGGGCTCGGGGGGTTCGGATTTCAGAAATCCAAACCCGCTCACCCCTAATATATATACATATATATTTGCCAAGAAACAAAACTTCCAGTATAGAGGGTCACTAATTAAAATGTAATATTGGTGTTGTCAGGATCCCTTGACTTATACATTAATATGGGTACAGAAATGAAATATTGCCTGTCATACTTCCTAATAGCAATATAATGAATTCTCACCATATTGTAATCTGGCAGACACCTGCTATTTTCCTGGGGGGTTCGGATTTCAGAAATCCGAACCCGCTCACCCCTAGTATACAGGCTACGATACATGTGCAGATAGTAAACATTCAATTTCTCTAGGATTTTAGAGCACTAGCGCTACAGTGTTCCCATTCAAGTATCAGGAGCTCCTGGGCACACGAGTTGTCCAGACTCGTGAGGTAAATCTTATAATTACAATTGGGTTTTGTTTCCAGCGCTAACCTGAGATGTAGATAGATGTGTATTACTCTGAGATTGTGGGTGATAAAAATAAACAAGGAGTTATACCGTAGATGTTAAAAAACATATTTAATACTAATGCTTATAATGTAAAGAAATGTTCCTGTACGGTTTACTCCTTATCCAAAAAATGAAATTAAAAATTAATAATCATAAAGCAAAAACAAATACAAAAAGAGTGTGCTCTTTAAATGGCCCAAATAAATAGTCAGTGTCCTTGTTGCACCTTGGTTGCAGGTAACATAAGTAGACTCCTTTAGAGTGTCTCTTTCTGTAAAGCATTTAGGACCTCATTCAGAGTCGGTCGTTGCGGCCGCTCGGTCGTAAGGGAAAAGGGGCCAGATATGCAAATGAAGTGCTCGCAAGTTGCGTCATTAAGATGGGATCGTTAGCTGGACGAGCGAGGGGAGGATGCGGCCGTAAGACTAAAAACACGCCCCCTTCTCGTTCGCAATTCACGTCATCTCCGGGCATATAAGGATTAATTGAGACCATCGGGAACCATCGGAGCTGGTCGTAGAGCTTAAGGTTGACCATACCCTCTCTTAAGCACTACGATCAAGTCAGTGTAAAAACCTCCCATGTCACATGTGCCATGACACTACTTAGTTAATTATGCACTCCCATAAAACGCTGTTTGCATAGTCAGGCACGCCTGCGTTCGGATCTCCACTCCCCCGTTCACAAGCACCTTCCCCTGTTACCACCCACAAACGCCTCATCCTGTCACTCAAACTAACGACCTGGCCAAGTTGAAGGACAGAGAAATTTCCGATCGCAACAGCTAGTTTGCGTACGCGCATTGCGAAACTTACACATGCGCTGTTTTGCGAACATCGCTGGGTATGACCGAGCGGCCACTTACGACCGACTCTGAATGAGGTCCTTAGTGCCTACGTAAGATAGTAAACATTGCAAGACCTGTTGTAGAATGTACTTGCATAGAACCCTGAATCAGGCCCATGTTGTCAGAAAACTATATTTGTGCTGTGTTTCTGCATTTTTGAAGTTCTGTAAATGAATCTGATGAATTTAAATAATTAATCATAACCTTTTAGGATGAGATGTGCTGTGTGTACTGTAACACCGCTCATCCAATGCGTTTCTATAAGACATTGTCTGCTGTTCTGCCACAAATACATCTAGTAGTCTTATAATGGTTCTAACGTAATTTCTCTAACACCGCAGATGGTGCTCTTACTACACTCAAAGATCACAATGTTATCCTCTTAGTACTCAGATTTACAATTAAAAATAGCAGAAAGAGTGTTTTATAACATCCTTCTGAGATTTATTTTATTAGTATTGGTGAGATTATTGTTTGTTACAATGAATTATTCACCATACAAACACATTAATGTGGGAAAATTACTTATTTGCACCTTTAAATCACCTATCTAGCTCTAATACATCACAGCGGATACAATGCTAAGAATTTGGGAAATGGGCCTCTACAGAGCTGTTAAAAATTCCTTGGACAAAGTAATCTGGGAATATACTGAGGGGTCTATTTACTAAGCAGTGTTAGGAGAAGTGAAAAGAAGAGGCGTGACCATGGTTCGGGGATGTCCCAGCAAGCTCAGCATGGCCACGTCTCCCAAGGCTGTAGAGAGTTGACGGACCATTGAACTTTTGGGGTTGTGGTCTAATGTAAGGAGGTGTGGCAGCAGTCTCCCTGGTCCCAAAGCAGCCAAACACACAGCAGCATGTGAGACACAGGATGCTGCTGCTGACTGGTAAGAGAGGGGGTGGGGGGCTGCCCAGGGTCCCTCCATCAAGCCTAGGGCCAGGTAATTAATACCTGCTCCCCTCTCGAAACCCCTGACGCCTCCACCCAACAAGTGAGGACTGGAGAGATGTGCCTGCAGCAGGGGCAACTTTAGAGAGGAGGGGGCCCATGTGCATTTCACGTCTGGGGCCCCCTCCGACTAACGCGGCTGGCCAGTCACCGAAGCATTAATAGACTCTGGGCACTAGAGTGTGCCCGGAGTCTACAGCACAAGCGCAAAACGCCCCAAAAATGGCAGCGGCGTCCATTTCTCTGGCTTTTTGTACAGCGCTGACACCCGGCGCGGGACCTCAGAGAGGTAAGTTTTAAGTAATATGGTTGAAGGGTGTGCGGTGCGGGCTTCCCCTGGACCTGGGGGCCCGAGTGCACCGCGCACCCTGCACCCATTATAGATACGCCCCTGCCCTGCAGCAGCATACTACGAAGAAAGAATAAGTCATCCATGGGCTTCAGGAGGTGACCTTCTGCCCTGCACTTAGTAGTTCACGGAACAGGGAGCCTGAAAAATTTTGTATTGGGCCCCCCTAGGTCTAGTTATGGAGACCTCGGAATGCCAGCTAAGGAGTTATGACAGGCGTCAAGATACCAATGTCTGTCATAATCCCAATGCCGGAATACAGAACACCGCGGGCCCGAGGTAAGTACGAGCGCCTGTTCTCTTAGCCGCAGAGGGTGAAGGTTTAGGGCACCTTGTGGGGACTTAGGGTTAGGCACCACCCAGGGAGGGTTAGGTGTAGGGAGCGGGGAGGGGGGGTTTGGTTTAGGCACTAACAGAGGGAGGTTAGGGTTAGGCACTAGGGGGGGAGGTTAGGGTTAGGCACCCCTAAAGGTGGGTTAGGATTAGGGGGGGAGCGGTTAGGGTTAGAGTACTTACCTCAGCCTGTCAGGATTTCAGCCTGTAGGACTCTCCTTGTCGGGATTTGAACTGGAGGCTAAACAGCAGCCGGTAAACAATCTCATTGCGTAGTTATGCCCCTGCTAGTATATTACATATGTATTAAACAAGAAATACAAGAAAAGGTACCACATACATACAGTAACAATAAAATTAAGAAACAAGAAAAGGTACCACATAAATAATACAATTTTAAATTATACTAAATTTAAAAAAAAACAACATATTAAAATACACAATTCTTATCTACATAACAATACTGGCAAGAAATGTCTTACAACTAAAATAGAATAAAGGTAACCTTTTTACAAATAGAAACACTGGGCCAAATGTAATAGGGTGAGAAGTTAGAAAATGTGAGAGAGCAAACTTTTTATTTTCCAGACTCAAATAAATCTCACGATTTAGAATCTCATTCAGATGTTTCCCCATTTTGAAGATAAAACTCGACCAAATGTGAGAGATTACTGTCACTGTCCCACTGTCTCAACTGAAAATATTTTGTTCAAGTTGGTAGTCTTCATGTTAAGGAACGGTTAGTAACAGTAGCTGGTAGAGGTTCCAACTAAAAGGATATTGATTGGTAGTGTAGAAGCACTAGATATACATTTAAAATAATATCCATTATTATAACCCCATACCGTAACTTGCTAAGAAGAATAGATGCAATCAGCATATTCAGCCATACTCTGAGTGATTTCTTTAGAAGATAAATAAAGTGCAGCTTTCGCTGAGAACAGTTAGAAGCAGATTGGTTGGTATTTTATCTCTCTCCACTATGTTTCCCTCCAAGGTTTGATACATCTCCCCTCGAGAGTGATGAGAACTATCCAGTTGCCAGCCCATAAAGTAAAATAAGGCAAAAGGGAATCAGAGAGGGGGCATTGTCTGTATGTATGTCTGTCTGTATTTAGGTGTGTGACTATGTAATTGTATACAGTATATGAATGATTTCATGTATGGATGTGTATAAGAGTGTAACTGTACAGTATGTATGTATGTATGTCTGTATGTAGGTGTGTGACTATGTAGGTGTATATATGAATGATTTCATGTATGGATGTGTATAAGAGTGTAACTGTACTGTATGTATGTATGTCTGTATGTAGGTGTGTGACTATGTAGGTGTATATATGAATGATTGCATGTATGGATGTGTATAAGAGTGTAACTGTACTGTATGTATGTATGTCTGTATGTAGGTGTGTGACTATGTAGGTGTATATATGAATGATTTCATGTATGGATGTGTATAAGAGTGTAACTGTACTGTATGTATGTATGTCTGTATGTAGGTGTGTGACTATGTAGGTGTATATATGAATGATTGCATGTATGGATGTGTATAAGAGTGTAACTGTACAGTATGTATGTATGTCTGTCTGTATTTAGGTGTGTGACTATGTAATTGTATACAGTATATGAATGATTTCATGTATGGATGTGTATAAGAGTGTAACTGTACAGTATGTATGTATGTATGTCTGTATGTAGGTGTGTGACTATGTAGGTGTATATATGAATGATTTCATGTATGGATGTGTATAAGAGTGTAACTGTACTGTATGTATGTATGTCTGTATGTAGGTGTGTGACTATGTAGGTGTATATATGAATGATTGCATGTATGGATGTGTATAAGAGTGTGACTGTACTGTATGTATGTATGTGACTATGTAGGTGTATATATGAATGATTGCATGTATGGATGTGTATAAGAGTGTGACTGTACTGTATGTATGTATGTATGGATGTGGGACTGTATGTAGGTGTCTAGATGAATGATTGCATGTATGGATGTGTATAAGAGTGTGACTGTACTATATGTATGTATGGATGTGTGACTGTATGTAGGTGTGGGACTATGTAGGTGTATATATGAATGATTGCATGTACTGTATGGATGTGTATAAGAGTGTGACTGTACTGTATCTATGTATGTATGTATGTATGCATGTGTGTGACTATGTGTATATGTGTGTAACAGTATATTTCAGTGCTTCTCAAACTCGGTCCTCAGAACCCCATTCAGTTTACATTTTCCATGTCACCTAGCAGGTGCACAGGTGTATTCATTACTGACAAATTTGAAAAGATCCACAGGTGGAGCTAGTTGCGCTGCGGAATATGTGTGCTGGTAATAAAAACAAATAAATAATTATTTCACCTGTGGTATATTTGTATGTGAATGACTGTGTGTGACAGTATGAAAATTTATTGGTGCATAACTGTATGTACAGTATGTGTATAGGTGTGTGACTGTATGCATGTATATATGTGTGTGACTGTATGTATGTATGTGTATATATGACTATGTATGCATGCATACACCACAACAATCCTGATTTTCAGGCACTGTCCCACCCATGGGCTCTAGTGTCTTGTGGGGAGGAAACGTAGGGAGGGAACGTTCTCACCTGCTGTGCGCTGGAGGCAGACCAGCTGCTGGGGAAGCGATGTACAAGTCCCCTGCATGACATGAAATGGGGGCATTAAGTGTGACCACGCCCCCTTTTCATGTACACCTCGAAGGCTTGGGCACAAAGATCTGATTCCAGTGTCCCAAATGTTCCAATATAGCCCCCTTCAGTCTTAAGTGCCTGTGGGTTAAATGTTATAGGGTGAGAGTTTAGAAATGTGAGAGTTTAGCAACAAACTCACATTGGTCGAGTTTTATCTTCAAAATGAGAAAACATCTGAATGAGAATTTAAATCGTGAGAGTTTTGAGTCTAAAAACGTGAGTTTGCATGATCTCAGATATTGGCAGAGTTTTAAAAGTGTGAGAAAACTCACATTTTCTAAACTCTCACCCTATTACATTTGGCCCTGTGTGTTTGAGTGTAAAAAGCACACGCTAGTCTGCCCGGCGTGTTTTTGTTTTTCTGACAAAACACGATTCTGAGTAAATCTCCCCCCTGATACCCACCAATCATAAGGGACATGAGGAACCTAAGGATTGCAGGAAAGAGCAAGTTACTGTACAGATTGAGTCTCCGATATCCAAAATGCTTGAGACCAGGGGTATTTTGGATAATGGAATATTCTGTATTTTGGAATATTTGCATATCATAATGAAATATCTTGGGAATGGGACCCAAATATACACACAGAGGGCCTGATTCAGACCCGGTCGCGAGCGCTGAGTGCTCGCAACCGGGTCGATGGTGGCCCACAGCACATGCGCATAACGGAGACGGCTCCTTCGTGCGCAAGACCCAGTTAGCGATGGGCACTCCGTCGCTCCGGGTCTCGCAACAAAGGGGGCGAACTGTCGATGTTGAGTCCCATGAGAACGCCTGTCGTTTGGGGGCGGCCCCACTGACATCACAAGTGATGTCAGTGGAGAGCTTCCGGGTCTGTTAGAGCCGAAAGCTCTCTGGGGCTCTCGTCGCAAGCCCGATGGTCTTGACCATCGCGACCATCATCATGGCCGCTCTTTGTAGCTGTGGGTGGTCACCCACAGCTATGCGAGCGGCCAGGAGGCCGTTCTAAAAAAAAAAAAAGCCTGGCCCTGATTCAGAGCGAGCTCTCTGTCAGATCGAGCGGCTCTGAATCAGGCCCAGAATGCATTTATGTTTTATATACACCTTATACACACAGCCTGCAAGTAATTTAATACAATATTTTCAATAATTTTGTGACTCAAACAAAGTTTGTGTACAGAAATGAAATTCAGTTATGTTCTTATACACCTTATACACACAGCCTTAAGGTAATTTTATACAATATTTTTTATCATTTTGCGCCTTAGACAAAAAGTTTGTGTACATTGGCCCTGATTCAGAGCTGGATGCTCTTTCAGAGAGCTCACCCTGAATCAGGGCGGCATTTTTTTTATGTGAGCCGGCCTCCTGGCTGCTCGCTAAGCTATGGGTGACCACCCACAGCTTTTGCAGGCGGCCAGGTGATGGTCGCGATGGTCAACCATCGGGCTTGCGACGAGACCCTTGTGGTAGGGTCTCATCGATCGCAAGCCCCAGTGAGCTTCCGGCTCTAATAGAGCTGGAAGCTCACTACTGAGGCCGCCCCAAAACGGCAGGTGTTCCTTCGGGAATGCCTCCGTTTGGCCAGCCACCCCCCCTGCCCACCTCCAAAACGGGGCAAGCTGTCAATCAAAATCGACAGCCGCCCCCTTTTGGGTGAGACCCGTAGCGACGGAGCACCCGTCGCTGGCCGGGCCTTGTGCGTGTGCACACCGGAGCCGGCTCTGGCGTGCACATGTGCAGTGAGGGACCATCGACCCGCTTGCGAGCGCTGTGCACTCGGGAGCAGGTCTGAATCAGGCCCATTGAACCATCAAAAATCAAAGGTTTCATTATCTCAGTCAAGCCAAAAAAAATTCTGTATTTCAGAATATTTGGATATGGGAGACTCAACCTGTATAAACAGACTTTTTATCACTGTAAAAAGTGGCAATATAAAATGTTACATAGCACTAAAAAGGGGTTCTTTATAATAAATAGGTATTTAAACCTTTCACCTGGACTTCTTTCTTTTAACAGAAATAAAATCAAATTACCCCCTGGCCATCTAGATAATGTGAGTTTAGACAAGCGACTATCAAAATGACATTGCAATAAAAACACAAATACAGATGTGTCCTCCATCATTGTTGTTGCAGTAGCATTAAGCAATCCTTCTAGTCGCGCCTTGTCCCGTGCGAGTTTACTCATGCAGACCGTCTTTTCGTATGTCTTTTTTGCCGCACAAGCAGGCTTTGCGGAGTAAAATGATATGCGTCATGTGTATGTTCTGTGTGCCTGCAGCTGTATAGGAAACGCTACGTTAGTGTCAGCGGCGATTTTCCACAACACGTTCCATTGTGATGATTTTACAGACTCGGCTGCACACAGAACATACACATGCCACATATCATATGTATCTGCAAAGTCTGCTTGTGCGCCTTATTCGCATCACATTGTGAATGAGACATGAAAAAGACGCCCAGCGCCGTCTGAGTCACACGGGGGCCAGCAACTCCCTATGTAACAAGACTCATAACACACAGAGGATAGACAAGGAAGGACATATCTGTAATCAATGAATACTTTTTTTAAAGTATTTTTTTGGGACGGTTTTTTATAAAATAGGGATGTACTCATAGGGGTAAATTTACTAAGAATCGAGTCTTGGAGAGTTTGCAATCTCTGGAGAGTTTGGGCTTTTTTTCCACTCTCAAATTTACTAATGTCAAATTCGGGAGAGAGATCTCCTTTGCTACCGGAAAATACTGGAGAGTTAGAAAACTCTCTTCAATTCACCATCGGCAAAACTCGAGAACCTTTTCACTAGTGATGATAGGATTCTGGAATTTACCAAGCAGAGAGTTTCTAAACTCTCATGAGATGGTAAAACTCTCCTGTAAAATAAATTCACCTGCCTGTGATCTGCGAGTTTGGCAGAAACATACACAGAGATCACTGTGATCCATATATGTTTCTGCCTGTAAATTGTGAAAAAAAGGTTAAAAGTAAAAAAAATAAAAAATTACATAGGGCCCCCCTCCTATAGACTAACCAGCCCCTCACTTGCCAGCCAGTCCTGGTTCTTAAAATTACGGGGAACAAAACGAGTAGGGTTCCACCATAATTTAAGAACCAGCACCAGGCAGCAGGGCTAGACCTGGTTTTAAATATAGGGTGACAAATTTTGTGCGAGGTACTCCCTATATTAAAACCAGCTCTGGGCCCTTTCTAGTGGGGGCGTGATGCCACAGCCAGGGGAGCCCTGTCACCGAGCAAGTCCGGGGCTGGTTAGTCTTTTGGGGGAGAGCCATATGTCATTTTGTTTTAAAACTTTTAACCGTTTTTTTTACAGGCTAGAACACAAGCAGCTTACACATATCTCACTGATATGTGCAGGCTGCTTGCTCTGGAGAATTTTGCAGAGAGAAGACACTGCAATCTCGGGTGCGTCATCTCCTGCAAAACCTGCTACTCGGGGGAGAAATCTCCTGCAAAACCTGCTACTTGGGAAAGAAATCTCGTTCTGCTTCACCATCGGCCATATCACTCTCAGCTAAACTCCCTTCTTGGTGAATTTGAGAGTCTCAGGAGCCTCAAATCACCCGAGTTTGGGTGAAGCTAATCGAGTTTAAAAAAAAGCAAACTCTCCCAGACTCGATTCTTAGAAATTTACCCCATAATGTTGACATTTACAATGTCGACATCACAATGTTGACAGTCATGAAATCGACATTGACAATGTCAATGTGTTCAAAATGTCCACATATGTAATGTCAACTTTCTGATCGGACCGCAGGGGGATGGTTAGCTGACATGGCAATAGCAATGACAGTTGAACTCTCTGGGTCCAGCAGCTGATCTGAGATGTCTTCCAGCAGATCTTCCAAACAACCCTGTCCTTGATGTGACGACATTCCTTAGCATTACCTTGTAAATAACTGTTGTACATTTGTGAGAACTACAGTAAGATGATTAAGTGGGAGGTAGGGCACGCAGCAGATCTAAAGCACAGCCCGCTATAGCTGCCATCCACATGCCACCTTCATATAAACATGTTCCAATGAAACATTGTAGCGACATGAAAAATAAACACCGTTGTGGAATGAATCATTTTTTTCTTCTCCAAACTGTTCTGAGACACTGTGCAGCTAAGGACGGGTTCTGTGGAAGCAGCAGTTCAGGAAGTCGGAGGAGGGGCGATTTAAGAGCAGCTATAGGCTTCTTTGTTGTAGAAGAGGAAAAAGCATCCACACAGATACACTCATCACATCCCAGGAGCAACTTTCCTGTCCTGTCTGAAAACTTCATCGAAAGAGAAGCTAAACCGTCTGTGCTGAGCTGTTTCCCAGGAATTACACAGAGAACCAGCCTGAACAATCATGGGACTGAAAGTATTCCTCAATTCAGTATTGACTAGGCTCCTTTTCATCCTTCATTCTGTCGTTGGAGTTTGGAGAGTTACTATTATAAAAAATGACAATATGTACTGGTTACTGGCTCTTATTAACATTCTGTCGTGCACTGAGATGGTGCTGACACTTAAACTTAAGAAAGGAAGAGGTCTTAAATGGTAAGCATATGCAGTCCTTCATGCATGATACTATTTGACATGAGAGCTGATGTATTTTTCATCTGATTTCTGCTTAAGTATTAAATGCAACTTTAAAAATACTTGTCACCACATCCACGTGGATCTGCGATGCATTATTTAGCAGTATGCCCTAGCCGCTGTCACCTGTTAAGGTTAAAGTATGAATTTAGCAGAGCTAGGGGCTTAGGTACAGATGTGTCGTCTTGTATCTTTGCCGCTGATGCAGCAAATTGCGCCACATATGCCACGAGACGGGTATGCACGCTGCATTTGCATCTGCGATCCATAGGAATGCATGGTGGGAACGCTGCTACAGCCTGGCGTACTGCTGCTCAAGTGCGCGGTAAGTTGCATGGTGCGATGTCGTCAAAGCGGCAAAGATGGAAGAGGACACATCTGTAATAGGTTACAAGCGGTAGCCACTGCGGGAACTCCTGTGAGTTTCCCGTATTTTTAAAGTGGCAATCATTTTAAAGGCAAATCAAGCTAGGTTTGCCCTTAAAATGATTGCTGCTTTAAAAATACGGGAAGACTCGCAGGAGCTTCAGCAGCGGCTGCAGCTCGCAAACTATTACATAATCCCCCTTTGCTATTGTTTTTTTACTGTGAAGCATGTAATAATGATTAAAGTACACAGTATTATAGCCCCTCCCCCCACCCCAAAAAAAAAGTATTGCTAGATTTATCTAATTGATTATTCAACTTTTGATGTTTGTCTGTCTGTCTGTTTTGTTTTGTTAGAATATACAGTATATGTGCAGGTAGAATAGCAAAGGTCAGTGTTTATGCCTAGAGAACAATTGGAAAATTGCAATGTCAATATAAAAACTGTGGGTCTGATTCATTATATATTGCAATTACGCATGGAGATGGGCAATTGTTGCTTAAAGCACAAGCGTATGCATCGCAGTGAGCATGTGCGAAGGATCCACTGCGACAGCACTGTGATCGCAAAGACCACGCAGACCCATCACAGAATGATTGACAGGAAGTGAGCATTTGGGGGTTGGTAACGGGGGAATGGTAGGAGGAACGCAGGCGTGCCTGTCTGTTTGAACGCCGCTACAGGGGTGTGCATAAATTAGCCACTGCGATGGCATACGCAGCTTGAGCACTCATTGCGTGCGACGGGGTTAGCAAATTCTGAGTAAGGTCTGACCTTGTGTAATTGTGCGTGAGCCTCCGATGTTACTTGTTGGTACCGATGTTTTTGCATTACGGATGTAAGGAGAAGAGGGCGTCTTTATGTTGAGCTGCGATGGCATTAGCTTATTTTCGCTGGGGGGGCTGCGTGCATAATCTCAGCTGCGATCGCAATAGCGATCTGTAACAAATCAGGCCCTGTATTAGCAATGGAGATAGCAATATAACACATTTTGCAGTCTCTATGAACCATGCTTCCGTCGACAATATTTCCCCAATATGCCTATTAAACAGAAACATTCCGAACTGTTCCAGGTGTTTTAATTAATTCTATTTCAAATGAAATAGTGTCATTTTCAACCATCCAGAAAATAAAACCTATTACTTCACTAGAAACCAGTAACATCAATGGGGGGCATTCATTAAGGAAGCTAAGAACCAGTAACATTAGTGGGGTGGGCATTCATTAAAGAAATGAATAAGATCTGAAAGTAACTATTGTAAATGCTTAGAGAATTTAATAATGTTTACTGAATGAGGAGTAAAAAGTGTTCTCCAATAGAAGTGGGAGTGTGATGTGATATGTTGTTCAATATTTATACAGATTGAGGGCCTGATTCAGAAAGGATTGCAACTGCGATTAAGCACACAATCGAATGATTTTTGCGATCAGCGCATACATCGCAGTGCGTGAACTGGCCACTGCGATCAGAATTGCAAAATATATAAATAGATATATTCTCTGTTATAAATTTTAATAACATATCTGCCAGAACCTGCACTTGTTTTAGCATCCTATTACATTCACTTGTCTGCAAGTATTGTATGCCACTTAGGAGACATATGCTAATATAAACACATTCATTAACCCCCAATACACAAAATTATGTTTGTTAAATCTTTATCTTTCTTTCAACTTTCCTTCAACTTCCCAAAGGAAACTAAAATATTTTTCTTTCATTCCACAAGTCACATAGAATTACCGCAGAAGGTGAGTCATGTGCTATCACCTAAATCACTTCTACACATCTCCACATTTGGTTAGACCACTACCTAATCAGAGGGAATAAAGATGCTTGGGATGGTAACACATTATCTTTTGTAATGAAACCTGTGAAATGTGTTGTTTTAATCAAAGTTACCATGTTACCATGTTCTTCTGTACTGCAGGCTATTTTATTTTTACACCTAGCCATGTGCGTTTTTTATATTGAGACCTGCATATAAAATAGAACATAAAAGTTTCAAAATTTTTGCCAAAAGGCACAACGATTGGATACATTTCACCTTGCCATACCATGCACTCTAATGTCTTCTTTATGAAATATTTTAAGAGCACATATACAGCTAAGGGGGATTTTTATGCAAAGTTACTGATATATTGTACATGAATTGAGTCAGTCATTGCAGTGTAAAACATTGTTATCCTAATTAGATTACTGCTTTCTAATGTACTGCAGATATTATTTCAGCAATGGTCTTTGATTGTTCTAATGCAGACATGGCCAAACTGTGGCTCTCCAGCTGTTGTGAAACTACGTCCCAGCATACCCTCTCACTGATCAGCTGGTAAAGCATGTTGGGACTTGTAGTTTCACAACAGCTGGAGAGCCACAGGTTGGCCAGGCCTGTTCTAGTGGATTACTCTCCCAGAATGGTCGGGAGGCTCCCGAAAATCAGGTGGCGCTTTCGGCAAGTTTCCCGGGCCAGGCTTGTGTAGAGCGGGGGCCACAATGACACGATCGCGCGATCACATCCCCGTTTTGCCCATAATGCCGTGTAATGTCCCCGGCCACACCCCCTATGCAGCATCCCGCCCCAGCTATGCCAGCCTGGCTACCCCCTACTGGAGCGGGCAGCCAAAATGTCAGAGAGTATGCTCTATAGGCCTACTGTATATTAGAAAATGAAAACCCCTTTTTTACGGGATAAATGCTACTATATTCCTGGCCATTTCAGACAGTTGTCCAAAGTGACACAAAAAACTCCCTTCATACATTGCTTCTTAAATCATACCTCCCAACATCGGGTGTGCCTGAATGGAGACCGGGGATGTTTGGCCATGTAACAAGTGGGCATGTCTGCAAATGTCATAAATGCCTACTTTTCCAGAACACCCGGGAGGCTCCTGAAAATCGGATAGCGAACCCAGTAGCCCAAAAAAGTTGCCAAGTCTCCCTGCCAGCCGCCTACCCCCGGACTCTCCAACCACACCCCCGCAGTTGGTGGGGGTGATAATGCTGTTCACAGTGAATTGCGTCATTATGGCCCTACCCCCCTGCTTCACAATGCTGGTAATCTCGGGGGCGGGGCCATGACAATGCAGCCACGCAACCATGCCCCACACTCTACCCATAGTGCTGGATAATGTCCTCGGCCATGCCCCCTATGACACGTCCCCCTCTCCCACTATGCCGACCTGGTTGTAGCTGCCGTGGAATAAGGGGCAAATGCACAATTTCTATAGGGGGGTTCCCATAGCATGCCACCAGAGTGAGCAGGACCAGCATGCAAGGGCAGGGACACTGAGAGGATGTGTGTGCGTGTGCGTGTGTGGGGGTGGGTGCACTAATTGCATGGGCCCGACTAATATCAATAATAATTATGTAGTTGGAAATGATGAAATGCTGAAACTCTAATCCAAAAATTTCACAAAGCTAATTTGAGCCAATAGCGTACGAAATGTAGAATTCTTCTAAGGAAGTTACATATTGTTTCTGTGTGCACAACATAAGCATGACATACTGTATCTGAGTACATTAATAAACCATAACACACTAGTGACAGTAAACTGCCTACATCTTTGGCCTGTTAATGAAGTCTACATGTTTGTAGGATGGATTATGTTGAAATTATAAACACTGTAGGCTATAAGTGACTCAGATGATATGTCAGACTTCCAATCGCCAGTAATATCATGCAATGAGGACACAAAACTGTAATAAAATAAAAGACCAAATGTGTAGTCTGTTTACTACAAAATTTAAACTTACCTGAGAACATCACCTCCAGGAAAATAGCATGTGTCTGTCAGATTACAATATGGTGAGAATTTATTATATTGCTATTAGGAAGTATAACAGGCAATATTTCATTTCTATACCCATATTAATGTATAAGTCAAGGGATCCTGACAACACCAATATTACATTTCAATTAGTGACCCTCTATACTGGAAGTTTTGTTTCTTGGCAAATATATATATATATATATATATAATATATATATATATATATAATCACCATAGGTCCGGCTCTCCCTGGGTATTAGATGGCTTGGCCCGGTGCCCGCGAGAAATGGATAAGTACTCGGCATGAAGTCGCGGCACTCAGGGTACTTGAAATAAAGTTTAATATGACATCTCAATAGTGCAACGTTTCTGTGCCAACAACCGGCACTGTCCTCAAGCTAAAGAACACTGGGAGTCATCTTACCTTAAGTAGCACCCGTGCAGCATGCAGACGCCCAAGCCGGAAGCAGGACCTCAAGCGCCGCCGGTCCGGGTGAGCGGTCCCGCTTCCAGCTTGGGCGTCTGCATGCTGCACGGGTGCTACTTAAGGTAAGATGACTCCCAGTGTTCTTTAGCCTGAGGACAGTGCCGGTTGTTGGCACAAAAACGTTGCACTATTGAGGTGTCATATTAAACTTTTTTTCAAGTACCCTGAGTGCCGCGACTTCATGCCCAGTATTTATATATAAATAAATATATATATATATATATATACAGTCAGGTCCATAAATATTGGGACATTGACAGAATTTTCATATTTTGGCCTCTATTCACCACCACAATGGCTTTGAAATGAAACAAACAAGTTGTGCTTTAACTGCAGACTTTCAGATTTAATTTGAGGGTAATTACATCCAAATCAGGTGAACTGTGTAGGAATTACAACGGTTTCTATATGTGCCTCCCACTTTTTAAGGGGCCAAAAGTAATGGGACAAACTAAACAATCCTAAATCTAACTTTCACTTTTTAATACTTTGTTGCAAATCCTTTGCAGGCAATAACAGCCTGAAGTCTGGAATGCATAGACATCACCAGACGCTGGGTTTCATCCCTGGTGATGCTCTGCCAGGCCTCTACTGCAAATGTCTTCAGTTTCTGCTTGTTCTTGGGGCATTTTCCCTTCAGTTTTGTCTTCATCAAGTGAAATGCATGCTCAATCGTATTCTGGTCAGGGGATTGACTTGGCCATTGCATAACATTCCACTTTTTAGCCTTAAAAAACTCTTTGGTTGCTTTTGCAGTATGCTCCGGGTCATTGTCCATCTGACTGTGAAGTGCCGTCCAATGAGTTCTGAAGCATTTGACTGAATATGAGCATATAATATTGTACGAAACACTTCAGAATTCATTCTGCTGCTTTTGTTATCAGTCACATCATCAATAAATACAAGGGAACCAGTTCCATTGGCAGCCATACATGCCCATGCCATGACACTACCACCACCATGCTTCACTGATGAGGTGGTATGTTTTGGATCATGAGCAGTTCCTTTCCTTCTCCATACTCTTCTCTTCCCAGCACTCTGGTACAAGTTGATCTTTGTCTCATCTGTCCATAGGATGTTGTTCCAGAGCTGCAATGGCTTTTTTAGATGTTGTTTGGCAAACTCTAATCTGGTCTTCCTGTTATTGAGGCTCACCAATGGTTTACATCTTGTGGTGAACCCTCTATATTCACTCTTGTGAAGTCTTCTCTTGATTGTTGAACTTTGACACATATACACCTACCTCCTGGAGAGTGTTCTTGATTTGGCCAACTGTTGTGAAGGGGTTTTTCTTCACCAGGGAAATAATTCCTCTGTCATCCACCACAGTTGTTTTCCGTGGTCTTCCGGGTCTTTTGGTTTTGCTGAGCTCTCCGGTGCATTCTTTCTTTTTAAGAATGTTCCAAACAGTTGATTTGGCCACACCTAATGTTTTTGCTAGCTCTCTGATGGGTTTGTTTTGATTTTCCAGCCAAATGATGGCTTGCTTCACTGATAGTGACAGCTCTTTGGATCTCATATTGAGAGTCGACAGCAACTGATTCCAAATGCAAATGTCACACCTTGAATCAGCTCCAGACCTTTTACCTGCTTAATTGATAATAAAATAACGAGGGAATAGCCCACACCTGTCCATGAAATAGCTTTTGAGTTGATAGTCCCATTACTTTTGGCCCCTTAAAAAGTGGGAGGCACATATAGAAAGCATTGTAATTCCTACACCGTTCACCTGATTTGGAAGTAATTGCCCTCAAATTAATCTGAAAGTCTGCAGTTAAAGCACATCTTGTTTGTTTCATTTCAAAGCCATTGTGGTGGTGAATGGAGGCCAAAATATGAAAATTCTGTCAATGTCCCAACATTTATGCACCTTATTGTATATATATATATATATATATATATTTATATATATATATATATATATATATATATATACATACACTAACCTTTCTCATCCATATCACTGTAATCTTAGTTGTGATATACTGTAGATGTAGAGCTACAAAATATTGTGTGCAGGTGGAGTAGTATTTGTTTGCAGCGAATTTTGGTCCATGGCTAATGAGCAATTTGAGAATATCTGCTATTTTGTGCCAGATCAACATATTCAAAATTTTAGTTTAGAAAATGTTAACAAAGAAAATAAAAAATTCTCCAACAAACTTGACTCCATCTGTACTTTATAGCATTTGCCTTACTCATAAATATACAGCACTAAAATGGGATTCTGGCTAAGACAAAAATTCCACACAGACTTATGCTGCCCATACATGGTGCGATATGCACCTTGTGACGTGACGGCCGATCCGATGGGCGACATATTGGGGGGTCCCCACACACAGAGCGATCCGCTGCCCGACCACCCGATATGCCAGCAACCCCCACTCGCATAGCGCTGCATGGGATCGTACATCGCATCCCCAGATCAAGTGAACATGCATCTGGGGATGCTATGTACGACCCCACAGGCTGATATCATGCCCACACACGGTACAATATAGCAGCGATATCGTACCAATCCATCGGATCGGCTTCTATATCGCACCATGTATGGGCAACTTTACAGACATATGGATTTGGAAGCAAAGACTGAGAAACTCTTCCACCTGTGTATCTTTATTCCATGAAAACAGCAATAAAACAATTTACAGTGCAAAATGGTAGCCACACGTCTTCTGGATGTACATGTGACTGGATACATCTAGGACTCTACACATATTATTTCCAAAACTACAGTATGGATCGTTCTGCATAACCTCTGTGAAATGGGGTTTGGCAGAGATGAGTAAAAGGCAGGTCTGGTTTGAAGGAATTAATTAGAAACAGAAGTTAACTGTCTCTTGTCTGGAAGGTGATGTTTTATATCTGAAATACTGTTTGCAGAAGTTGGAGACATGGGAGTAACAACCATAGGTGCAATGGGTGCAGCTGCTATGGGGCCCAGAGCTAGGGGGGCCCATCTTCCTTGTCAAAGTTACATGTGTTTTTTCACCACTGGGTGGTACATTGAGGGAATCGATACGATATACCGCTGGATGGGATGCCGGCAGTCAGAAGACCGACAGCGGCATCCCGATCTTCAAAATCTGGACAGAGCCTGGTAAGTACCCTCCCCCTCCCCCCCTAACCCTAACCATCCTTCAGTGGTGCATAACCCTAATCTCCCCCCGCTGGTGCCTAACCTCCCCCCTTCCCGCACCCTAAACCTAACCCTCCTGGAGTAGTGCCTAACCCTAACCTCTTTCCGGTGGTGCCTAACCCTAACCCCTCTACCAGTAGCATAACCCAAATCCTCCCCTAACCCTAACCCATCCTGGGGGGTCCCTAATCCAAACCCCCTCTATCTTCGGGCTAATGCTAGTATACTTAGGCAGTTTTGCAATTGCGCCCTTGCTATTATGCAAATGCAGCAGGAGGTGTGTGACACCCCCTGCTGCATGTGTGATCCCAGCACTGCGACGGAGGTTGCAGGCTGGGATCACCATCGCGACCATCGGTGGTCGATGGTCGCGATGGTGGACGGCACCGAGCCACCAGCCAGCTGAGTAAGGCTTGTGAGCCCAGGACATTGCGTCGACACAATCCCTGGTCTTGCCACTCCCGAAAAACGGGGAGGACACTCCCACGTTTCTAGGAACACCGGCCGCCCCCACCCCGCAGTGCCCCTTAAATGCCTCAGCCTGTCAATCAGCCTGTTCCTGTTCTTTGGGTCTGATTCAGCTTGGATCGCAGTTGCTAATACGCACGCAATCAGATGTTTGTTGTGTTCTGCACATGCATACGCATCGCAGTGCACGTGCACTAGCTGGCCACTGTGATCGGGACCGTTATCACAGAGGTTACGCAGACCCTTCGCAGAGTGATTGATGGGAAATGCCATTTGAGGGTGGTGACGGGGGGGTTAGGGAAGCGCAGACATGCCAATGCGTTCGCACGCCATTTCAGGGTCGTGCATAAAGTAACCACTGCCTGAGGTCTCATAGCATGCGTGACTGTTAGCAATTTCAGAGTAAGGTCAGGGCTTGTGCGTGTGTGCATATGGGTCTGATGGTACCGATTGTACCGATGGTTTCGTTATTCTGCTGAGTATTACGGATGTGCGTATGGTGAAGTGGGTGTCCTCATGAAGTGCTGAGTTTTGCATTGCGATCGCAGTGGTTTGGCTTGCTATCGCAATATTGCGAACTGTAGTGAATCAGGCCCTTTGTCATGTGTTTTAGGATATTTGAAAGTCTGCTGATGTGTGTATAAGAGTACTGGAAAGAAAGACAAAGAGAAACCTTTATCATAATAAGCACCTGGTACATATGGGTTCAGTATAATTGTATGTTCAACTACAGCATGTCGACAGGTACTTTATGTCAACATAATGGTAACATGCACTATGTGGACTTAGAACACGCTGACACTCCCATAAAGTTGACATGTTGAAATGTTGACAGCTAACTCTAAATCTTACATTGTCAATATTTTAGCCATGTAGACATGTCACATGTCAACATTTTAGCTATGTCGACAATGTAAAATGTGAAATTCTGGAGGTAGACATAATGGCTGCCTACATTGTAAGTGTAGGTATGCTCACAACATCCCCTGCATACACACAATGTAGGTAGACACATTCAATCAATAGTCATGACAATGCAGTAATGTTTAAGGAGCCAATGTCCCATACACATTGATCATTTAGGGGTAGATGTACTAAGCCTTATAGAGAGATAAAGTGGACATAGATAAAGTGCCAACCAATCGGCTCCTTTCATTTTTCAAACACAGCCTATAAAGTGACAGTTAAGCTTGGTTGGTTGATTGGCTGATTGGTTGGTGCTTTATCTCCATCCACTTTATCTCTCTCCAAGGCTTAGAACATAGGGCCCGATTCAGACCCACTCGCTAGATGCGTTTGCATGCAGCCAAAGTATGCAAATCCCACAATCGCACAGCAAGACATTAGCACGTCCACTATGTCTGGGCGTGCGATCACAGTGTGTAATTAGAATCCCACCAGCCTGTCTTAAGATGCCCAATTATACACGTCATCTCCAGGGTGTGTATGCAACAATCTGTAACATCGAGTACCATCGGTAGCATACGCAGCACTTGTGGCTTTTCTATGCCCATTCAATGGTTGACAAGCTTGTATGCAACTGCGGACAAATGGAAGTGGTGTCCACAGCTCCAATTGTTTGCTCATGTGCAAAGCTCTGACTGCTTCTGCCCATGCACACATAGCAACCATTGATGTTTTTGATGCAATGGCCAGTAGTTATCGCATCACTTGATTTGATGTCAGAAATCCGGCAACCATTTGCTGCTGGTCTACTTTGATGGCTCAGGGCAGCAATATATTGTTTTTCTTGCTGTCACAGGGAGAACGAGCTTAGCACCACCCCCTGAGGTTCCTCTAAGCCCACATCTGATTGGCCTATTTAGGTTCTTTTAACCCAAAGAAGCATGCATAGATCATAGTGATCTATACATGTTTCTTCCAGTCACGACGGCCTCAGACAGATCTATTGTTTGGGTGCTTTCAAAGTTGGTTTTGTAGTAAATTTTGAATCTATTTTCAATCCAACTGTTAGTAAATGAAGGGATCCTGTATTTGTCTATTAATTTGGTAGCAGACTTTGGGCGTTATTCATTACAGATCGCAATATTGCGTACGCACACAGTTCAACTGCCATAGTATGCTAATCCATTGTGATCCCAATGCAAACTCAGCACTACATAAGGATGCCCACTTTACAATGCACACATCCATAATACTTAGCAGAATAGCGAAACCATCAGTACAATCGAGTACCATCGCAGCCTCACGCACACTTGCACAAGCTCTGACCTTACTACTAACAACCATGCACGCTATGAGGCCACAGACTGCGTATGGCATCGCAGTGGCTAATTTATGCACGCCCCTGCAACGGCACGCCTGCGTTTCCCCGACCACCCCCCCTATCACCACCCACAAATGGTGCTTCCTGTCAATCAAGCTGTGAAGGGTCTGCATAGCCTCTGTGATCACAGTCCCGATCGCAATAGCTAGTTTGCGCATGCGCACTGTGATGCATACGCAAGCGCAGAACGCAACAATCGGCCAATTGGGAACAGAGGGCAGTGTCCGGAATGCCATTCTGATATAGCTGTCACCATACGGAGAATGTTCTGACCTCCTGCCGGTATAATGGAACATATTATATGCGGTGACGGAGAAGAGTCAATCCGGGATCACAGCTAATGTGGAGCCGCCCGGTGGAAGTCTTAGAACTGGTCCGTGCTACGTCCTGTAAGCAACGGTACCTGGTCGTGGCCACTATTCTCGGCAGTTGGAGCTCCATGAAGGGGAGAGCCGGGAAGGACAGTACTCCAGGTATCAGCTGGTGAGCGGCCGTTGAGAGGGAGCCGTACTTAAAGCTCCAGCCTCCTTAAGTTAGTCAGCGGTAAATGGTTCAAGGCCACCGTGGTGGTTGGTGAAATGGATCCGTGCAATAAATGTGAAAATTAAGCTGGCTAACGCGTTTCTCAGCCCTCGTACGTCTGGCCGTTTCCTCAGAGACACCGGGCGGCTCCACATTAGCGGTGACCCCGGATGGACTCTTCTCCGTCACCGCATTTAATATATTCCATTATACTGGCAGGAGGTCAGAACATTCTCCGTATAGTGACAGCTATATCAGAGTGACATTCCGGACACTGCCCTCTGTTCCCAAGTGAAGTTCTAACCTGGGAGTCGCATCTTACAGGTCAGCTTGTATTGTGCACAATACCACCGTTTATTAACTCATTAGTGCAACTTGCATAGTGATCAAGTTATTCACTAGTCCTTTCACCTCCATCAATTGTTAGAGGTGTATGGACATATATTCCTTGGAGCTCTATTTAGATCATTCCAATACAATTCCTTTCAAATATACTATTCAGTTTTGTTTATGTTTATGTTTTTATTGATGTCAGCAATGTCTATTACATAATATATACAGTTTATGCAATAATACAGATTCCTATGCTTTATGTTTTAAGTTTATACATTGTGACATATATGTTATACTTTTATTCCATTATTCAATATATACTAATTACCATTAAATATCAATTTGGTACATCCCATTGTGCTTTCATCTATTACTGATTTTTTTCTTGGTCTTTCCACTAGAGTGGCTAGTCACCACTCAGAGAGCAGTAGACGGATTATCAATACAATTGTTTTTCATTGTAACAACCACAGCGCCTTTCATTGTTTGTATATATTTTTTAGGATCAGGGTAAGGCTGTGGAAGGGAATGGTTAGGGTTTGGCACTAATGTAAGGATTAGGCACTAGGGGGAGGGGTTAGGGTTAGGCACTAGGGGAAGAGTTAAAGTAGGATTAGGGTTAAAAAAAAGTGTTCATCTTCACTGTGTCGACCATTTGCATGTCGACCTTTGACCCTTTCGACCTAAGTCTCTATAGACAATTTGCCTGTCGACATTTTAACCCTCTGGGAACAAAATTAGCATAACCTAATAAAGAAAGTGATTCCTTTATGGGGGCACCCTATTTTTGCTGCAAATGTATGTGGTGTTATTGTTTAGTTATAAAATTTACATTTCTTTTGCCTTTATTATAGGTTTGGGATTTTTCAGACTCATGACAATGGTTAGTCTGACAAAATAAATACATATACAAACATGAACAATAATACAGTCAACAATTTCTATTAAAGACTGCCCTTATATAAGGTACATAATATTAATGACATTACTTGTCTAGTGGTGAAAATTTTATATCAATTGTTAACTCTAATTAGGTCAGAGATCGTAGAGACAGTGGGTCTCATTCAGACCCGGTCGCAAGCGCTGAGCGCTGGCAACTGGGTCAATGTTAAGGCCCTGTGTACGCGCAGCGGCCGCACTGCGAGTGCGCAAGCCCCGGAGCGAGAGAGAAATTCTCTCGCTCCGAAGCTCACTACAAAAGCGGAGGCTGTCGATGTTGATCGACAGCTCGCCCCAACCTTAGGGTCTCGTCGCAAGCCCCGATGGTCGCGATGGTCTTGACCATCGCGACCATCAACCTGGTTGGTCGCTAAAGCTGTGGGTGGTAACCCATAGCTTAGCTAGCGACCAGGAGGCCGCACTTAAAAAAAGAAGCGGCCGCCCTCATTCAGAACGAGCGCTCGCTTCTTGCGAGTGCCTCTGAATGAGAGCCAGTATCTCTTCAATTTTCTTGGACTGAATAAAATATAGATTTAAAGTCTATGTAGTCCAAGTAATAGTTAGGTACCGTGATAAAGAAATGAAACAAAATGTCAGGTGTACAAATACATTGCGTAAATAGACAGATCTGATGTCTGTTATATAAAATGTACTGAGTGATTGGGTTTACCCCTTCCAATGTCCATCCACATCTGCTTTAGACTGTTCTTGCTAGAAGGATTCTTTTTCAGTCCAGAGACCACATTTTTTATGCATTTCTTATGTCATCTTAAATTTGCTCCATCTTCCCAATGACCAGTCCTGTCCCTGAACCTGTGGTCACCTGTGTGCTGTCAGCCAATTCTAGGTTAGCCCACTTGAGGCGGCTATTTAAGTGGCTTCTGTACCTGGACTTCATTTAACCTACTTGGCCAGGTCTCCGGCTCCTGGTTACTGGCAGCATTGTATTCCATTGTTCTTGCGACTCCCTCTGGAACCCTCCTGGCAGTCTCTTGCACTCCTATGCAGTCATCAGTTTCTGGCTTTAAAAGCTCCAGATTCTTCTGGGTCTCCTCCTCTTCTTCTGTATCCCTGTGTATTGGCTGCAGCCTGTACAGTACATTGTCTCACACTGCTCCTGCAGTTCTGCAGCTACACCTGTGCTTCAACTTCTACACGGCTCCAGCAGACCTGCAATATTTCCAGTGCAAAGTCTCTCACACTGCTCCTGCAGTCCTGCAGCTACAGTACATCTATGCTTTAAATTCTGCACTGCTCCCACAGACATGCAATATCACCAGTGCACAGCCTCACACTGCTACTTCAGTCCAACATCTATAACTGTGCTTTGTAACTTTCTCTGCTTCTGCAGTTCTCCAGTACATCATCTATCCCACTACTCCAACAGTCCTGCAACATCTCCTGTGCATTACCTGTCACCAGAGCCGCCTCTGAGGAGGGGACTGCCGGGACTCCAGTCCCGGGCCCAGACAGAGAGGGGGCCCAGGTGGCAGCAGTGAGGAATACACAAGCAGCAGGCACTGGCAGGGAGAAGGAGCATCGGCACACCATGTGCAGCGCTGCATTAGAAATATGGAGCCGGTCATCAGCCAATCACAGTTTGCTGAATGGCAGCCAATCAGGAGCAGCTGCCATTCTGCTAGCTGTGATTGGCTCGCGACTGACTCCATATTTCAAATTCCGCTGCCGCGCTGTGCCACCGCTGCTCCTACTCCATGCCAGTGCCTGCCGCCAGTGTACTCCTGGCCACTGCCACCCGGGCCCCTCTCTCAAAAAATTCATTTTTAAGAAAAAAAAAGGTATGCTGACCCTGTCCTGTGCCGCCCCCTCTAGTCCAGCCAGTCTTTTTCTGCACCCCCCAGCCCAGCCAACCTTCTCCTGCCTGTACCCTCCCCCAGTCTAGCCAGCCTTCTAGTACAGCAAGTCTGCCTTCCCTGCCCCTCCCCCAATCCAGCCAGCCTTCCCTGCACCCTGCCCCAGTCCAGCCAGCCTTCCTTGTGCCCAACCCTTAGTCCAGCTAGCCTTCCCTGTGCCTCCCTAGTCCAGTCAGCCAACCTTCCATGCAGCCCCCCAGTCCAGCCAGCCTTGTCCTGCCTGTTCCCTCCCCCAGTCCAGCCAGCCTTCTAGTACAGCAAGCCTGCCTTCCCTGCCCATCCCCCAATCCAGCCAGCCTTCCCTGCGACCTGCCCCAGTCCAGCCAGCCTTCCTTGTGCCCAACCCTTAGTCCAGCTAGCCTTCCCTGTGCCTCCCCAGTCCAGTCAGCCAACCTTCCATGCAGCCCCCCAGTCCAGCCAGCCTTCCCTGCACCCTGCCCCTAGTCCAACAAGCCTGTCTTCCCTTCCGTGCTCCAGTTCAGCCAGCCTGTCTTCCCTGCCCTGCCCCAGTCTAGCCAGCCTTCCCTGCACCACCCCTAGTCCAGCTTGCCTGCCCTGCCACTTGCCCAGTCCAGCCAGCATTCCCTGTGCCCCCCTAGTCCAGCTTGCTTACCCTGCCCCTCATCCAGTCCAGCTGGCCTTCCCTGCCCTTTGCTCCCCCTAGTCCAACCAGCCTTCCATAACAACTGCCCCTACAGCCCAAACTTTTAGAATTTTTACACTGGTTTATGCACCAATTGATGCTCCACCCCCGAAATAGTTTCCACAGCTCTGCCCACCTCTGCCGCATACCACCGGTGCTGAGGAGGGATCCTACCTATTTTGTCAGTACCACGCCCCACAATATCTGATGGCATCGGGACTTAGACGGAGTTCATTAGACAGTTGCCGGGACTAGACAGTCGGCATCCCGACTGCATCCCCTATTTTATGCCAGTATAACATTTGCTACTTGCTCTAGATAGTGATCGTAACTACCTCCCTCACTAGTTCAGTCTGGATGGATGTGTCCTACGAGATAAATGCCATGAAGTGTATCCCGTCTTGCAGCGAAACATGGTGAACACCAGGTGGTTTGCTATGCACCACAACTCCAGATTAGCAGAACTATATAGGATTTATATATATATATATATATATATATATATATATATTGGGATATTTCATTAGAAATCCCAGTGTCTTGATATCTAACAATGTTCCCTCTTCTCAATTTTTAAGTAAATTCAATAATCTCACTCCCCAAAATGAAACTTTTTTTACATTGCTTTGAAAAACGATACAAGTGCATCCACTCTGTAATTGTGGAGAAACACCTATGCATCGCTCAACTTTTCTCATCGGTCAGTGCACAGATCAGCAAACACTGCCACAGACTGTATTTTCTTTTTCAAGACATCTTCACATTCTCTCCCTCATGTTTTTTGTTTTTCTTTAAAAATGGGTGGCAGGAGTGAACGCCAGATCAGAGATGAGCCAAACTGAAAAATGATATACTCCTTCAGAAGGGTATTGGCTGATGTAGCATGTACAGTAACTGGCTGTCAGTGGCTTTACTCTGTGGGTTGGGTCATCCATTAGGAGTGACAAGAAGGAGTAGGCGGAAACCATTGTGGGCACCTTAAGGAATCCTAGAACACACTGCTGTATTTGCATGTCCTCATAATCCGATCTGCTTACTTTTCTCCTTGCCACCATACTAGGACTAGTTACAGTATAAATGTTATAAATACAATTAATGACCAAGATTAACATAATTATTTTAGAGTGTAAGATTTGTTACGCCCTGTCTTGTAGTACACAGCTGGCATATAACGTTAAAGAGTTTATCAAATCCAACCTAAAGTAATTGCTTATAGATTTTTTTGGAGCACGAATGAAAAGGCATTACAATTTAGAAAAAATACTTACGGTAAGTGTATAAACAGAAAACAATAATATATATTATTTCTTCCTAGAGGCATGTTATAATTTTAGTTTTAATGATTTGTAAGAACTGTCAGAAAATATTTCAAAGACATGCTTTATGAGTAACAAATGTATGTACCTTTATATAAAAAAGCTGTGTTTGTGGACATTTAACAGAATAATTTGCTATAGAAGGATGATTAGTTTGATTAGTTTCTTAATTAGATGATTAGTATGGTTAGTTTCTATAATATAATGTACCAGTCATCAATTAAATTGAGAGGCAGACATTTATTTTACTAATAAACAGTGTCACTTTTTTATTTTGTGCCACAGTTATAGTTTAAATACAGTATCAAATTTACTGCATAATATACTTCCTTGTTTTAGTATCAAACATACATGTAAATATTCTGTGATACATTTTACTGTGACCAGTACATGTAAACTGTATAACCTGGAGGATTAACAAACAGATTATAGAATAGGGTACACAATCATATCAAGAGAGCCTACACGGTGATGACTTTCGGTGCATCACCACCTACTGTCCCTCCAGTATACTGTAGCTTCTCAAGTAATGCTTAGCCTATTGCTGTTGTTATACTCCAACACCACTTCTCAACCACTAAGACTTAGAGGGAGATATGCTAATGCTTTTGAAAATGAATATTGGAGGTGTTTCCATAGCAACCAATCAGATTCTTGCTCTCATTTTCTTGAATGCATTAGACAAATGATATCTATAATCTGTTTGGTTGCTATGAGCAACACCTCCACATTTACTTTTTAGAAACTTTAGTAAATCTACCCTATAATCCGCTGTTCGTATATTCTCCCTGTGATTGCATGGGTCCCTTCGAGTACTTCGGTGTCCTCCCACACTCCAAAAAATATACTGGTATGTTAATTGGCTCCCAACTAAATTAACCCTAGTGTGTATGTGTGTGAGCATGTGATAGGTAATATAGACTGTAAGCTCCACTGGGGCAGGGACTGATGTGAATGGCCAAATATTCTCTGTAAAGCGCTGAAGAATATGTGTGCGCTACCTAAATAACTGGTAATAAAATAAATAAATCTTTTTTATCTCGATAGCTTGTCGTGTCTTTCTCCAGGTAGAGGCGTTGTAAAGATGTCAGCAATCGTGTCCTCTTTTGGACAGTACTGTAAGTCACGAAGGCTTTGTTTTTGTAGATTTGTCAAGAAATAATGTTCCACAGCAATAATGGTTCTCTGGCTAATCCTTGGTTATCGTCAAAGAATTGTGTTGGTTCTGCCTTCTATTCTCCCAGTTCGGCTAACTGCTGTCTAAACCATATCACCACTTCACAGGTGTATGTTGCTGCAACTTATCCTGTGTATGTTGAAGAAAGTGTTATAGACAGTTGCTTTCTGCTAATCAAACTGATTGATCCATCACTGAGTAAAAAAAAAAAGGTGCTAATGCTGGACTTTCAATCATTAGAGTATCTAGACTAATCAGCATCAAATGCATCTGTTCTAGTTGCATTTTTTTTCAATTGCAGAAAATCTTAGTGGAATGTTCATAGTGCCTGATTTAACAATGCACGCAAGTGCACTGTTTATCGCAGATTCCTGCTAATCGGGTATCTGCGCGTGTGCAGGACCCATTCTGCGAGTATGCAGAATTGGTCCTGCATAGTCGCACGCAGACTCTTGAATGCCTCTGCCTGTTTGACGGGCTGTGCGGGGGCAGCCAGCCTTCCAGGAAACGGGGGCATGTCCACCCCGTTTTCCGGGAGTGGCCAGCCCAGTATCTGCGTTGATCAACGAAGTGTTCTGGGCTCACAAACTGGCCACTCTGAGTAAGACGAGGCTTACTCAGCTGGCCGGAGGCGACCTCCGTCGCAGTTCTGGGATCGCAACTGCGATCCTTGATGAATTAGGCCCATATTTTCCTTTATATTGCATATAAATCTGTTCACAATATTCCAATCCATTTGACTTTGATTTGAAACTCTTCTACAAAGGATTCTCACGGCTGTTTTAGGCTGTCAGGCTTAGTGTCAGTGGCCATGTAGAGTAACTTGCGTACTGCATTTCTGTATTGATGATTATCTGCTAGTGAAATACCTAAGCGAATCTTAGATTCCATGTGAGCACTTATTGGTTTTTGTATCTCGCATTCCAAGCTCCATTTGTGGCTGCTACTGTGCTTGACTACTGGAGTAAACTTCTCATAATATTTGTCTCCATACGTTTGTGAATACCCCTTGGCCATTAACCTACATTTCTACTGATCAACTTCGTCATCTGTGTTACTCTTAACTTTTAATGTCCATTTGCAGCCTATGGCAATTCTCCGTGCTGGCAATTCAGTGAGTTCCAGGTTTGGTTGTTTTGCAAAGACTTTATTTACTCTTCAGCAGCTTTTGACCATATGTGTATTTCCCTTTCTGAAATTTTAGCTATGTCTTCTCAAAATGTGGGCTCATGTATACTAATTGCACTTGCTTTGTATGAGAGGCATACATGGGGTTTACCATTGTTTTCCCTTGATGAATGCCTTACTTCGTTCTCTGTTCTTGGCTGAGTGCCCTTATCCATGGTGCCCAACCATACAATGAAAATAATCATTTGTTTAGAGGATGTATTGGTGGTCTGTTTAGTGTTGTACTTCTCCTCTCTACCTAAGTCTAAGCTTTCAGCAACTGTCATGTCATAGCTGATGGTCCCCATATCTGCTCTTGGGTTTAGGGTTATGTATCCTTTGGAACTCTCACTGTACTTAACAAGAATCCCTTCCACTGCTCAATCTAAATAAGCAAATACTTTGCACCCTAAAACTCTGTGTTTTATGCTAGGTTTCTTAACATTCCAAAGTCCACATGGAATATGTTTTTCATGTAAATAGCTGCCATTCCTGTTTCACCCCAACACTTTTCAGATAATAAATAATAAATTATTTTGCCAGAGTTCTTTAAAAAAAAAGTTTCACACGACTATGCTTTAAAAATACACAAATCCCACCTTCCCTTATACTCTAGGCCGTATTATTAGATCTGTCCTTAGCAGTAAAGCATTTGATCAAGGTACTATGAGTGTGGACTGGAGACTGTATAAATCCCTAAACTGGGACAGGACCCCACCTGCAACTGCTGCTTTAGATCCATCTCTTTACTGAATGATGACCTTAAGCTGTTTTCTAAAATGTAGGCTAATAGATTAACAAACAAATCATGACTTTTTTGCACCCGAAGCAGGTGGGGTCCATTCCTTATAGACAAGCCTCAAATAACACTAGGAGGTCTATTTACTAAGCAGTGTTAGGAGACAAAGTGAAATGAGATAAGGTGCCAGCCAATCAGCTCCTAACTGCCATGTCACAGGCTGTGTTTGAAAAATGACAGTTGGGAGCTGATTGGCTGGTACCTTATCTCATTTCACTTTGTCTCCTAACACTGCTTAGTAAATAGACCCCTAGATGTGCAACTGATCTCATACATACAGTATGTCTAATAAATTCAAACTCCCTTCTATGACGGTCACCTTAGATTTCAGAGGTCACTGGCATTATATGTGTAACACCATGGCAACTGAGGACTTGGGGGGCACCTTCCTCATTTGCCAATAGTTTTAAGCCTTCACCCTTTTCAATACACAGCAACACTAGAAATCCTGGGATTTTTGTTATAGAACTACTAGCTATCAGACTGTCAGCTGTCTAACATACTGTATCTGGTGTTATAACTGGCCCCTCATTGCAGATATCCTTATATGAAGATAACATTTTAATGTCTCTAGCTAACCTGCATTTCTCACTTACTAATCTTCTCAGAGAACTGCTCACATTTGGTGAAATCTCTGATTATCATGTCAACCTCAGATTTTAGATCTTAAGCATTCTCTGATCGCTTAGACTGCTTGAAAACAGCTTTTTACTTTAACTTCAAAAACCTAAATATCTTGATATCTATTTAACAAGAATCTTTAAACAACTATTTGTAGCAAACCTCCCCCCTCTACCAGAGACAATAGAATTAGATCTTGGAATGTAGAATAACCTACTAATAACTTGGGTAGGTAGATTTGCATCTTTGAAAATGGTGCACCCACTACTCCCATCACAAATCCAGCTAAAACCTTCATGATGCTACAGGAATTAGCTTCCAAACTTATAATAATCCACATAGACATCCTTCCAGGAAGGAGGACTCAAGCCTTCATTCAGAGGCGGCCGTACGGTTTATGACCGCACGGCCGCCTCGATGTTTGTCAAGTGCGCATGCGCACGAGGGAGCCGGCTCCTTCGTGCGCATACGTGAGACCCGCTACGACCGACAGCGCCGGTCGTAGAGGGTCACTTTCCAAAGGGGGCGAGCTGTCGATGTTGATTGAACGCCTACCGTCCATGGGAACGCCTACCGTTTGGGGGAGGCCCCACTGACATCACTAGTGATGTCTGTGGAGAGCTTCCGGCTCTGACAGAGCCAGAAGCTCTCCGGGGCTTACGACAAGTGAGACCCTACCCTAGGGTCTCGTCGTAAGCCCCGATGGTCGCGATGGTCTCTGACCATCGCGACCATCACCCTAGTGGTCGTTAGAGCTGTGGGTGTAAACCCACAGCCTAATGACCGAAACAGAGGCGGGCGGGCGGTCAGGATGCAAGCAACCGCCCAGTTTCTGAGCGATCGCCTCTGAATGAGGCCCTCAGTGCTTCCAACTTTCTTAAAGACTGTAGAGTGACGCACCTCACTTACAGTAAGAACTGATTCTGAGTCTAATGGTGCATACACACGGTCAGAAATGTCAAATGAACGATTGAACGATTTTTAAAATCATTCAGATCTGAAGAAAAATCTGACCATGTGTATGCACCATAACAGATCTCGCACATAGCATACAGCGCAAAAGTACATTTATGCTGATTCTCTCTTTGCATGAAATTAGCATCCAGGATGGAAACTGGGTATTGATAATTTATGGACTGGAACTCTTCTGTCTAACGAGAGTGTCATGTGCGTGCTACTCTGAGTCATGTGTATGGGGTCGGGAAGTCTGTTTAAGTCTGATCTCGTGCACTGAGCATGGGGCTGGTGCAGGTGCCTATACTGTGCATCTCTGTGACATGGGGGATGTGGGAGCAGGCTGGAATCAGTATGATAGATTGTTCCTAGGTCGCTACTCCCTACTGTATCCGTTGCATCTGCATTATCTGGTGTTGCATTCCATATATGACAATTCCAGCTTTGGGGAATAATAGTCCTGTAACTACAACTTCGGTAAGTTTTTTTTTTTTTCTCTTTGTCTACAACAATCACTGTATATTTCATCATATGGGAAAGAAAAAGATACAAAGCTGGAAATAAAACAAGCTTACTGTACATTGATGGAAATGTTATGCTTACAGTTAGCACTGTAAAGATGTGTCCCAGTAATGAACATGAAATGTCTCAGTAAGTACAGATGTGACCGCTGCCAATGGACAGGATAGCTTATCAGTGTGTAACAGATTTTCCACAGTGCACAGTAATATGGAGTATACATCCAGCAAGACGGCCTCTTCTTGCCACATCTGTATGATATTACCACTAATCACATCCAGGTGGGAAACACAGCACATATAAACTGTACAGCAATAATGAAAAAAGAATGGTGGTCCAACATATTCTTATACAGTATACTATGTCAAAAACAATTGCCCTCTCGTCATGTTATTAAAAAATTAATATATGTTTTGTTACATTTTTGGTGTAACAATCATAACTTCTTAACGGGCTAAAAGAAATCATCTCGGTATCAATATCACTCTCCCCTCTCAAATGCTCACTGTGGGGTCAATGCAGAGTGGAAGATAAGCGTGCACAGAGAAAAGTACAGATATTCACAAGTGGAGAGCGCAGAATTGTACGCATCTGTGCAACCGCACACATCCTATCCATATACTTGGTTTCCTAGTCATCATCATTGTCAGTGTACACTTGAACCAGCCCTATCTGTGGTGCAATAGATCCATCCGAAAGCTCAGCCTACGCACAACTCTGCCGAACCCGCACCCCCATGAAATATCCAGTTACAACTTAGTTACACCCCTTTGGATGGAAGGAAAGATGCGAGTGTGTCGTATACAACTGCACTGTCTGTAGATGAGTGCGCTCAGCACTCATTTGCCTGTAAAACTGACTTCAACTCTGCAACAACCCTATATTTCTTTGTAAGAAATTCTAATATAGATATTTTACATTTGTATTGTGTGATGAATTAAATAATAAGGGGTGACTGTCTACAAATATTGTAATCGGCCTGTGAGAGATGAAAAGAAATTGTGTATATGTTGCTTAAAAGATGTGTACTCGGGATCGGTATGAAATACCGCCAGACCTATGTCCGGTGGTTCAAATCCCGGCGCCGCAAGCCCGGCACCAGTTAAGATCCCGACTACACTAAAGGTAAGTACTAACTAACCTAACCTCCCTACCCTAACCCTAACCCGCCTTTAGGGGTACCTAACCCTAACCTCCCTCCCTAGTGCCTAACCCTAACCCAACTCTAAGTGCCTAAACATAACCCCCTTCCCCGCTGCCTAAACCTATCCCTCCTGGGGGGTGCCTAACCCTAACCTCCCCCAGGGGTGCCTAACCCTAACCCCCCCATCCCCCTAGCCGAACCCTAACCATCCCGGGGGGTGCCTAACCCTAAGTCCCCCCTTGGGAGCCCCTAACCTAACCCTCCCCCCACGGCTGTCCGCGCCCGGCTTACCTTCGATTGGTATGCCGGGCGTCGGGCTCCCAGCATAGGTAAAATGACAGGTGTCTGTCATTAGACCCCTGCCGGGATAGACAATCGGGAAGCTGGCGGTCGACATTTCAACCGTCGGCTTCCTGCTGCATCCCGTGTACTCATACTGTATGGAAAATTTCATATGAGATGGCAGTATGATTGGTGCCTTTAATTTACCCAGGTGGTCCCACGTTTTAGTTCATTACTGTATACTGAGAATTTGTGCTGGGCACAACTAAACAAATCAGTAGTTGCTCACCAGATATTCAAGTTACTCTTCGTTTTCTCTTTTTCTGTAAGTGAGTAGCAATGATTTTGACTATAAGGTTGTGTAACCTTGGTTGGTACAAGTACTGTAGATACCTCTAATTGATTTAGATCAAGTTAAAGTTACAAATACACAAAAAGTGTAACATTGAAGGACAGGCAGCCAGCTGAAAGGTGGCCTTGTTGCATCTCGAGTATAACTCACACAATGTATAACATGTTATAGCGGGAAAATGCACTTTAATGATTATTAACAGGCATTAACTCTCCACATGCTTCTTCTAGCAGCTGATTGCTTCTGAGGGATTGTCACAGATTGATCTATTTTGAGGTATTTTATACTCCCCTGATTTTTTATTATAATAACTTGTTTAAAACATTTGCACTCACAATAAAGTGTGAATATTTAAGGAGGAGATATTTGTAAAAGTGTCATTAAGACAAATAATCTATGTTTCACTAATTACTGTATGTGTTTCTCTCTGTGATTCGCCCTCCAAACAGTAGGAAACACAAAAGATGTAAACGTAACACTAACAGGTCATGGTCAAATGCAGGAGTGAAAAGGACTGCACAATAGTGTGACTGATAGATCAAAAAAAAAATAGAATAAAGAATAAAGAAATATATTTTTAATTTTCAACACCAATTCCCCAGTGCAGATCTGTAAAAAACATACCTTGGCTCATGTTGGGTTCAGGAGAATTACAGTGGCTGAGCTGGGTGGCCCTTCCAGCCCCCTCCCCCTCCCTCGGGGTACGTTGTATGATGCCTGAGCAGAGTAACTTCTGGGTCATAAACCCTTATTGGGAAAGCTGTTGTTTGAGGTTGGATATGGGATCCCGATGGTCAGAATGCCTACAGCGGCAACCTGACAGTTTTTTGTAAGTATAATAACCCTTACACTAACCCTCACCCTACCGTCCCGCAGCCTAATCCTATCCCTCCCATCCTGCAGCCTAACCCTATCCCTCCTGTCCCGCAGCCTAACCCTATCCCTCCCATCCCGCAGCCTAACCCTATCCCTCCCATCCCGCAGCCTAACCCTATCCCTCACGTCCCGCCGCCTAACCCTATCCCTCCCATCCTGCAGCCTAAGTCTATCCCTCCCGTCCCACAGCCTAACCCTATCCCTCCTGTCCCGCAGCCTAACCCTATCCCTCCCGTCCCGCAGCCTAACCCTATCCCTCCTGTCCCGCAGCCTAACCCTATCCCTCCCATCCCGCAGCCTAACCCTATCCCTCCCATCCTGCAGCCTAACCCTATCCATCCCGTCCCGCAGCCTAATCCTATCCCTCCCGTCCCGCAGCCTAACCCTATCCCTCCTGTCCCGCAGCCTAACACTATCCTTCCCATCCCGCAGTCAAAAGGATATGTCCAAAGTCACAGGGTCTAATTCAAAGGTGGATGCAGTGTGTGTGTCAGATAAAAGTGACCATTTTTTTTCAGTCTGTGCATGTATTTAGAGTCCCACTGCCCATGCGTCCCGATGGTTACCACCGAGTGATGCAGAACAAATTTGAGAGAGAGGCATGTTCAGATGGACATACTGCACCACCATAGGGCTGGTGCAATGTTTAATGGTGCAACTGATGTGCTACCGATGGTGCATCTTAATACACAAAGCAGCAGATTAACACTACAGCCGGTGGCAGTGACATCACCATAAAGGTGCAATCGTGCTGTGTAAAACATCTCAGCCGCATATGCATTAGCGTCCACCTCTGAATCATACCCATGGTGAGTAAAATGTGGATTTTAAACCATGGCATCCAGCAATGCTAATAGTGTCATTGTTATACACTCAGTGTTAGATGTACTATGCCTTGGAGAGAGATAAAGTGGAAAGAGATAAAGTACCAACCAATCAGCTCCTGTCATTTTTGAAACACAGCCTGTAAAGTGGCAGTTAGGAGCTGATTGGTTGGTACTTTATCTCTCTCCACTTTAACACTCTCCAAGGCTTAGTACATAGAACCCCATTTGCTTTAATGGGTTAATTTATCATTTTGGGTGTATATCAGAATTCTATTTCTCAGATATTGGATCATGGCAAAGAGTGAAAAGCAAAATGATAGCTTATGCTATGACTTTACTGTGGGTTCAGAGCTAACTTACCCAACTTACAGTATGTACAGCGCATGTGTGTGTATACAGTAGGCTACTAGGGAGGGATACCAAGATCTCTCCCCAGTGAAATAAATTGTGAAAACATAGCATATTGGCTAAATGGCGTCAAGTTTCAAAGCCCATTGGGGAGGGATAAGAGGATGACTAATGGAGACAAGCTGCCAAAGCTTGCTTTAAATAGCCCTATAGCGCAGTCCTTATAGAAGAGTATGGAGGTGGCTTCTGAAAGTGCTGTTCCAAAAAACCCTGCTCAATAGACTTGCTAATTAGCAGTGACACTTAATTCTGCCATTTCTGCATGTTTTAAGGACTGAGTTACTGTGGGAAATAAGCCAAACAAAGCTTAATGATTATTATTAGCTTAAGGCATATTCACATACTGTATCAGTAGAATACTCCATGGTGCTTTACAATTACAAAGAAATGCAGCAATAAAACTAAATAAATAAAGACTAGTTATTACCATACAAAAAGATAAGATATCCATGCACGCACTCTAATAGCCACAATTAATATACAGTAATGAAATCTTGACAATATAGGCAATTATAAATACCTTATATCCTGAAGCAGATAAAGAACTTCAGTATATTATACCATCTAAATCAAGTTAGTCATAAACTGGGAATACACATTTTTTTTTATTAAATTTGAAAAAGGAATAATACAAACCTTTTATAATATCAAACTAAACCAGTAAGAGTGGTCGACAGGAACGTCTTAAGTACATTTATCTCAGATATCATTTCCATACCTTGCATTTGGGTGCCGAATCTGCCTTGAACCACAGTAACCAATCAGACTCTTGGTTTCATTGTCTAGCTTGCAGTAGACAGATAAAAGGTGTCTGCTGAATGGTGTCTGAAATTCAGAGCTAATTTTGTGGAGTTGTGGCCACACCACACTATGGAATTTGAGGTTCCCTCCATACATGCTGTGCCACCATGAAATATCGGTGCACCGCTGAATAGGGTGTGGCTACGCCACTTTGAGGGCATGACTGCAGGTCTTTGACAGTCCTGGGCTCTCTCCTCCTTCTTGACGCCTCCTAGTGGAATACAATATCTTATTCTTTACACTCCTCAACTCCAATGCCTGCTCCCCATTGTCTGGAGTGTCCCTGTCCCCACCTGTAGAAAACCAGTGAGGCTTAGACTCTGCAACTACAAGCCAGTGGGGAGCCAATGAGAGCTGTTATGCGGGGTGCCTTGGTGGAGAGAGAGTGTATGTCACTGGAAAAATGTACTCTAACTTATAGCAAGTATTTTAGTATAAGCTTTGGTTAGTTTAGATTAATGAAAAAAAATATATTATTGCTATGGGTTACATTATTTTGTTTTATTTTTACCATGTACAATGTTTAAATGTTCATAGAAGGTCAACTTAATCCATAAATGATATCTGGTGAAACAAGTGTAGAAACCCCCCAGTCACTACTTGTACTGTTAAATTGTTGCAATGCTGTTTTTTACAGTAGCCGATGAGGAGCTTCTCCACAGTCAGACTCTCGTGAGATGGTGACGTTATCATCCCACGACACATTGACTGTGAGGCTGAGCTGAGGCTGCTGCGACGCAGAGAACAAGCTGAGTGAGAAGAACAATGCGCCATTTAACTCACTCAGTTCCTCGGCGGCTGTCTAAAAAGAGTCAGTGAAAGACTGACAGTGTTTGTATTCCCCTTTGGTGCAGAGAATGAGCTGAGTTAAAGATTCTACAGTACAGCCATGGCCAAAAGTTTTGAGAATGACAAAAGTATTAGTTTTCACAAAGTTTCCTGCTTCAGTGTTTTTACACCTTTTTGTCAGATGTTACTATAGTATACTGAAGTAAAATTACAAGCATTTCATAAGTGTTAAATGCTTTTATTGATAATCACATTACGTTTATGCAAAGAGTCAACATTTGCAGTGTTGACCCTTCTTTTTCAAGACCTCTGAAAATCACCCTGGCATGCTGTCAATCAAATTCTGGGCCACATACTGACTGATGGCCGCCCATTCTTGCCTACTTAATGCTTGGAGTTTGTCAGAATTTGTGGGTTTTTATTTGTCCACCCACCTCTTGAGGATTGACCACAAGTTCTCAATGGGATTAAGGTTTGGGGAGTTTCCTGGCCATCGACCCAAATCTCAAATTTTTGTTCCCCGAGCCACTCACCTTTCACTTTTGCCTGATGACAAGGTGCTCCATCATGCTGGAAAAGGCATTGTTCATCACCAAACTGTTCTTGAATGGTTGGGAGAAGTTGCTCTTGGAGGATGTATTGGTACCATTATTTATGGCTGTGTTCTTAGGCAAAATTGCGAGTGAACCTACTCCCTTGGCTGAGAAGCAATCCCACACACGAATGGTCTCAGGATGCTTTACTGTTGGCATGACACAGAACTGATGGTACAACCATTTTTCCAGATGCCACCACCTCCACCCACAAACGGGTCGTCATGTCACTTATTCTAGCGAGAGGTCTGTGCACAAGGGGCAATCGTTTTGTGATTGCAGTGACTGGACGCACTGCGCCTTATAGGCATGCGCAGATTGCAAATATCAGCAGGCTACGTGCGAACACATCCTAGCGAGAGGGTCTGAATCAGGCCCTAAGTTCCTGCTGAAAAATAGCACTGGATATATATATATATATATATATATATATAGAGAGAGAGAGAGAGAGAGAGAGAGAGAGAGAGAGAGAGAGAGAGAGAGAGAGAGAGAGAGAGAGAAACCTTACTTAATATTTTAAAGGGATGGATACTAAATCTATGTCAGAAAATTCCATCTTACTACGGGGGGGGTGTTGGGGGGCGACAAATTACTGCCCTGCCCCGGGTGACAAAATTCCTAGTTTTGGCTCAGATCATAAGAATAATATTAATCAAACCCTCTAAAGTGAACAACTAGAGGTGTTACCCATAGTATCCAATCAGATTATAGCTGCCATTTTATAGAGTTAACTGGATAAATGATCGCTAGAATTTGGTTGCTATGGGCAACACTTCCACTTGTCCTCTTTAGAAGGTTTGATAAATCTCCCTCTAATATCTAATACACAATAGGGTCTTCTCAGTACTTGTGTTTTCTTCTTTTTTTGTATTCTGTATACATTATATGCAAAACCTAAGCAAGCAAAGACTTTGCAGACATACTGTAACACATTGGGGGAGATGTACAGTACTAAGCTCTGGAAAAGTCATAAATTGGAGAATGATAAACTATCAGCCGCTCAGCTCCTAACCGTCATCTTACAGGTTGTGTTTGAGAAATGACAGTTAGGAACTAATTGGTTGATAGTTTATCACTTTCCAATTTATCACTTTCCAGAGCTTAGTACATCTGCCCCATTATGTTTGGTCACAACCTGCACAAAGAGAAAACAGAGAACTATAATTATAATTTATTTATATGGCGCCACCAAGTGTCCGCAGCATTGGACAGGGTAAAAAAATGACAGTGGAACATAACCAATTAAAAGACGCTGCCTTTTACCCTGTGTAAAAGCCCCCATACATCAGAGATTGCAATTTGCAATTGATTGTGTATAAAAATCTTACCCTTTTTCAATCGATTGTGGCAATTCTGCAATCGATTGAAAAAGGGATTAAACACAATCGATTGCAAATTGCACGATTGCTGCAATCAATCTCTGATGTATGGGGGCCTTTAGGGCCAAATAATCAAAGTAGGGGTGAGCGGGTTCGGATTTCTGAAATCCGAACCCCCACGAGCCCCCCCGATCCGAGTCCGATCCGAATCAGGCTCGACTTTTCCGCCTGACTCGGATCTGAAATCGAGGCAAAACGTCATCATCCCGCCTTCCGAGTCTCGCGGGTTTTGGATCCTATATAAGGTACCCACGTCGGCGCCATTTTCTCACTCGGCTGTGGACAGTGAAGAGGGAGGGTGGGAGTTAGGGCTGTGTAGTGTAGTGTAGTGTAGTGCTGCTGTTGTCCACTACTTCAAAGTCCATAGGGGCTGGCTGTGTTGTGCTGTGCTGCTGTTGTTAATAGGGGCTGTGTCCACTACTTCAAAGTCCATAGGGGCTGGCTGGACTGTGTTGTGCAGTCAGTTCTCCATAGGGGCTGTGTCCACTCCAAAGTCCTGTGCAGTGTCCCAGTCCTAAAGAGGTGCTGTAGTGTTGTCCAGGGGGTGCTCTGTCCATCAGGGGTGCTCCCCCCAAGTGCTAAAAAAATAATATATTTTCTGTGTTTGTGAATTGTGTGCGCAGTAGCCGCACGTGCATCAACAAAGTAGTGCCAAGCGTGCGCCTGTGTCATAAGTAAAGGGCCGGCTGGCTTGACCGTTAAAGGGTGCTGTAACCCCCGAAAGTACACTCCAGTCCAAACCAAAAAAAAATTATTTTCTGTGTTTGTGAATTGTGTGCGCAGTAGCCGCACGTGCATCAACAAAGTAGTGCCAAGCGTGCGCCTGTGTCATAAGTAAAGGGCCGGCTGGCTTGACCGTTAAGGGTGCTGTAACCCCCGAAAGTACACTCCAGTCCAAACCAAAAAAAAAATTATTTTCTGTGTTTGTGAATTGTGTGCGCAGTAGCCGCACTTGCATCAACAAAGTAGTGCCAAGCGTGCGCCTGTGTCATAAGTAAAGGGCCGGCTGGCTTGACCGTTAAGGGTGCTGTAACCCCCGAAAGTACACTCCAGTCCAAACCAAAAAAAAAATTATTTTCTGTGTTTGTGAATTGTGTGCGCAGTAGCCGCACGTGCATCAACAAAGTAGTGCCAAGCGTGCGCCTGTGTCATAAGTAAAGGGCCGGCTGGCTTGACCGTTAAGGGTGCTGTAACCCCCGAAAGTACACTCCAGTCCAAACCAAAAAAAAAATTATTTTCTGTGTTTGTGAATTGTGTGCGCAGTAGCCGCACGTGCATCAACAAAGTAGTGCCAAGCGTGCGCCTGTGTCATAAGTAAAGGGCCGGCTGGCTTGACCGTTAAAGGGTGCTGTAACCCCCAAAGTACACTCCAGTCCAAACCAAAAAAAAAATTATTTTCTGTGTTTGTGAATTGTGTGCGCAGTAGCCACATGTGCATCAACAAAGTAGTGCCAAGCGTGCGCCTGTGTCATAAGTAAAGGGCCAGCTGGCTTGACCGTTAAAGGGTGCTGTAACCCCCAAAGTACACTCCAGTCCAAACCAAAAAAAAATTTATTTTCTGTGTTTGTGAATTGTGTGCGCAGTAGCCGCACGTGCATCAACAAAGTAGTGCCAAGCGTGCGCCTGTGTCATAAGTAAAGGGCCGGCTGGCTTGACCGTTAAAGGGTGCTGTAACCCCCGAAAGTACACTCCAGTCCAAACCAAAAAAAAATTATTTTCTGTGTTTGTGAATTGTGTGCGCAGTAGCCGCACGTGCATCAACAAAGTAGTGCCAAGCGTGCGCCTGTGTCATAAGTAAAGGGCCGGCTGGCTTGACCGTTAAGGGTGCTGTAACCCCTGAAAGTACACTCCAGTCCAAACCAAAAAAAAAATATTTTCTGTGTTTGTGAATTGTGTGCGCAGTAGCCGCACGTGCATCAACAAAGTAGTGCCAAGCGTGCGCCTGTGTCATAAGTAAAGGGCCGGCTGGCTTGACCGTTAAGGGTGCTGTAACCCCCGAAAGTACACTCCAGTCCAAACCAAAAAAAAAAATATTTTCTGTGTTTGTGAATTGTGTGCGCAGTAGCCGCACGTGCATCAACAAAGTAGTGCCAAGCGTGCGCCTGTGTCATAAGTAAAGGGCCGGCTGGCTTGACCGTTAAGGGTGCTGTAACCCCCGAAAGTACACTCCAGTCCAAACCAAAAAAAAAATTATTTTCTGTGTTTGTGAATTGTGTGCACAGTAGCCGCACGTGCATCAACAAAGTAGTGCCAAGTGTGCGCCTGTGTCATAAGTAAAGGGCCGGCTGGCTTGACCGTTAAAGGGTGCTGTAACCCCCAAAGTACACTCCAGTCCAAACCAAAAAAAAAATTATTTTCTGTGTTTGTGAATTGTGTGCGCAGTAGCCGCATGTGCATCAACAAAGTAGTGCCAAGCGTGCGCCTGTGTCATAAGTAAAGGGCCAGCTGGCTTGACCGTTAAAGGGTGCTGTAACCCCCAAAGTACACTCCAGTCCAAACCAAAAAAAAATTTATTTTCTGTGTTTGTGAATTGTGTGCGCAGTAGCCGCACGTGCATCAACAAAGTAGTGCCAAGCGTGCGCCTGTGTCATAAGTAAAGGGCCGGCTGGCTTGACCGTTAAAGGGTGCTGTAACCCCCAAAGTACACTCCAGTCCAAACCGAAAAAAAATTATTTTCTGTGTTTGTGAATTGTGTGCGCAGTAGCCGCACGTGCATCAACAAAGTAGTGCCAAGTGTGCGCCTGTGTCATAAGTAAAGGGCCGGCTGGCTTGACCGTTAAAGGGTGCTGTAACCCCCGAAAGTACACTCCAGTCCAAACCAAAAAAAAAATTATTTTCTGTGTTTGTGAATTGTGTGCGCAGTAGCCGCACGTGCATCAACAAAGTAGTGCCAAGCGTGCGCCTGTGTCATGAGTAAAGAGCCGGCTGGCTTGACCGTTAAAGGGTTCTGTAACCCCCAAAGTACACTCCAAACCAAAAAAATATATATTTTCTGTGTTTGTGACTTGTGTGCACTGTGGCTGCACGTGCATCAACAAAGGAGCAGCGCCAAGCGTGCGCCTGTGTCCCATAAGTAAAGAGCCGGCTGGCTCATTTCTTAAAGGGTGGTGTAACCCACAAAGTGCACTACTCTCCAGCAAAAATAAAAAAATATTTTCTGTGTTTGTGTGCGCTTTAGCCGCACGTATATATATCAATATAACATAAATGGAGGACCAAACTTTCTCTGATAAAAATAAAATAGGGAAAGATCAAGAACCACTTCCTACTAGTGCTGTTGCTGCTGCTGGGAGTTGTTCATCATCCCAGAGAGGAAGTAGGAACATCACTACTTTTACTAAACAATTGACCCTCCATCAGTCCCTAGCGATGAGGATGAAGTACGACAGCAGTCATCCTGAAGCAAAACGTATAACTGAGGCCTTGACTGCTATGTTGGTGTTAGACGTGCGTCCGGTATCCGACATTAGTGCAGTGGGATTTAGACAATTGATGGAGGTAGTGTGTCCTCGGTTCCAAATCCCGTCTAGATTCCACCTGCATCCTCAAAGCAGCAGCGACAAGCGTGCGTCTGTCTGTTAAAGGGTGGTGACACCCTCAAAGTGTGCTACACAAACAATTAAAATATTGTTCTTTTTTTTTCTGTCTTTGTGAAATGTGTGGGCTGTAGCCGCACCTGCATCCTTAAAGCAGCAGCGACAAGCGTGCGTCTGTCTGTTAAAGGGTGGTGACACCCTCAAAGTGTGCTACACAAACAATTAAAATATTGTTCTTTTTTTTTCTGTCTTTGTGAATTGTGTGGGCTGTAGCCGCACTTGCATCCTCAAAGCAGCAGCGACAAGCGTGCGTCTGTCTGTTAAAGGGTGTTGTAACTCTCAAAGTGCTCCAAAAAATCAAACAATTTTTTTAATGTGTTTGTGACTTGTGTGCGATGTAGCCACACTTGCATCCTCAAAGCAGCAGCGACAAGCGTGCGTCTGTCTGTTAAAGGGTGGTGACACCCTCAAAGTGTGCTACACAAACAATAAAAATATTCTTCTTCTTTTTTCTGTCTTTGTGAATTGTGTGGGCTGTAGCCGCACCTGCATCCTTAAAGCAGCAGCGACAAGCGTGCGTCTGTCTGTTAAAGGGTGGTGTAACTCACGAAGTGCTCCAAAAAATAAAAAACTATTTTTTTAATGTGTTTGTGACTTGTGTGCGATGTAGCCGCACTTGCATCCTCAAAGCAGCAGCGACAAGCGTGCGTCTGTCTGTTAAAGGGTGGTGACACCCTCAAAGTGTGCTACACAAACAATAAAAATATTCTTCTTTTTTCTGTCTTTGTGAATTGTGTGGGCTGTAGCCGCACCTGCATCCTTAAAGCAGCAGCGACAAGCGTGCGTCTGTCTGTTAAAGGGTGGTGACACCCTCAAAGTGTGCTACATAAACAATTAAAATATTGTTCTTTTTTCTGTCTTTGTGAATTGTGTGGGCTGTAGCCGCACCTGCATCCTTAAAGCAGCTGCGACAAGCGTGCGTCTGTCTGTTAAAGGGTGGTGACACCCTCAAAGTGTGCTACACAAACAATAAAAATATTCTTCTTCTTTTATCTGTCTATGTGAATTGTGTGGGCTGTAGCCGCACCTGCATCCTTAAAGCAGCAGCGACAAGCGTGCGTCTGTCTGTTAAAGGGTGGTGACACCCTCAAAGTGTTCTACACAAACAATTAAAATATTGTTCTTTTTTTTCGGTCTTTGTGAAATGTGTGGGCTGTAGCCGCACCTGCATCCTTAAAGCAGCAGCGACAAGCGTGCGTCTGTCTGTTAAAGGGTGGTGTAACTCTCAAAGTGCTCCAAAAAATAAAAACTATTTTTTTTATGTGTTTGTGACTTGTGTGCGATGTAGCCGCACTTGCATCCTCAAAGCAGCAGCGACAAGCGTGCGTCTGTCTGTTAAAGGGTGGTGACACCCTCAAAGTGTGCTACACAAAGAATAAAAATATTCTTCTTCTTTTTTCTGTCTTTGTGAATTGTGTGGGCTGTAGCCGCACTTGCATCCTCAAAGCAGCAGCGACAAGCGTGCGTCTGTCTGTTAGAGGGTGGTGTAACCCTCAAAGTGTGCTCCACAAACAATAAAAATATTCTTTTTTTTTTTCTGTCTTTGTGAATTGTGTGGGCTGTAGCCGCACTTGAATCCTCAAAGCAGCAGCGACAAGCGTGCGTCTGTCTGTTAAAGGATTACATCGGTGACAGCATCCAAGTAGGCATGTCAGACAGTCCGTACCTGTACTGGCAGGAAAAAGAAGCAATTTGGAGGTCCCTGTACAAACTGGCTCTATTTTACCTGAGTTGCCCCCCCTCCAGTGTGTACTCCGAAAGAGTGTTTAGTGCAGGCGGGAACCTTGTTAGCGAAAGGCGTAGGAGGTTGCTTCCACAAAATGTGGAGAAGATGATGTTCATAAAATGAATGATCAACTCTTCCAGGGAGACCAGCCTCCAGAACGTACAGAGGGACCTGTGGTTCCAGCAGGGACGAATTAATACTCTGTGAGGATGAGGATGTACATAACACTGAAGAGGGTGAGGAATCTGTGGATGAGGAGGATGAGGACGACTTCTTGCCTCCGTAGAGCCAGTTTGTGCAGGGACAGATTAATTGCCAGCTTGTTTTGTGGGGGCCCAAACGAACCAATCATTTCAGCCACAGTTGTGTGGCAGACCCTGGCGCTGAAATGATTGGTTTGTTAAAGTGTCCATGTCCTGTTTATACAACATAAGGGTGGGTGGGAGGGCCCAAGGACAATTCCATCTTGCACCTCTTTTTTTTCTTTGCATTATGTACAGTTTGGGGCCTAGTTTTTCAATGCCATCCTGTCTGCCACTGCAGTTTCACGCCTAGATGGGTCACGTGTTTGTGCCGCCCACTCGTGTCGCTTAGCATAGTCATCCAGCTACCTCGGTGCAACCTTTTGGACATAAAAACACTATTGTGAGGTGTGAGGTATTCAGAATAGACTGGAAATGAGTGGAAATTAAGGTTATTGAGGTTAATAATAGCATAGGAGCAGAAAAACCTACAAATTCTGTGATTTTAGCTGTTTTTATGCTTTTTTTCAAAAAAATACAGATCCAAAACACAAAACCCAGAACCCAAAACACGGAAGGGTGGTTTTGGCAAAACCAATCCAGATCCAAAACACGAAGAAAGATCCAGATCCAAAACCAAAACACAAAACACGAAAAGTGGCCGGTGCACACCCCTAAATCAAAGGGAATTTATTTCAGGTTATTGTCTCTTTAATTGACAAGTATAAAGTAGATATAGAGATGGCATGAGAAGCACACCTAATACATGTATCCTGCCTGTTTATTCCGATAAAGTCGCATTAAACTCTATTTATGTTTCCACAGGTTCTCGCCTCCCATATTCTGCTATTTGATAAGCATAGTGCCGTCTCTTTGGCTTCTTGAAATAAACTATAAACCTGAGGTAAGAAGTCTGTACTGTATGAACCCAAACTGTGAGGCCTTCTACCACAATCAGAGCCTGATTCTTAGTCGCAGGCAATGTTCATGGAGTTGAGCAATTGTTTTCTACTGTGCATGTGCGAAAATCCCTAAAAACTCCTACGTACAAAGGTTAATACATGCAGTATCAGAAATGTCTTGGAAAAATTCTGGGTGTTCCTGAGATGGTCCATCTTATGGGTGTGTTATGGGAGATCACGGGTGTGTCTTTGGAGGCCATACTCACATGGTAAATCTGTACCTGCAAAGAGCTGGTGCAAGTTTTAATGGTGTGTCTTATAGTGGCGTCTAATTACGCACCAGGCATTGTTACAGCATCTATAGACACTCAAAGTTGGCGTCTCATGGATGTACACAACAGAAGGGCTTTGTAGTTCCATTTGCATAAAGTCACAGATGCACAACCACCAATAGTTTCAGCTGCATAGGACTTAGAACCACAGAACACTGAGGGACTGAGTCTATGTGCTGACCTCACATACTCTGACTGGTCTCTGAAATTAGACAAAGGTTGACTGGACTCTTTGGTGTTATCATTACCATCATGCATTATTCCGGTCTTTGCCAAAAAATTGAGCTAGATGTTTTTTACATTATTATTATTATTATTATTATTATTATTATTATTATTATTATCCTTTATTTATATGGCGCCACAAAGGTTCCGCAGCACCTTACACAGTACATAAATGGGCACACAAGAAAAACAGTTATTAGCCGTACAATACAATGCAGGACAAGGACATGGTTTAGAAACATAGCTGCATAACACAAGCAGCAGGACATGAGCAACCAGGTGTTAGGTGCTGTTGTGGGGAGTTAGGAGTACATGATACTATACGTAGGGGGACGAGAAGCACACGAGGGATGAGGGCCCTGCTCGTGAGAGCTTACATTCTAAAGGGGAGGGGTAGACAGACAGGGGCGACACAGATGGGGTAGATAGTGAGGAAGGAGCATGGAGCAGTGGGTTAGGATGTGTGTATATAAGATGACCTGATGTTATGTCAAACTTAAGTCCTTCATTCATATATCTCTATGTCAACAAATAGATTTTGATTATGTGTTATTTACATGAGAGATGTACAGAATAAAGTTGTAGCACCTTAATTATTGTTTGTTACATTGTAGCATCTAAATACAGTACATCCAGATAAAAATGCATATATTATGGGACTGTCCAGCCATCCTAATACAGTAGTGACTACTTTAGTCACAGTTGCTGGGTGCTATGCCATGCTCCTGTGAGTAGGTGCATCTCACATGCTAGACCCACCCACAAATGGGTGCAGCCATGCCCAACATGTTGTGGTCCCACAGGTTGTTGTTGTACCCGGGCCCAGAATTTGTCTTGGCAGTCCTGGAGGTGACAGGCAGAACCAGGAGGGCATAGGGCTTAGTGGTGGGGTAGCAAGGCCATGGAGGGAGGGAGGTGGTTGAGAGTGGAGGAACAGGAAAGGCCGGGGAAAGACGTAGAGAGTTGGAAAGCAGACTGATGAGAGAGAAAAGGGGGAACAGCAAGTGGAGGAGACAAGGGGGAGGATAGGGATGGATAAAGTAGAGGATTATGTGGGCACTGAATGAGGGGGTTGTTTGAAGTAAGGGTGTTCATGCTGTGGACGAGGTAATAAGTGAAATGAAAACTGGAGTTAAATGTTCAGAAATACAGGTAAACGAACAGTGCTGCTAATGTATGAGCACAGCTCCAAAAGTGATATATAAAGAGAGGTGTGCGAGTAGTGGGTGCAGGAATTAGTTATTAAAAGAATGATTAAGGTGAACATATGTGACGCAAAGGAAAAAGGCAATACAACAAGTTTTTTTGTAGTATGAAGGGAAAAATTACAATGTATAGAGCCAATCCAGTCAGAAATGTTATGAACAACAAAGATCAATCAATAGGAGCAGCACGCAGATAGGGGGTACTGGCAATGTCCAAGCAGCGAGTGCAGCAAGGAGTGTCCTGGGTATTCATACAACGGCAGATGGTGAGTTTGGTAACTCACATAAATATGTTGCTTGATGTCGTTCAGAAGGTGTTCTAGCTCTGAGGATGTTTTCCCTCGGTTTTCCTCCAGCTTATCTCCAGCGTAACTGCTTGTTAGTTATTAAATTGTAATTACACTTATAATCTAGCACTTTGAATCTAATGCAGCCTACGTCATTGCAGCCTTACTGATCACTAATAACTAAAGTTTCAAAGGTGTGTCTGTGTGCTCACTGATTGGGACCCCACCCCAGAGCTCAACACACACTAAATTGGGATGCAATAAAAGGCCCCCATACATCAGAGATTGATTGCAGCAATCGTGCAATTTGCAATCAATTATGTATAACAATCTTTTCCTTTGTCAATCGATTGCAGATTGCAGAATTGCCACAATCGATTGAAAAAGGGAAAGATCTTTAACCACAATTGATTGCAAATTGCACGATTGCTACAATCAATCTCTGATGTGTGGGGGCCTACAGTCTAAGATAAAGAGTTTGTGAGAAGGCAGTGGACCATCACAGATTCACAAAAAATTCCTAACTTCCTCTATAGAAATTGCTCCTAATATAGCAGTAGTGATAATTTATCTAGAATAAATCTTTAAAGCTGTGCAATAGCAATCAAGGTAACAGCATCTGATGAGAACTGTAGTAACAGTTAATATATTTATATTCATTTGTATGGCTTAATTCATTGCAAACCATTACTGATCAACCTGCTTTATTACTGAATGTCTGTAAAGTCACTGCTAGTTTGCCAACCATGGTCGTGGAAAATACCAGTCTACCAGGCAGTCAATGTCAATGCTGATTCTGAGTTGGGAGCAAAGCAACAAAACCAGGTGTAAATTTAAAGTTACTAAGGAGTAAAAGAGTAAAGTACATTTACTAAGTGCTGGTTTTAGTTTGTTCTGCAATTTTCCATCTGATTTGCACATCTCAGATTTAGTAAAGGCAAATCCGACGAAATTTGCAGAAAAAAACAGACTGTAGATGGCAATAGACAATCGGATGGGCCATCGCTTATTTAACACAGACAACAGTACAAACCTCAGTTTTACTTACCAACAGTTTTGTAAATCTGATAGAACAGAAAATTCATAGAACATATGTCAAAAAACAGACTACCATTTTGAGAGACGAGTTTGAATCTAAAAAGAGACTCTATTCATCCTAAGCTTCATCATGATGCCTATGAAAAGAGATAGAACCACCTGCAACTATAGCCCGTATTCAATTAGAAGCGAAAAAGTATCGGCGTTGCTACTTTTTGCCTGTCGGAAAAGTATTGCCGTATTCAATGCCATCCACTTATCGCGTACGCGGATAGTCAAAGCAATTTAATAGGTGATAAAGATTTGCCTCTGAATAGGTGGAGAAAAGAAGTGCAAAATCGCTATTTTGGGGTGCAAAGTTTGGGAAACCACTCAGCACCCTTGGGACAGACCCCCAAAGGATAACTGCATTAAAAAAAAAAAAAAAAAAAAGTGAGGAACACCCCAAAAAAACACTTTGAGAATGTGGACGAAAATGTGCAAAGTGGGGGTACAACCTTAAAAACTAGTGAAATAGACCTTTGGGGGGTCTGCAAGTAAGGGTGAGGTGTTTTTTGTATTGCAGGTGCTTGCTTCAGGTGCGGTTTTTACGTATTTATAAACCTTACTTTAGCGACTTTAAACCATGCTTGCACCCATTTTCAAGCACCCCAAATTTGACAGGACTACTTACTTTCACCAAAACAATGCTTAATGCCATCCTTCACCACTTGTGCAAAGACGCAAATTAGAAGATATTAACAGCTACTTGGGATACCTTAAGGTATCCCAAGTAGCTTTATTAGGGCTATTCGGGGGCATGTACATTGATCCCAAATGTTAGTGCATCTTTTAGGGGGTGTCAAGCTGATTTCCCCAAATTCTGACAGTACTTTTCGCCTGGTTTGCATGCCCCGGGTAGGCTTTTTCGCGTCTTTTGGAAATCAATAGGGCGAATAGCAGGGGCTCGCACGATAAGTTTCCGCGGCTAAAATACGCGATGTAGGCGAAAAGTCCGGCATGCGTAAAAAGTGTTGCGGGTGCAAAACTAATTGATTACAGCTGTAAGATATATGGCAGCAGGATGTTTGCAAACAAGTTTTCACACCAAAAGACTCATCCACACGCACTCTATCTCCTCTCCTAAACCAACCACCAGCCACCTCAAGACACTCTCAATGCTTTGGCGCATTTTCAAAATACCATGTGCTTGTTTAAACCAATAGAAAAGCGATAGGAAGAGTTAATTGGATTATGTTAGTTTTCGTCAGATTAACACTTTTATTTGACTGTGGACTTTTTTCAAAATAGATATATATGATGGGGTTTTATACAGAAATCCTCGCCATCAGGGTTCTATTGACGCTCAAATCCAATGGTTAGTAAATACTTCATTTATAGACAGCAATCTGAGGGTAATGTCCAGATGATTGCTAAACCAAATTTTAGTAAATCTACCTCTAACTTTGCACCTGAACAAACCATAGTGCAATACAAGCAGTCAGGGGTGGTTTAAAAGAGGAGAAGGCCCGTATACACTGGAACGAGTTTCGTCCTTCATTAACTTACCTTACATCGCTCCAGTGTATACCCAGCTTAAGTGTCGTTTGTTGCTGCTTGTAGTATTTGACAGCGTAGGCGGCATCTGGAATGTCCTGTGTAAGACAGTTAATGTCACTGGGTTGTACAACCCATTTGTAGATTTGTTTATGGAAATTTTTGTGCCAGCAAATGTCTCTTATGTTTCAATACTGACCTAAATAGCTATGGGGGAAGTTAATGAGAAGAGGCAGGGAGTTAAGATACTGAGGGGGACGTCATGGTCTCACCATTGATGCCATTCTTCCTTGCTGCAAAACTGTCTTTACCCTACTGTAATTTGTGAGTGACAGTAGAGGAAAAGTTTTCTTCAGTCCATGCAGCTGAACTGGAAATTTTCATACTACAGTTAAGTAATCTCACAGCAGAACAATAAAGAACGATGATTGATTTGAACTAGGTGTGTGCACCGGCCACTTTTCGTGTTTTGTGTTTTGGTTTTGGATCTGGATCTTTCTTCGTGTTTTGGATCTGGATTGGTTTTGCCAAAACCACCCTTCCGTGTTTTGGGTTCTGGGTTTTGTGTTTTGGATCTGTATTTTTTTGAAAAAAAGCATAAAAACAGCTAAAATCACAGAATTTGTGGGTTTTTCTGCTCCTATGCTATTATTAACCTCAATAACCTTAATTTCCACTCATTTCCAGTCTATTCTGAACACCTCACACCTCACAATAGTGTTTTTATGTCCAAAATGTTGCACCGAGGTAGCTGGATGACTATGCTAAGAGATACGAGTGGGCGGCACAAACACGTAGTTCATCTAGGAGTGGCACTGCAGTGGCAGACAGGATGGCAGTTTGAAAAACTAGGCCCCAAACTATACATAATGCAAAGAAAAAAAAGAGGTGCAAGATGGAATTGTCCTTGGGCCCTCCCTCCCACCCTTATGTTGTATAAACAGGACATGCACACTTTAACAAACCAAACATTTCAGCGCCAGGGTCTGCCACACGACTGTGGCTGAAATGATTGGTTCGTTTGAGCCCCCACAAAACAAGCTGGCAATTAATCTGACCCTGCACAAACTGGCTCTACGGAGGCAAGATGTCGTCCTCATCCTCCTCATCCACCGATTCCTCACCCTCTTCAGTGTTGTGTACATCCTCATCCTCACAGAGTATTAATTCGTCCCCGCTGGAATCCACAACCACAGGTCCCTCTGTACGTTCTGGAGGCTGGTCTCCCTGGAATAGTTGATAATTCATTTTATGAACATCATCTTCTCCACATTTTGTGGAAGCAACCTCCTATGCCTTTCGCTGACAAGGTTCCCGGCTGCACTAAACACTCTTTCGGAGTACACACTGGAGGGGGGGCAACTCAGGTAAAATAGAGCCAGTTTGTACAGGGACCTCCAAATTGCTTCTTTTTCCTGCCAGTACAGGTACGGACTGTCTGACATGCCTACTTGGATGCTGTCACCGATGTAATCCTTTAACAGACAGACGTACGTTTGTCGCTGCTGCTTTGAGGATGCAAGTGCGGCTACAGCCCACACAATTCACAAAGACAGAAAAAAAAAGAAGAATATTTTTATTGTTTGTGGAGCGCACTTTGAGGGTTACACCACCCTTTAACAGACAGACGCACGCTTGTCGCTGCTGCTTTGAGGATGCAAGTGCGGCTACAGCCCACACAATTCACAAAGACAGAAAAAAGAAGAAGAATATTTTTATTGTTTGTGTAGCACACTTTGAGGGTGTCACCACCCTTTAACAGACAGACGCACGCTTGTCGCTGCTGCTTTGAGGATGCAAGTGCAGCTACAGCCCACACAATTCACAAAGACAGAAAAAAAAAGAAGAATATTTTTATTGTTTGTGTAGCACACTTTCAGGGTGTCACCACCTTTTAACAGACAGACGTGCACTTGTCGCTGCTGCTTTGAGGATGCAAGTGCGGCTACAGCCCACACAATTCACAAAGACTGAAAAAAGAAGAAGAATATTTTTATTGTTTGTGTAGCACACTTTGAGGGTGTCACCACCCTTTAACAGACAGACGCACGCTTGTCGCTGCTGCTTTGAGGATGCAAGTGCGGCTACAGCCCACACAATTCACAAAGACAGAAAAAAAAGAACAATATTTTAATTGTTTGTGTAGCACACTTTGAGGGTGTCACCACCCTTTAACAGACAGACGCACGCTTGTCGCTGCTGCTTTAAGGATGCAGGTGGAATCTAGACGGGATTTGGAACCGGGGACACACTACCTCCATCAATTGTCTAAATCCCACTGCACTAATGGCGGATACCGGATGCACGTCTAACACCAACATAGCAGTCAAGGCCTCAGTTATACGTTTTGCTTCAGGATGACTGCTGTCGTACTTCATCCTCATCACAAGGGACTGTTGGAGGGTCAATTGTTTAGTAAAAGTAGTGATGTTCCTACTTCCTCTCTGGGATGATGAACAACTCCCAGCAGCAGCAAAAGCACTAGGAGGAAGTGGTTCTTGATCTTTCCCTATTTTATTTTTATCGGAGAAAGTTTGGTCCTCCATTTATGTTATATTGATATATACGTGCGGCTAAAGCGCACACAAACACAGAAAATATTTTTTTATTTTTGCAGGAGAGTAGTGCACTTTGTGGGTTACACCACCCTTTAAGAAATGAGCCAGCCGGCTCTTTACTTATGGGACACAGGCGCACGCTTGGCGTTGCTCCTTTGTTGATGCACGTGCAGCCACAGCGCACACAATTCACAAACACAGAAAATAATTTTTTTTTTGGTTTGGACTGGAGTGTACTTTGGGGGTTACAGCACCCTTTAACGGTCAAGCCAGCCGGCCCTTTACTTATGACACAGGCGCACGCTTGGCACTACTTTGTTGATGCACGTGCGGCTACTGCGCACACAATTCACAAACACAGAAAAAATATTTTGTTATTTGGTTTGGAGTGTACTTTGGGGGTTACAGCACCCTTTAACGGTCAAGCCAGCCGGCCCTTTACTTATGACACAGGCGCACGCTTGGCACTACTTTGTTGATGCACGTGCGGCTACTGCGCACACAATTCACAAACACAGAAAATATTTTTTTTTTGGGTTTGGACTGGAGTGTACTTTGGGAGTTACAGCACCCTTTAACGGTCAAGCCAGCCAGCCCTTTACTTATGACACTGGCGCACGCTTGGCACTACTTTGTTGATGCACGTGCGGCTACTGCGCACACAATTCACAAACACAGAAAATAATTTTTTTTTTGGTTTGGACTGGAGTGTACTTTGGGGGTTACAGCACCCTTCAACGGTCAAGCCAGCCGGCCCTTTACTTATGACACAGGCGCACGCTTGGCACTACTTTGTTGATGCACGTGCGGCTACTGCGCACACAATTCACAAACACAGAAAATATATTTTTTTTTGGTTTGGACTGGAGTGTACTTTGGGGGTTACAGCACCCTTTAACGGTCAAGCCAGCCGGCCCTTTACTTATGACACAGGCGCACGCTTGGCACTACTTTGTTGATGCATGTGCGGCTACTGTGCACACAATTCACAAACACAGAAAATATATATTTTTTTGGTTTGGAGTTTACTTTGGGGGTTACAGCACCCTTTAACGGTCAAGCCAGCCGGCCCTTTACTTATGACACAGGCGCACGCTTGGCACTACTTTGTTGATGCACGTGCGGCTACTGCGCACACAATTCACAAACACAGAAAACATTTTTTTGGGGGGTTTGGACTGGAGTGTACTTTGGGGGTTACAGCACCCTTTAACGGTCAAGCCAGCCGGCCCTTTACTTATGACACAGGCGCACGCTTGGCACTACTTTGTTGATGCACGTGCGGCTACTGCGCACACAATTCACAAACACACAAAAAATATTATTTTTTTAGCACTTGGGGGGAGCACCCCTGATGGACAGAGCACCCCCTGGACAACACTACAGCACCCCTTTAGGACTGGGACACTGCACAGGACTTTGGAGTGGACACAGCCCCTATGGACAACTGACTGCACAACACAGTCCAGTCAGCCCCTATGGACTTTGAAGTAGTGGACACAGCCCCTATTAACAACAGCAGCACAGCACAACACAGCCAGCCCCTATGGACTTTGAAGTAGTGGACAACAGCAGCACAGCGCAGTACAGCACAGCACAACACTACTCTGCACTACACTACACTACACTACACAGCCCAGCCAGCCCTAACTCCCACCCTCCCTCTTCACTGTCCACAGCCGAGTGAGAAAATGGCGCCGACGCGGGTACCTTATATAGGTTCCAAAACCCGCGAGACTCGGAAGGCGGGATGATGACGTTTTGCCTCGATTTCAGATCCGAGTCAGGCAGGAAAAGTCGAGCCTGACTCGGATCTGCCTCGGATCGGGGGGGCTCGGGGGGGTTCGGCTCACCCCTAATTTGAACCTAGCAATGAAGTCATTAACAGTCCAGACGAGACTTTTTCTTCCACTATTTGATTTATTCATAAAAAGGATCATTAAGGCTTTTAGCAACTTCATTTCATATTGGAGCTTATCCTGTGTTGATACAATTATTATTATTTTTTTTTATTTATTTTTTTTTGGGGGGGGGAGTTGCAAGATAGTATACTAAAAAGCATCATCCAATAGGAATGAAAGTTTAGTGAGCTAATTAATTATGATGTTTGAGTTGGCTGAAAGTTGAGTTTGGTGGCGGGGAGTTTTTTCTTGTACACTATAAACAACATAAATGTTTCTGGCCATTCTGCTGCATGAAGAGGCAATTGAAATTATGCACTTCTCATCCTGTACGAAGGCTCCCAACAACATTTGTATATAAAATATACAAAATAAATACAAAATGACAAAGTAAATACCGATATTTACATAATTGTTTTTATGAATTCTCATTGTTATCTGAAAAAGTAAAACCTTTAGCTGCCTTATAACCATGAACAATAGTTTGCCTTCAACTGCAATACAAATTTAAATTCTACATCGAACATTTAAGTCACAAAAATGGGCATTAGCAAGCCCCAACTTTATATAAACAGCAGTAGGACAACGTAGGATGTCAAGAATTTGGACATAAAAAACAAATTAATATCACATAAAATGATAGGATAAGTACATCCAGACTAATTTATACAATTCATCGCAAAATCCGTGATAGAACAATACCTCATGTCACAGATACGTTAGTTGTTCACAGGCCCCTATACCCTCTACCAACCAAAATTTCCTTGACCAAATTTCCTCAAAATCATATACTGTTGTAGTCACACTCATAGAGTCTGTACACCATGTCAATGATTTGAGTCTCCACCTATCACTGTCTCTTCTCATTCCAACAGCACCAACCCAACAGTAGTCACACAAAAATGACAGTCACCAATGATGGTTTATTATTGGTGGCTGATAATTCTGCTGCCTTACAATGACCACACATAAGGCCCCCATACACCTACACGATTTCTAAATGATCACACGATTTTCGACTCGACGTACGCTCAGTCTTGTTGAAATCGTGCGTTTCTTCATCCGATGCGCGCTCCCGTGGGTCCTTCAATCATATCTTATGATCATATGTGCAGCGCATATGATCCATCTTATCGTGTTCAGAACGTGGCATTTTTTTTTTCATGCGATCTATCGTGTGGTAATTCAAGTAATTTCAATGATGGTTTGTTCCTATTCCCTAATGAGCGCGTGAGGTACAGGATCGATCTTACGACAGATCCTGTGCTAAGTAAAAACAGAAATGGTGACGACAGGACTGCAGGGTAATCCGATGTGAATCGTATCGGATGCTGATCGCGTAGGTGTATGGGCCACAATACTTTCCCCTCCAGCAGCTACAATAGTTGTTCCGCTACCTGATGTACTTTGCCGATTATTTACAAATAGCTCTTATATTGTAAGATCATATGGGCAAGGTCATCTTCATCCACTGTTTCATATCATTGAATGATATTTTTTTTTGTATCATGAATGATCCCTGCAATGTACAGCGCTGTGTAATAATGTAAATAAAACATAATTATATGATTACTAACATCATGAAAATTGAGGGTATATTTACTAAAGTGCAGGTTTTTAGAAGTGGACATGTTTCCCATAGCAACCAATCAGATTATAATTACCATTTATCTAGCACTTTCTAGAAGATAATAGGTAGAATCATATTGGTTGCTATGGGCAACATCTCCGCTTCTAAAAACTCTCACTTTAGTAAATATACCCCTGGGATCTGGAATGATTCAGAGATGGTTGATGGAAACTCACTGTGTGGGAAAGGATGTGCCATGTTTTATTTTGTCTCAAAAAATGATCAAGACAATTCGCCTGCTGAGTGACAGAAGTGAGAGAAAGACAAACCAGACTGTCCAATGTATACAATGGATTGAACATTTCTATTAACAAGAAATCAATCACAGAGTCAAATAATCACATTATCAATGCAGCATCTGTTTAGCCAGTGATTTTCTGATAGAACCTATTCTCAAAACTGCAGCAGTTACATTTAAGTGTTGTCTTTAATAAAGTGCATAAAAATACATTGAAGGGGCACATTTTGTACTGGAAATCAATCCCACTTCCTATTTCAACAAGGTGCTTTGTTTCGGCAGGCCCATATAGAGCCTGTCAAGGCCTCAGTACTTTTCAGGGGCGTGTAGCCTAATCTCGCTAGGCCTGGCCACACCCAACTTAGAAAATAAATAGATCAAAAAGTATTTGCAGCGCCGTGAACTGGCACGTTGAACGGGGGGGCACTGTGTGCCTCTCAGCAAGGGGTAAATACAGGGGGTGCGATCAGTGTGATTGCTCCCAGTCACAACCGTACAGGCAGAGGAGGATTAGTACCCTCATCTGCCCCCGTCTCACCACCCCTGTGCTTCGGCAGCTCCCTAATAGCATTAATAAATTACTGAATACATTCTCATTGCCATACAGATCCTCTGCTGTTGTGTGCTATATACAGTGGCTTGCCAAAGTATTCAACCCTCTATAACGTCAACAGATTTCTGTGCATTACAAATGACACTTACTGTATACAGAATGTTCCAGACAGTATTGTTATTGCGAACAGCCAAGCCCTCAAAGTAAAGCTGGCTACACACTTAGCGATATTTTGAACGCTTCGCTCGGTACCCACTAATTCGGGCAGTGTATACACCCATGGGGTCGTCAGACACATCGTCAGGTTGGCCCATGACGATGCGGCTGATGACCCCATGCAGCGGGATGCAGTATGAGCCAATGTATCAAGCAGTAGACTGATAGTCTAATGTGTACCGGTCGCCCGACATGTCAGGTCACCATTCGGATCGCTGGGTACACATATCATTTAGTGTGTACCCAGCTTAAATCTTCAAACTCATAATGCATTATTTGTCTGCAAATTTTAAAAAATAGAATGAAAAATGTAAAAATGCAGACTCTCACTTGGTAAAATGACTTTTTTACTGCAATGGCAGTTTTAGATCTATTGGGGTAAGTTTCTACTAGGTGTGCACTCAGTTTGGGAATGATTTTTACCAATCTATCCTTGCAGATTTGCTCCAGGCTGTTCAGGATTGTTGGAGGACAATTGTGGACTGCAATTTTCAAACACTGCCACAGATTCTCATCTGATTTGAGATCTGGACTTTCACTCATTGTTGAACAATTTCCTATTGGTGTTCAATCACACCAGTGTTGCTTTGGTCTTGTGCTTGGGATAATTGTCATGCACAAAGGTGAACTGTTTCCCAAGCTTTAGTTTTAGACTGAAGCAGGGTCTCTTGCAGTATTTCCTTGTATTTCCATTGGTCCTTCACTTTTAACAAGATGCCCAGTGCCCGCTGAGGAAAAAAGTCCCCATAACCCCCCTATGTCACATTTGGGATAATGTTTGCTGAGGGATGAGTAGTCTTAGGCTTGCACTAGGGATGTGTGCCTATCCCGTGTTTTTGTTTTGGATCTGTATCTCCTCGTGTTTTGGATCTGGACTTGGTTTTGCCAAAACCGCCCTTGCGTGTTTTGGTTTTGGATCTGTATTTTTTTCTAAAAAAATCATCAAAACAGCTAATATCACATAATTTTGGCCTGTTTTTGTTCCTACAGTATTATTAACCTCAAAGACAATTATTTCCAGTAATTTCCAGTCAATGTTGACCACCTTACAGCTCACAATATTGATTTCATCTAGTTTAGGCCAAAAGAATGCATCCAGCTAGCAGTCTAAGAAAGCCGACAGCTGTGGGCGACACTAACATGTGGCAATTCAGCTTCCAACAGCACAAAGTGGCATTGCAGTGGTAGACAGGATGGCAGTTTAATAAACTATACGACCCCTAGGAAGTTTAAAAAACAAGAATGTTTTTCTTAACTAGGTCAGAGGCTTGACGGAGTTGAAATATATGTTTATGGACTGAAAACAGGGAAAGGACAGAAGGATTGATTAGTTTTTAATTTATTTGTTTACATTTTTTTATTCTTAAAAAATGTATGAGGGAAGATCAATCTAGGATCAAGTTCTTCAGTTCCTAAAAGACATCTTAGATCTGGAGGAGGTTTTTCATTTTTTATACATCAAGATCTAATAAAAAGAATTAGGTGGCCTTGCTTGTGGAGGTGCTGCTAGAACATACTGTAAACAGATGTTTACTAGTTTGTACTCAGGGAGGTTGTTAGGGATAATGGGACCAAGACTTGCTGTTTACATCAGAGGAAAGCAGCCTGTAGTTCTCCGGCTGAACTAGAACTCCCAGCTACTGTGATGTTTGCGGAGCCTACTGGAACCTATTTGTCAGGTTGGCGTGCATCAGGTTACCTCAGCCTGCTTTACGCACTGTATGTACCATGTAAATATGTATATATGTGACCAAAATACACAACTAATTTTTGTATTAAATGTATTTGCACTTTATTGCACACATCCTGCTGCTCATATTTGCCCACCCCATCAACTTGGTGGTTCAGAATTTTTATTTTTTAAATTAAAGGGGCATACAGAATATGTCTGTGGCCATTACAATTTCTGGACATTCATAAACTATAAAATTAAAAATGTCAGATGGCAATGCCCAAAACAGCACATAATGCAAAGAAAAGAGGCCAAGCCCTTATCCTTTCCTTGCGACTTCATGTAGTAAATGGCATATTGCCAATTTTTGTTTCTCTGCAGCTAACTTAGCTTTCAATTGTTTTCTTTGACACTGTAAAACATTGCTTGTTTATTATTTAAATGTCCTTACTTAAGCCCTTGGGCATCAGCCTTCGTAGATGATGTTGATGGCCTTGCATAGTCATCATGACTGCTGGCAGCAGCTGCAAGACTGGTATGTGGTTCCTGCTCTACTCTCGTTTGTTTGTCCTCCATATCAACAAACTTACACTGCGGTCTGACCGGCAGTGTCACCAAACAATATTTTTTTTTGACACTGGTGAAGAGCAGCCCTTGATGAACAAAACAGACAGCACCCCTTATTGATGCACAACAAAGCACCCCAACAAATTGCGGACAGACCACCTGCAGTGCAGAGTCACAAATACGTGGACGATAAACTGCTGTCTGGGCGGCAGTGTCACCAAACAATAATAGCGCAGCTAAGTTGCCAATGCACACACAAAAAAAAACACTTTTATTTTTTTATACTGGGGAAGAGCACTCCTGAATGAGGCAGCAGCCCCTTGATGAACAACACAGACAGCACCCCTTTTTTATGGACAACAAAGCACCCCTGCCAAATGCGGACAGACCACCTGTCGAGTCACAAATACGTGGATGACAAAACTGCGGTCTAGCTGGCAGTGTCACCAAACAATAATAGCGCAGCTGAGTTGCTAACGCACACACACACACACAAAAAAATATTTTTTGATTTTTTTGTGGATTGATAATATTAGGGGTCTATTTACTAAGCAGTGTTAGGAGACAGAGTGAAAAGTGATGAGAAAGTTATAAGGTGCCAGACAATCAGCTCCCAACTGTCATCTCACAGGCTGTGTTTGAAAAATGACAGTTGGGAGCTGATTGGCTGGCACCTTATCACTTTCTTATCACTTTTCACTCTGTCTCCTAACACTGCTTAGTAAATAGACCCCTCAATTTTATTTAACTTCTATTTTTTTTACACTGGGGAAGGGCACCCCTGAACAAGGCAGCAGCCCCGATGAACAACACAGACAGCACCCCTTCTTTATGGACAATAAAGCAACCCTACTGAGTGCGGACAGACCACCTGCAGTGCAGAGTCACAAATACGTGGACGATAAACTGCGGTCTGGCCGGCATTGTCACCAAACAATAATAGCGCAGCTAGTGTAAGTTGCTAATGCACACACACAAAAAAAAGCACTTTTATTTTTTTTTACACTGGGAAGAGCACCCCTGATTGACAGAACACCCCCCCTAGACAACACAGCACCCCTTTATGGACTGCAGCCCTAGCCCCTTGATGGACCGGACAACAACACAGCAGCAGCCCTTATATATAACACAGCAGCAGCCCCTTGATTGACAGGACAAGTGACACAGCAGCTGCAGCACCCACTGAAGCTCCCCTTTATATACTGCAGCCCAAGCCCCTTTATGAACAACACAGCAGCAGACTTCAGTCCCAGACCCCGACAGGACAAGTTGGACAACACCCTGACACAGACAGTGACAGCAACATGTCTCTTCAGTTCACCAGCCACATCCATAGTGAAAATGGCGCCGATCACCAGGACCTTTATAGAATCCAAAACCTGCGAGAATCCGACAGCGTGAGTATGATGTTTTGCCTGGTTTTGAGATCTAAGTCAGGTGAGAAAAACCCAACCCGAGCTTGTTTCTCGCCTCGGATCTGGAAGTTCGGGTGGGTCCGGGTCTCTGAGAACCGGACCCACTCATGCCTAGTTAGCACCACACATAGCATTTTGAATTGGGGCTAAAAATCTGAATTTCGGGTTTTGGATTGCAAGAATTATATGATTTTACCTATTTTTAAAAACTTTTTGTCATTTGGAAAAAAAATCGAGAACCAAAACACGGGGGTCAGCGGACGTCTCTACTCAGAATTGATTCAGTAGTGATGATGGGGACATCCAAGCACATGGACATTATTATGTCACCTTTTCCGATCCTGCGCATGTTCATAGCTTTACCTCTAATTTTCTTAGAATGTTCTTTTGTCTTCATTTTCTCAGCTTTCCTTCTGATTTACCATATGACTAATGTTATTTGGGGGTCTTTTATCCATAAAATCTGACTTTTGTAAATGATTTACATGTAGAGGCTAATTGAAAGCCAAATGTTAGAGCAAAAGCTCATCTGTGTAAACTTGGAGCTTTGAACACTTATGGAGCAACATTCTTCAGTTTTATTTTATTTAGAAAATCTGCAGATAACTAATTATGAATTGTGAGTGTGAAATTTTACTTTAAGAGCCTACTAACTCACAATAAAAATACTGCCTGGAACAATCTACACAAATATATTTTGTTATACAGACAAATCTATCGACTTGTATTGGGGTTGAATACTTTGACAAGCCACTGTAGATGCTCTGGCAGATACAATCAGTTTATGGACTGATTAGTGATCCTTAAGAAATGTGTAGATCAATGGAATAAAAGAAAATACAGCAGAGAGTAATACACAGTAATTCTACAGTATTTGTACTATCACGTTGAAAAGCATATTGGAGAAAAGAATGTAAATGTTTCTGAAACAATGATGTTGAATGATGAGAAATATGACAATTAGTGTTATTATCTTGCAGGTGAATTAACAATTGTGATCTATAATCTGCATGCCTTTTAAACGCAATAGCCTTGTCCTGTATATAGAGTGGCTTGTGATATCAGAGCCTTTTCCAACAAAAATAGAAAACCTCACTCTCGATCTGAGTTCAGTGGTGATGTCCAGTTAATTCAGATGAAATTAAATTGTTCACATAAACTGTCCACACCACAGTGATATTTCTGAAAATAGTTAAACAAAACAGTCCACAATATTTACAGAACCAAAGTGGCATTAATTGTAATGTGCAAATAAGTGCATATTAATTGGCTACTAGAGAGCAAATAAAAGCAAACATTTCACCATTACAAACAATCAAAATGTTTTACTTGATCTTAAGTTATGCTAATAGTTTTCATCCACTTGTTTTTCAGGCATTATTTGCTGATAATAAGACCAAAGAGAACTTCAAATTGGTAAATGTCAGTTCCTCAGATGGTACCTTCCTAAACATAGTAAGTATTAAGCAGCATAACATTTTCCTCATGAACATACAGTATATTGGTTTAAAATAACCAAATTGGCAAATTGGCTGCTCCTGCACTAAAGATTAACTCCAGAATGTGAGTGGATCATCTGAATATAAGTGGTACATTGTGAAAGTCTGTGAGTTGATCATTTGGTGTATTCTGCCTGGGAGTGTGTCACTTGGTACATTAGCACTACCATGAGATCCCAAGATCTTGCTTCTGATGAAGGATAAAAAATATAGGATCCAAGTCTGCTCAATTCAAATGAAGTTTAGATATCTTGTCGCTTTCCATCTACCTTCTCTACTGCATCACCTCTATAATCTATAGATTCATAAATCAGGTTATCTCTTGATAATTTGCTCATCCAAACCATAATTAAAATCTGCTTAAACTGCGCTCTCTCTCTCTCTCTCACTCTCTCTCTCTCTCTCACTCACTCTCTCTCTCTCTCTCTCTCTCTCTCTCTCACTCTCTCTCTCTCTTACTCTCTCTGCAAGCATGCAGTGATTAGCGTACTTCTGAAGAAACTAAATTCTGTCCCAAATTCTCTATCAAATTAACATCTCATCTCTCAGCTCCCTTGCCCCTCCAAGTCTCTTTAGCAGCTTGCCTATACTCACCTCACACCCGTTCTCTCCTCACACAATCTATCGGACCATCTTCAGTCAGGATTTCATTCCCAACACTCCACAGACACTGGACTGACAAAGGCGGTTATTGAGTTGGTTTACTGCTAAATTTAAAGACCATTACTCACTTCTAATTCTCCTGGCCTTTTCTGCTCCATTTAATAGATCTTTTGGACATTGTCCTCTCCTGGTTCTCATTTATACTTATGAAATTGCTCTGTTAATATTAATTCCTCTGAATCTACCTCCTCTCACTTCCTTTACAATCTGAATTAACATGAGGCTCAAAGTTAGGTCCTCTGCTCTTCATTATTTATACCACTTCTGTAATAAGTTGTAATAATCATCTCTATGGATATGATACCAAAATTAACTTAACCTCCGGATGTCTAACCGTCCATGTTGGCTTTGTTGCTGAATGTTTTTGCCATTTTCATCTTAGTTTTCATCTCAAAACAATCTTCTATTCTGTCATTCCCTGCATTATATTTTACTGAATCCAACATAAATACCATTATAAAAAACTTCTACATACAGTACTACTCCCTAATCTATAGAAGACCCTCCCTTCCTCAACAATACCTTCCTCTAGCCTCCAAACCTCTAAACATTCCCTAAGAACTCACATCTTCAGGCAAACTTACCACATTCCTGAACCACCCACTTAACCCCCCTAAGCAATTCTAATGGACTAGCGTCCCTTTTTACAGTCCGAACAAAACTTAAATGTGTTCTCTTTCTATACTCAATCAACCCTCTGACCTCAGACCACATTGCTGAGTAACTATATCACATAGACCACCTAGTACTTTTTAGCATTGCTTATTTTCTAAGCCAATATGCAATATGTAGCACTTAACCTCATATGCCAAGCTCCTATGTCTCTATAGATTGAATGCTCGCAAACAGGGCCCTCTTACCTCTTTGTCTATTGGTTAATATCCATTAATGTTTTGTTGCTGTGGTTGTTCTGGAATTTGATAGTGATATATAAACAAATGTTAATAAATAAATAATAAATGTAAGTGTATGTGAGTTAACCATTTGGTATAGTGCAAGTTTATATGAGTGGATCATTTGGTACATTGCGAGTGGAAGTGAGTAAATCATTTGAAAGTTTGCAGACCTCCTGCTATGACCTGTAATATCCTCTGTTTTCAGTCTGTTCAGTAACTGTCTCTGTACTGTTTGGGTGGTCCAATATATTTAATTATTTATTTAGTTAATTGAACTGGGAAGTTGGACATGAATGATGTATGAAAAATACCTCCGCACAAAGCAGATAGATAGGAAATTGCCCTATTATTACAGTACATTAAGGAATTAAATCCAAAAATGAAAACACTTACTTTTCCACTTATCCTCTTTAGAAAGTTTGAGACATGTACTCCTGTGTATTTCAATGGGCACAGATAGCCCATAAAAATGTATTGGAAATTGAAATGAATGTAAAAATGCTCCATGAAGTAAATAAATGTTTATTTATAAAAAGTTACAAAAATATTATTATGGGACTACAAGTCCCAACAAGCCTTGGCATGTATTGACATATTTGACAGTCTGGGCATGTTGGAACAGCTCCACTGTAGTATATACTTGCTCTGCCACCAGCCCCATTTATTTCAATTAGTCTGTAGGGCAATTCCTGCTCAGCCAATTACAAACTGTGAGTAGACATTGCTTGTGACTAGTTGAACTTTTCCCATTCACTTCTATTGCAAGTGCATGCCAATGACTTTCTACTCCTACTAAAAAAAACATTGTTTGTTCAAATAATCAAGAAAAAACAGCAATTTTGTTCAGAAGAGTAAAATCATCCAAAATCGTCCAAATTCATTTATTTTTAATAAATTGGACAGTTTAAGGGATAAATAATGTATTTTTAGTGATTTTAGGTTAATTTAACTACTGAGCAAAATCAAACTTTATCAGCTCTTTCTCATTATGGGCTGTATTTATTAGCATTATGTTTATTAAAATAAAGTGAAAAAGGGTGTTTTCACACCCTTTTCACATTATTTTAGTATCACTTATAGTTATTACAGGGCAATTGGAGTAGAATTCGTAAAATTCTACTCCAACCCCTAAGTATCACTTATTTTTAGTAATCAGATCGCATTTCCCGTAATTGTAATGGGAAATGTGATCCGACCAAAGTTACTAAGAATAAATGGTAAAAAAATATCGGGGAAAGCCCTGTGATAATAACGCCACCTGGAGGTGACATTATCCAGGGTCTCCCCCGGTTACCGGACTCCTGCTCTGCTCTAACGGGGAGAGCAGAGTCGGGAGTCGGTCCCAGTAATCAGCTGTGTGATCTAAACAGACCGCAAGCTGATTACTGTAAAAAAAGGAAAAAAAAATTGTCAAAATTTTTTTTTACTTACCTGACTCCAGGAACTGGTGATTGGGCCTCCGGTGATGTCTCCCCTCCGGTCAGTTAGTCTCCTATAGTGCACTGCAGACTGGTCATCAGGTGATCAGGTCCCAGTGCAGTATGGGAGATCACCTGATCGGAGGCATGGAGGACATCACCAGAGGCCCGGATCATGCAGGTAAGTGTAATTAACCAAGAGGGGGGGTCGCAGTTGGGGGGTCATGGGGGATCCGCATTCACGGGGGCGGGGCTTAGTGTCAGGGGCGGAGCTTAGCACCTAGGGGGGTAGCAGCGGTGGACGGTCGGCGCATGCGCGGGCACTTTGTCATGGTATTTTTTGAGAAAATACCGTGACTAGTGTGCAGAGGGGATTCGCAGGGACAGAGCTTTATCGCAAGCTCTGTCCCTGCAAGGGATTTGTGGTAAATCCCTGTGATATTGCCTGAATTCGCAATGCGAATTCAGTCGATAATATCACACTGCAATCTGCTTTCAATATGCGGATTGTAGTAAATAGAGCCCTATATCTTAACTGCAAAATATCAAATACTATGATAAATTGCATTATATTCAGGGACAATGGGCCTATTTCATATTTGTACATAAACCCAATGGATTATGCACATATACGATGATGGGGGGTCTGCGCAGGCTCAAGAACGGCATTTGTGATATTGCTCGCAGCCCCCTGTCACCCGCAGCATGAATGACATGCTGCGGCATTTGCGGGATGGCACCCGGCACCATTCTTTAATACGGTGAGCGTGGTTCCTCCGTTTTGAAGGGCTGATGGGTGCAGGGTCTACGTCATCGGAGGAAGACTTCCTGGACCCAGGTGTCCGGATCCCATGGCCAGCCACCAGCCTGATTAATGGTTGCGATGGTTATTTGAGGCTGCTTCCTTACATGCAGCACTCGGGTCTTGCAAATGCTAACAGGAAGCGTCTATCTCCTACAGACGCCTCCTGCTCCATTTGAATTTTAATATCAGAGAGTTGTACTGCGGCTTCCTTGCTGCTGGGCAATTCCTTGCAAACATGAATCAGGCCCAATATTTGCATTTGCACATTGTGTAGCTCTCATTAATATTGGGTCTGGTATGAAATGTTATTCTCAACATTTTGTACCATATTGACATTGTGATTGCTGACATTTTGTACCTGTCATCACTGTGATTGTCAACATTTCAGCTGTGTAGACATTTTAAATGTTGACATCGTGTAACGTTGTCAACATTTTGACTGTCAACATTTTTATTGTTAATATTATGACTGCATACCCTCATACCCTAATATATGTCCATTGTGCTTCCACCGGGAGCTGTGTCTCCTTATTGTGATGTAAAATTTGTGCTATGTCAGTGGCAGCATTATTTACAACGTAGGGGCCATAAACACTGTAATGTGTTCTTATATACCTGTATGATGTCTTGACTAACCTGTCTGTATCAATATTTTTTATTAAATACAGCCTAAAGTTATTGCATCATTGAATGAAATTTCTCAATCTATATGGACGCTGGGACTCCACCAGACGTTTCTGCTGCTTCTGATAATTGGAAAGTGGCTTCTTCCAATTGGTGTTGGAATAACACGTGACCAGCTCTCTCAGCTTCTTCTCATGTTCGTGGGAACTGCAGCAGACATTTTAGAATTCACTAGCGAGACTATAGAAGGAGCTGAAGTAAGGTACAGTGTGTATAATTCTGCAACATATATTTGTTTACACACACATATGGATGTACATAAACATCTGTTGATTTCATTATTGCCAATATTATTGCCAATATTTAGGTTCCAGGAATGATTCATAACCTAAAGCTGGCCACACATTAGACCAACTTGCATCCAACCAGCCAACTTGTTGATTGGTTGGAATGAATATCTGGTAACGTATGGGAGTAACTGGTGATCAGCAATTTGCTCCTAAATGACAGAAAACAGATGAAAATGGTCGGTCAGACAAGTTTGTTAAATGTTTGATCTAAACAATTTGTTCAAACAACAGTTTTTGTCCATCTTCCAGCGTTTGGGAGCAAATTGCTGGTTGTATTCCTTACCAGATTTTCATTCCAACCAATCAACTAGTTGGCTGGTTGAACAGATAATCTTTACATGTGTGGCCAGCTTAAGAAGTGTCTCCAAGATATATTTTTAGATTAACTCTTTTTGATGAGTATACAGTAGCTTTCTTTCTGATTAGTATACAGAAGCTTTCTTTCTGATTAGTATACAGTAGCTTTCTTTCTGATTAGTATACAGTAGCTTTCTTTCTGATTAGTATACAGTAGCTTTCTTTCTGATTAGTATACAGAAGCTTTCTTTCTGATGAGTATACAGTAGCTTTCTTTCTGATTAGTATACAGAAGCTTTCTTTCTGATTAGTATACAGTAGCTTTCTTTCTGATTAGTATACAGAAGCTTTCTTTCTGATTAGTATACAGTAGCTTTCCTTCTGATTAGTATACAGTAGCTTTCTTTCTGATTAGTATACAGAAGCTTTCTTTCTGATGAGTATACAGTAGCTTTCTTTCTGATTAGTATAGCTTTCTTTCTGATTAGTATACAGAAGCTTTCTTTCTGATGAGTATACAGTAGCTTTCTTTCTGATTAGTATATAGTAGCTTTCTTTCTGATTAGTATACAGTAGCTTTCTTTCTGATTAGTATACAGTAGCTTTCTTTCTGATTAGTATACAGTAGCTTTCTTTCTGATTAGTATACAGTAGCTTTCTTTCTGATGAGTATACAGTAGCTTTCTTTCTGATTAGTATACAATAGCTTTCTTTCTGATTAGTATAGCTTTCTTTCTGATGAGTATACAGTAGCTTTCTTTCTGATTAGTATAGCTTTCTTTCTGATTAGTATACAGTAGCTTTCTTTCTGATTAGTATACAGAAGCTTTCTTTCTGATGAGTATACAGTAGCTTTCTTTCTGATTAGTATACAATAGCTTTCTTTCTGATTGGTATACAGTAGCTTTCTTTCTGATTAGTATACAGTAGCTTTCTTTCTGATTAGTATACAGTAGCTTTCTTTCTGATGAGTATACAGTAGCTTTCTTTCTGATGAGTATACAGTAGCTTTCTTTCTGATTAGTATAGCTTTCTTTCTGATTAGTATACAGTAGCTTTCTTTCTGATTAGTATAGCTTTCTTTCTGATTAGTATACAGAAGCTTTCTTTCTGATGAGTATACAGTAGCTTTCTTTCTGATTAGTATACAATAGCTTTCTTTCTGATTGGTATACAGTAGCTTTCTTTCTGATTAGTATACAGTAGCTTTCTTTCTGATTAGTATACAGTAGCTTTCTTTCTGATTAGTATACAGTAGCTTTCTTTCTGATTAGTATAGCTTTCTTTCTGATTAGTATAGCTTTCTTTCTGATTAGTATACAGTAGCTTTCTTTCTGATTAGTATAGCTTTCTTTCTGATTAGTATAGCTTTCTTTCTGATGAGTATACAGTAGCTTTCTTTCTGATGAGTATACAATAGCTTTCTTTCTGATGAGTATACAGTAGCTTTCTTTCTGATTAGTATACAGAAGCTTTCTTTCTGATTAGTATACAGTAGCTTTCTTTCTGATTAGTATACAGTAGCTTTCTTTCTGATTAGTATACATAAGCTTTCTTTCTGATGAGTATACAGTAGCTTTCTTTCTGATTAGTATAGCTTTCTTTATGATTAGTATACAGAAGCTTTCTTTCTGATGAGTATACAGTAGCTTTCTTTCTGATTAGTATATAGTAGCTTTCTTTCTGATTAGTATACAGTAGCTTTCTTTCTGATTAGTATACAGTAGCTTTCTTTCTGATTAGTATACAGTAGCTTTCTTTCTGATTAGTATACAGTAGCTTTCTTTCTGATTAGTATACAATAGCTTTCTTTCTGATTAGTATACAGTAGCTTTCTTTCTGATTAGTATACAGTAGCTTTCTTTCTGATTAGTATACAGTAGCTTTCTTTCTGATTAGTATACAGTAGCTTTCTTTCTGATTAGTATAGCTTTCTTTCTGATGAGTATACAGTAGCTTTCTTTCTGATTAGTATAGCTTTCTTTCTGATTAGTATACAGTAGCTTTCTTTCTGATTAGTATAGCTTTCTTTCTGATTAGTATACAGAAGCTTTCTTTCTGATGAGTATACAGTAGCTTTCTTTCTGATTAGTATACAATAGCTTTCTTTCTGATTGGTATACAGTAGCTTTCTTTCTGATTAGTATACAGTAGCTTTCTTTCTGATTAGTATACAGTAGCTTTCTTTCTGATTAGTATACAGTAGCTTTCTTTCTGATTAGTATAGCTTTCTTTCTGATGAGTATACAGTAGCTTTCTTTCTGATTAGTATACAGTAGCTTTCTTTCTGATGAGTATACAGTAGCTTTCTTTCTGATTAGTATACAGTAGCTTTCTTTCTGATTAGTATAGCTTTCTTTCTGATTAGTATACAGTAGCTTTCTTTCTGATTAGTATACAATAGCTTTCTTTCTGATGAGTATACAGTAGCTTTCTTTCTGATTAGTATACAGTAGCTTTCTTTCTGATGAGTATACAGTAGCTTTCTTTCTGATTAGTATAGCTTTCTTTCTGATTAGTATACAGTAGCTTTCTTTCTGATTAGTATACAATAGCTTTCTTTCTGATGAGTATACAGTAGCTTTCTTTCTGATTAGTATACAGTAGCTTTCTTTCTGATTAGTATACAGTAGCTTTCTTTCTGATTAGTATAGCTTTCTTTCTGATTAGTATACAGTAGCTTTCTTTCTGATTAGTATACAGTAGCTTTCTTTCTGATTAGTATACAGAAGCTTTCTTTCTGATGAGTATACAGTAGCTTTCTTTCTGATTAGTATACAATAGCTTTCTTTCTGATTGGTATACAGTAGCTTTCTTTCTGATTAGTATACAGTAGCTTTCTTTCTGATTAGTATACAGTAGCTTTCTTTCTGATTAGTATACAGTAGCTTTCTTTCTGATTAGTATACAGTAGCTTTCTTTCTGATTAGTATAGCTTTCTTTCTGATTAGTATAGCTTTCTTTCTGATGAGTATACAGTAGCTTTCTTTCTGATTAGTATACAGTAGCTTTCTTTCTGATGAGTATACAGTAGCTTTCTTTCTGATTAGTATAGCTTTCTTTCTGATTAGTATACAGTAGCTTTCTTTCTGATTAGTATAGCTTTCTTTCTGATTAGTATAGCTTTCTTTCTGATTAGTATACAGTAGCTTTCTTTCTGATTAGTATACAGTAGCTTTCTTTCTGATTAGTATACAGTAGCTTTCTTTCTGATTAGTATAGCTTTCTTTCTGATTAGTATACAGTAGCTTTCTTTCTGATTAGTATAGCTTTCTTTCTGATTAGTATAGCTTTCCACAGTGAGCTGTTTGTAATACTCCTGTTTCCAGTGATCTGGCATGTTCCCTCGAGCTGTTTCCAGAAAAATAACTCACATTTGGTGACCTGGGTTAGTTAGGGACCTGGGCTATTTAAAACAGGATATATTGCACATATCAACTGTGTCAAAACCCATGTGCTGCTAAAATCTATGCCCTTATAGTTGTATGGGATGCAGGTCTTCTCCAATTTAACATGCTACAAAAAAAAGTTTAGCATATTAGAACTTGTATCCCCTAGCTAATGCTATGTTTAGATGACACTAGCAGCTCTTTCCTATGCAGGATGATAAGTGACCTCTTCAGATACCTCTGCTCTTTCTGAATCTGAATCCTAGAATCCCCTGACCCTCTCTACCTCTGTACCATTAAAAAATAGGGGTCGGGGGGGCACTTTTCCTAGTACTACTAAACTCTATCACTACCTCCTTGGTTTTCTTATTATTCAACAGCAGCTTATTATCCTCACCCCACTTAATGAGTTGATCCAACTCCGCCCTTTAACTGTCCTCATCCCCATCACTGATCAAACCACTATCGTGGTGTCATCAGCAAATTTTACGATAGAATTAGATGCTGAACTAGACACACAATCCGATGTGTACACAGAGTACAGAAAAAAAAAACATGCTTAGGGACTTTAATCATCTTGTTATTATATTCCAATTAGCCAAATTAGGTCCTCCAAGTCAGGCAAAAAATTTTAATTGCTCAAGACTACCACTGTCAAAAGTAATGAGTAGCATGCCTTGAGTAGGATGGACAAGGTAGACATGACCAGCAAAATGACAACAAAGCAGATAGAACGCACAATGCCATAAAAAACAAACAACACTAAAAGTTCTTATAACTGGTCAATTTCCATCAGCCTAAGGATTAAAGTTAAGAAACAGTCAAACCAGTGGCTGCCTCAGATGTATTTGCATTGCTTCATAATGAATGAGTGCCAACATCTCAGGGCGAGAGGCCCATACTGGAGACATCATGTTTCAAGACCCAGCAAAGCTGGTACTTAGTTAAAGGCATTTCATCCATGTGAATTAACCAAGGATCGGAAACATTCAGTCAAATGGTGATAAAATGATAAGCAAGGGCCACAGGGTAGATATGAATGTCTGTACAGGGAGTTAATGAAATCCATTTACCCCTAACCATCTGATCAGTTTTGGAGCTTCACACCCTACACAGCACCATCTTGTCCCCAACAAGAACTTCCACCCTTTTGGAAGAAGCAACCAGTTCCAAAATCCAAAAGGCCTCATGAAAGGCCATAGCAAAGGTGAGCTGAAATTAGCTAATTTTTAAAACAGAAAGTGCCACATTGATGGAGGCCATGATGATGGAAGGAATCTGATTCAATTTAATTTGGTACCTTTTATCAGTTTTCATCAAGCAAACATGAGCCCAACATTTTAAAGCCCTCATTATAAGAAAGGAAGGCCATTCAACTGATGGAAATCCATGCCAGGAGTTGAGAAACAGAAGCCCTGGATCTGCCTGGGACATAGGGATTTATAGCCTTGACCGTGGCAAAGAGCTTCCCACTCTTCCCAAGTGCATCAGAAAGTGCACAGAGTGTCTGGTGCTAGAGACCGTACAGCTAAACCCTCAATGCCTGCTCAATCACCTACCAAACATAAGAACAGCAGAGCTCACAGATCTTGGCAGCCTCAGATCTAAATGTAGTCCACTGGAGCAGACACAACACATCAGCTACTTCATTTTCCACCCCAGGAACAAGATAAGTGGCACAAGCAAGTGAAAATTTAGCAGAAGCATAATGTACTGCCAATTCAAGGCATGTACCACACCAAGGTCATCATACGTTAGTATAATACTTTGACTGTGCAATCAACTGAGGTAAGAACTGAACGCCATAGATCCTGCTGTGTGAAATAACAGCTGCAACTGGAAATTAATAGCTGAAACTGGAAATGATACACAACTAGTGCTAAAAACACTTTGAAAACCACAATAAACTAACCTCATATAGACAGATCACATTGAGATGATTGATGGAGAGTGATTTATGCACATCTATGCATGCAGCAATGGCAACGTAGAGTTTATCCACCTTATCCTGAGGAAGGCTGCAAGACCCAATGCAGATGTTAATCTTGATACTCAGAAATTACAAATAATTTAAAGGGAAGACTAGATGGGCCAAGTGGTTCTTATCTGCCGTCAAATTCTATGTTTTTATTTTTTATGTTAATAAATTGGGCCCTCTGTATTTTCATCAGGAACAGGAACCACAAAATTAACAAATAGAGTTAGTAAGGAAAACAAAAGAAGGTCACAGTGATCTAAGTTGTCAGGACCAACCACAAAGAAAGTCATCAATTTAGTGAGCTATCCCATGGTCACGGCTGCTAGGCTTCATGCACAAATGAAGAAAATTGCTAAACCTTTCAAAAACTGCATAAAACATTGAGCATCCCAATATCCGTCATCAAGGTGAATCATATGAACCTGAAAGAATCATGATGCAAGGGATGCAAGCAAAAGGACGATTCCACATCGGTCTTAGCCAAGAGGGTGCCAGGGCCAGAGACCCTAACAATATCCCAAGCATCATCAAATGACTGATACAACACCAAACAAAACTCAGCATGCACAGATGTGTCCTCATACATCTGACCTCAATATTCCATGCAGCGTGATTTGGCAGGCGCAAATGAGCTGCCTGGTCCCATGTTACTCTGCTAGCATTGGGGAGCTTTTTTCGTCAAAAATGCGTCGTAAGTTGCAAATGATGCGACTAGGATACACCAGCAGACTGCACTGATTAATTTCATATGCGACCCCGGAAGTGAGGTTGGTGGGTGAGTACACAGCTCAAAGAGGACAGGGCATTGCTGCGAAGGCCACAAACAAGAATAAAGGGGGGCCCCAATGCCGCAATGGGAAAGTTGGGGAGGAAGCCTATAGGAGTGGATCAGGAAGGCAGCAGGAGCTGGGCCCAAGAGGACAACCACCAGCCCCTGCGTGTCTCGGTGTGTATCATGTGACGTGTCAGTGGGCGGGGCTTTGGCTGGATGGCTGCTGTAACAACACAGCACAGCAGGCATTTAAAAATGTTCAATAGGTGCTGCTGCCCCGTTAATCATCAGGAACCCTCTGATCCACGGGGCCCGGTATGGGTGTCCCCTTTGTCCCCCCCTGTCGCCGGGCCTGCAGACCCCTAAACTACCATAGGACACCCACGGTCACAAAGGAACCCAAGGTAAACTCTAAGCAACTGAAAGCCTTTCTCACATTAGCTGATGTTAATGTGTAACACAATAATAGGAGTGGGGCATCCTAGAGGAGTGGAGTCCTAATATAACAGAAAGTCAGTACACCCAGTGACACATTTCGATGGTCTGATTGGCTAACACACTGTGCATCTCAGATGATCAGATGAAGACTGAATATAATCACGTGCTCTGACCTTAGAGAAATATATCTTGAAAAAAGAGTGATAGTTTCTGAAAAATGTGCTGAAATATCTAAAACAACTATAGTATTTGTTTGGTAGGACTTAGAGAGAATTACATAGGGTTAAATTGTTTACTTATTACATGCTGTGAGAAGTAGGCCATTTAGTAATAAAGTATCTAATCTGTTCTTGCAATTTGTCTACATTTTACGTTCTCTACTTTGAAGTTGGTAATAAGGGGATAAAAGCCTGGGGAGAACCATGTATATATATATATAAATAACATCCACAAAAATAGAGACCTCACCGCTGTTTATATATCATACAAAACAAACTATTACAGACAGTAAGGACTGTAATCCAAATATATTCTACCAATAAGTCATCAATATTATAGTGGGTTAAATTCAACTAAACATAGAAAATAAAACAACAAAACAAAATCAATGAACTGAGAATTCAACAAGAGAAAGTATTTTGAAAAATTAGAGGTTAAGTTACAAGTATTGCTTGATGTTAAGCAAATTGGCTGTTTTTCATCATTCGCTGAAGGGTTTATGTATGAATAAATTTTGTTCTTTGGAAAGAATCAATACACAAACCAGTAGACCCAAATAAAACTTGAATATTTGGAAATTGGTCAAAATGTTCATATGCTGTTTTTCAGATTAAACTCCTGAAAGCATTTTTAAGATCAGTTATCTTTCTTGAAAATCTTATTTGCAAGAGAACTTGCAACATAAATTCTTGCATTAAGTTGTGATCTCTAAAGCTAGAGACAGGCTGAGCCATTATATTTGCCATGGGTACCTCAAGTCTAAGAGGGCCCTTTGGCATATCCAACATGGAAAGAAACATGACTACTGTAATATGTTCTGGATATGTATATGACCGCTACAATTAGGTCAACTTGTGTTCATAACACTGCCAGTCAACATGAACGAGAGACTTTGGACTAGCCTGTCCTGGTGTTCTTATGCAGTCAAAAAGATACTGCCATGTAACAGTGCTTCCAATGATGAAATGAGTGAGTACATTCATATTTAGCAATATGATATCAAAAACAGGTTTGTTTATTTTTTAGAACCAACACCATTCTGGTTTATACTATCCTCGCTGTCTGGACATGGAGCATGTTACAGTTCCCACTTGACCTGGCTGGTAAGTTTCATTTCCATATAATGGAGGAGCTTAAATTATGGGAAAATATTGATAGTGAGAAACCTTTTTTGGGGTTGGAAAGGGGAATTTCCTGCCCTGGGGTGAGCCCTACACATGATGCAATCAGTCATGTGCATTATGCTGCACTCACACATCCTTTGTGTGCTGTTAATATTCTGATTGTCATCTCTTCAGTGCATGAATAAAGCTTAATGTTTATTTGAGCTATAGTTTAACCTGCTGATTTTGTTATTGCTAGGTTTGCTAGTTACCGTAACTATTGCAGTGTAACTTATTTTTTACCTATGATTCAATCATGTCTCTAACTTGTTGAATGTATTGTACCTGGTTATGAATAACTGTGTATCTACATTATACCCTGCCTGGTCCACAGATATAACATGGCAGTCAGAAAGTCACTAGTAAAATATAATAAAGTGGCCTTACCCCCCCCTCCCCTGAAAGCCCCACATGGAGCCCCCCCCCCCTCCTCCAAGCCACATGAAGCCAGGGGCAAATGCAGGATTTTCTGGGGGAGGGGGCTCTACATATAAATATATATGTATTTTTATTTATATATATATATATATATATATATATATATATATATGTATTAAATATAACATACACACTTACACATACATATAAACAGTGTACACATATATACACATATACATAGTAACACATGCACATTAACACATATATACACACTAACACCTACATACACACACATACACAGTATACACACATTAACACATATACACAATTACAGATACACATATATACACAGAAACATATACATACAGTACATATACTCACACACTAAAACAGTACACATACATACTTACACGTGATGCAGAAGCTGCTGTAGGTATAGGTAGCAAAAGGGTCCGGGCACCCTGATTCATTAGGCCCCCCTCACGATTCATGGGGTTATGGGAGCGGTGCTTACTGTATTTGCCCCACCACCCAAGCCTCCTCGCCGCTGAAGACTCACCTGATGTCCAGAAAGAGCTGCTCCTGAGTCCCCTCCTAAGCATCACGGACATGTGTCATGTGATGCTGATGAGGGGACTCGGGAGCCACTCTGCACTGCATACAGTAGAACAGCCACAGCTGTGTGTGGGGGCCCCGGGGTGACCACCCCTGTAGCCTCCCATTAATCCGGCCCTGGCCTTAGGTCTCTGTTGGGTTCACTGGAGAGCCTGGGATCCTAGATAGTCAAATTGCCATTACAGTGTGTGTGACTTTGTGGAACTATTTACTACTAATTACTTTTCTGTGATATCATAAGCTGCCATCTTATTTTCTCAGATACTATACAGCTCACATAGGGACAATTACCCACAGGCCATTCTGGTTTTATGAATGAGCACTAGTATTCAGAGATTTATAGGGCTACGTATTGCAAATTTTACCGGGAGAGGGATCCGTAACCCCCAAATCATAGAAGAGAATGAACAACATGAAACTATTACCATAACATGATTGTCTGTGTGAAAGACAGGGATAAATAGTCCAAACACATGTGCAGCAATCACACACTGAGAAGATAAGGTATTAAGTCTTGGGGGCATATTTACTAAAGTGCAGGTTTTTAGAAGTGGAGATGTTGCCAATAACACCCAATGAGATTCTATTTAACATTTATCTAGTACCTTCTAGAATCTGGTTGCTATGGGCAACATCTCCACTTCTAAAAACCTGCATTTAGTAAATATACCCCCTAGTGTGTATGTTCAAGTTTTAAAACATAGGAAAGTTGGACCAGATTTATAAGAGCTATCATGCAAGTTACCATTCATTCTAAGCCTTTATTACCAACTACCTTCACATTCTAGTCCACAATAGTCTAATATTTTAAACATGGAGGTGATGCTACACAAGTTACCAGTTGTCCCTGAATACAAGGTTAAAACTAATAGTTCAAGAGAAACTGATCTTCTCACAATGTTTTTGTTGTTTTGTATTTGCTGTCTCCCTCTGGATTGTCAAAACAGTGTATTGGGTGCAGTATCCTAAACTAAAAAAAAATATATATATATAGGACATATTTAAATGTAACTGCTTGGTGACTTCTAATATCATTATAGTACACAGGAGTGGGTGCATAATCCTATTTTTATCTCATAACATTTTGATCACTAATTTTCTTTCTATCTGCTTGTAGTAAAAAATATTGGGTGCCAGCAAGGATCATCAGCCAAAAGACATCTGTGTTTACTGGTCTGCAGATACAGTGCAGATCTTTGGAACATTGGCATAAGTCTACTGATTCAAGATGGTCCATTCCTTATATGCCGAATTATACTCATGGCCCACTTCGGTGTGATTAACCAAATGTTGGTCTTTTTTGCTGCAAAGAATACTCTTGTTGTGATGCTGCAGCTTTACCGATTTGTGGTATTGCTGATAGACTTCCATGCCTCTTTGGAAAAACAGGAAGAAAAAAATGCAGAAGAAGGATGCTGTCCATGTGAGTCCAATAATAGTCCAGCAATACCATTTATCGATGCTGATACTGAAACAAAGAGCACAGAAAACATCAGAGCAGCCATCGTGCTTTCCGAATCTCTATCAGAAGGTTTTTGAATGCTGTACTGTTCGTTAGGATGTACTTCCATCTTGTGTCTATTAAACGCCTCGATGTTCCAATGCTAACGAAGGGATGATGGAGAATGTTTGTGCATTGGCACGTGTTCTCCCTTTAAGTGACATTTACTGTATAAATTAAATATGATGAGAGACAGGTAACAATCAGTGCAATCCAAAACCAAGCCACATTGTTATTTAATTATTCAGACATTTATATGTTTAATACAAAACACTGTGACAACTGGAGCACTGTGCAGAGTTTGAAATTAAAACATTTGAACTGTAATTTATGTGTTTGTGTTTCTGTTACAGACAGCAGGATAATAAAGCGCAGACCAGTAGATAACATTATATAATTACGTATAAAATGAAATACACATTTAGCAACTCTTAAACTATCTTTTAGTGCAATCTGGAAAAGTATTGTGTTTTGTTTGGCATTGTACAGACACAACAGTGTCAAGTTGTGATGCCAAGAGTTGGACTGAGGTTTTGCAAGAGCTACAAAGCTAAAACTTTAACTTGTTAACATTTTAGGGTTCAAATCACCTTATCGTTGGGCATTTGGACTCATCAACAAGAGGAGTCATACAGATTATCCAAAATGCACTACAACAAAGAAAAGTATTTTATTATTATTATTATTATTATTATTATTATTATATGTTCTAAATAACTTTCTTGAAAGGTTTGCCTTGGATATATTTGTTGCCACTAATATATCTAGGATGTTTTTAAGTCCAGCGTCTGTACACATGACCATAGTCATGGATTTACAGTATGTAACATTTTCAAATTTCAGTGAGGAAATTACTCATTAAAATAATTAGAAGAGTTCATCCCGAATGCTATTTCCCTTCTGTAGTGGCTTATGTTCTTTGAGAAATCACAAATATTGTTTAAACCCCCCACGGGGAAACTTCTTCCTTTTTCACTGGAGTGCACTTCCCGTACACTTTCAAAATAACTTCCTGCTTAGAAAGTGCTTAAGTATACAATAGAACAGAAAATAAAATAGGCTTTTAAATGGCTAAAGCTAACATGGTAATATATATACACAGCACATAGAGCAGTTTTAGTCTACAATGAACTTGTAGTTTACATTAAACAGATATTGTCAAATTACATTAGTTAAAATATTCAACATGGGAGGTAGAGAAAAAAAATCTTGGCAGGAAAGTCTGATGTTAACTCAGCCAAAACATAACCGTTCTCCGTTGTTAGGTTTAATTTGAGTCATTGTTTCTTTATAAAACTGTTTTATAAGAGGAGAAAGTCAGCAGTACAAAATACAAGAATAAGATAATTTACCAAAATTATCCTTTTAATTAATGCATTTTAACTATTCTCACCGCTGAATTGTTTAGGCCATATTATACTGTGAGAGCAGGTTTTGTTATCAACAATGTTCTATTGTATGTTTATTCTTGCTAGTGTAGTTGAGAATAATGCCTCCATTTGTGCTACTATGAGTAATCAGATGGCAGTTTTTCAGTTGACGATAAACCCCTTTACTAATGTTTATTGATTACACCGGTCTTTCCAACTTCATACGTAATTTTACATTAAGCTACTTTTGTCCTAGAAAATATTATGACATATGAATGTTAACAGGCTTGCTGAAAAGAAATGATGTTGCCTATATTGGAATACTCATATTTAGTATGATTACAATTAAAATGCAAACAGTTTAATTCCTTGTCATAGTTTTAGAGGGTGTTGCCAGACATTCTCCTCTGGGCAGATTCGATGTAAGTGTGAAGTCCATCATCAGTGTTGTTCTGCACATATCTCTGGATATTTTTGGATATTAAAGCACAGACACCTTCACTTTTTTTAATTGCTTATTTCAAAAATAAGCAATGTATAGTACCAGTACCATCTCTCAGTTACACAATGTGCAAAGTCCAATAGGGACCTGTGTGTGATTAATGTGTCCCCCCAAATGTGAATCACACAAATCAACACTGGAGTCAATTTTATTAATTAAGTAAGATGTAAACATGTGTTTACCCAAATTGTTCATCTCATGAGGTTTGCAGGAATAAATTCCACAAAATATTGCAGAAATTTATGAGAACTGATGCACAAGAAAAGAACTTGTGATCTATAGCAACCAATCAAACAATTTTATTTATAGACTTCATTAGAAAAATGACAGTTAGAAATAATTTTGTTGCTATTCTGGCATTTTCATTCATGTCCCTCTGTGTGTTTTAATGAATACAAATACTTATTATAGATGATGTCTGTCGTGTTATTGAATCATAACTACAAGCATATTTATTGTGTGTAAGCTTTACATGAAGTTTTGCAAATAACAGAAAAAATAATATTGAATAAAAATGGCCAGAGGAAGATGGCAAAAGGCCTGCGGCAGATGTACTAAGCTCTGGAAAGTGATAAACGACCAACCAATTAGCTCCTGTCGTTTTTCAAACACAGCCTGTAAAATGAAAGTTAGGAGCTGAGTGGCTGGTTGTTTATCACTCCGCAATTTAGCACTTACCAGAGTTTAGTACATCTCTAGTTATATGGAAAGTGCCAGTATACTTAACATTGAGAATATTAAGAATTTTATTGGTAAGTGTTAATGTCAAGTTCAGCATTGACATATTTACAGAAAATATCTGCAAATCAGAATGTTAATAACAGGATTTGTGCATAAAAGTTTCTTGCCAATGCTTTTAATATGCCAGCAACCCGCATCTAAAATGCTTCCTCATAGACCTCTGTGGGAATTAAAATGAAAACTCTCCTACTTCATGGATGTGTTTTACTCTTAATTGATTTTAATATGTTCATTGTCTTGTATAACGTTGAGTTACTTTTTATTTGTGAGACAAACGGGTCAAGTATTACATATTTGACACCAATAAACTTATTTATTTGTGCTACTCCCAACTCCGCTTATCTTCCCTTGCGCACTTAATTTGCAACCTACATGATTAACATAACATATATACAAAAGATGCTTATAATTTGTAAGTCATGATTATTCATTTACACATATATTTACTGCTCTTAACTAATAGGGTAGTGTGTGTAAATAATAATAGTAATAATAAGAATAATAAATTAACTTACAAATATATAAACACAGGTGAGCAAACACAAAAATGTACATTGGGCATAATACAGTGAAGGTGCCCCAATAATTTATATTTGTAACTATATATGAAATATTTTGCCTACTATATGCAACTGTACTGTGATGTCTGTACCTCCTCATCGCATCAAGCATCACATTGCAGATGCAGTCTAAAAAATGGCTGTTAATCTCCTCTATCAAGAAAAGTAGGGCACTACAGTTCACACATTGCATGTCCATAGAGCCCAAAAAGTAGCATTGTGGCAAATATGTCATGTCCAATGCAAGTAGTGTATTTTTTTTATATTGTTATACATGCTTTGAATTGCACACTCTGGGCGGCCTCTAAGGGTTCCACCATGTTGACGTCCTCGAGGCCAGTCTCTAGGCATATTTGGTGTAAACAATGTGAGGTGAAATTAATAATGAAATAATGCAACAGTTAGTGATTGAGGTCCCCGCAAGACACATTGAGATATTTGGCTGTAAATAACTGTCCCAGTTTCGAGAGCACCCAGCAGGTCACATGTTTCAAGGCACCCAGCAGGTGCATAGGGAGAGATCACCAACTGTCACATTTTCCAGAGCACAATGGTAATGCATTGTAAATGGTGGGTGGCTGTTTTGCCACATAACTCTTGAATGAAGCTGTTACTAATCCCTGGGTAGATTCACTGTGTAAGAATGGTTTAAGTAATCAGAAAGAGGAACAGAAAAGAGCTGAAGAAGACTGGGTAGGAAAGTTGCAAACAAAGAGTATGGTGGTCGCTCACATCAACTTAATGACATTGTACAGGTGCTTGTAATGGGCGGGGTTTACACTGAGCTATGGAAAAAAAAGGATTTTCCCTTCAGCACACTGCAGCAAAATCAACAAAAATACTTGAATCCTACATAATAATAGAAATTCAGTGGCCTTGACATTGGCACAGCGCTTATTCATATATTTGCAAATGTATGTAACCAATACCTCTGAATTTCTATTATTATGTAGGATTCAAGTATTTTTGTTGATTTTGCTGCTGTGTGCTGTAGGGAAAATCCCTTTTTTTCTGTCATTAAGTTGATGTGAGCGACCACCATACTCTTTGTTTGCAGTTTTGTGAGGCATGAAAGGAGCCAGCATTGGGAGGATGTGCTGGTCTGAATATTGCCATTAGGAGGTTTCTGGGGTTCCTTCTAGGTGAGTCTGCTCTCAGCTATACATGTACGGTTATTATGCAGTATATTATATTGTAATTATATGACCCAGAGTGGGTGCTACTATTAGGTAGCAACAATTATTTTGGGGTGAGCGTTTGGGCGTGGGGCCCCCGGAGTTGTTCTGGCTGGGTCTTTTTTCAGGGCATCACCATTTAGTTCACATAGATATTTTTTTATCACCTTTCTATTTGTTTGTCTATTATTTATGTAATTTTAACCCCTTACCATTATAATAACACATTGATTTATCTTTACACAACTATACTTTACACTTCACTTTCACCTTTTTTCCCTTTTTCGTGTGATGCCCTGGGGATAGTCCTTGGCTGGATTCTTTTGGGGTTCCCTGCGTCTCGGACGTGAAACCCATAATGTTAGCGACGCTGGTATAGAGGAGCCTTGACGTTGGCCCAGCGCTTATCCATATATTTGCAAATATATGTAACCAATAACCTCTGAATTTCTATTATTCTGTAGGATTCAAGTATTTTTGTTGATTTTGCTCCAGTGTGCTGCAGGAAAAACCCCTTTTTGGGTAGGAAAGTTGCCTAAAGGCCTGCAGTAGTTAGAAAGGTCTGGTAATGACAAAGTAGGAGATGCGGACCTAAGACCAAGTTGCAACCTTGAGGGCTGATATGTACTTCGCTGGGATGCGGCCTTGAGGTCGAGTTGCATTCTTGAGGGCTGAAATGTACTTGACTGGGATGTAGCCTTGTGACCAAGTTGCAGCCTTGAGGGCTGATGTGTACTTGGCTGAGGTTCGGCCTTGTGGCCAAGTTGCAGCCTGAATGGCCGATGTGTACTTGGCTGGGATGTGGCCTTATGGTCAAGTTGCAGCCTTGAGGGCTGGTGTTTACTTTGCTGGGATGTGGTCTTGTGGCCAAGTTGCAGCCTTGAAGGCTGATGTGTACTTGGCTGAGGTGTGGTCTTGTGGCCGAGGCAGTCGTGAGAGTCTTGCTGAGCTGTGGCCTAATGGGTGTGATGTGGCTGAGACAGCCGGGATGAAGTAACAAAAGTCCACTCAGATGCAGCAGTGCGGCTAAGACTGCCATGAGATTGATAACTCAAAGTCCACTCAGATACAGCAGTGCAGCTGAGACTGCCTTGAGGTTTATAACTAAAAGTCCACTCAAATGCAGCAGTGCGGCTGAGACTGCTAAGAGGTTGATAACTAAAAGTCCACTCAGATGCAACAGTGCGGCTGAGACTGCTGTGAGGTAAATAACACAAAGTCCACTCAGACACCACAGTACGGCTGAGGTTGTAAAGATACACACTGGACAGGAGGTACTGGAACACACCATGAGAATGATCTCCACACACGGAACCGGGAGACACGTGCTGAACGCTATAGCCAGCATCTGAGCAGAGAATCAGCAGAGGTGAAAAAGGAGAGGGATCCAGTCAGGACAGGGCAGAGATGATGGAGCAGCCAGGTAGGAGAACCTCACGGAGTAGCAGCCCGGCGTCCTGGTCTCTTAGCAACGGGCCTGAGAGGCCCACCTGAAGCATTGTTGTCAAACAAGATGCAGCGGCAACTTCTTACAGAATTACAATGCCCGAGACCTTTAATTGGTATATGATGTGCCCTGCTCAGACAATGGCATCATAGAAATATGTCACTCAAAAGTAGTCCTTCTGCTATTACATATAGATTTCAAAATAGGAACATATTTAGGGGATTCCAGTTGTCCAGTAATCACCCTCAGAATATCGTGGTCACTGGATGGACAGACTGATTCCTTCCCAAAGCCAGTAATCTTATTACTTACGGACATGGGTCATACTAATCTGTCCCTCGGAAAATGCAATTTATAAAGACAGCGCTTTTTGACAAAAGATTTAATACATAATAATACCCTTACATACAAATACTAAGACATTATAATAGACAGAAAGTATTATCTACAAAAAAACGGCCGGTGTAGACACTCATCAATCAGCTAATAAGACCATAAAAAATGTCATATGGTATTAAGGATACACCTTGATTGGTGTTATATAAAGACAATTTTTTGCAGGCATGAAAAAATCAGTAGCATGAGACTTTATCTGCTTAGAAAAACAGATTGATTTATTCCCAAGATGAGGGTGTTAGTCGATATTAATTGTAGATGAATCCATGCAATAATTTATTTTGCAATTAATACATGCATGCTTCCAAGTTTTCAGCTCTATAGATGTTAGTCTTTATGCCCCAATTGTTAGTAAATACTTATGCCAAGAATGTTAGTAGGCAAAAGGACAATAAGAATAGGCAGTGAAAACGGTTTTCAAATCCCTTATTCATGCAAGCCGGAGTTTAGGGAAATTAACTCCTTTTAGGAACTCAGGAGCGTAACTTGATCAGCTTGTTGCTCCCGTACTCACAGTTCACCCGGGTGATGTGAGGATGTTTAAAACCAGCTGGTTCGGATTAACAGACCCTTTACGCGTTTCTCCGCCTCCGTCTATGCTCAGCGGCTTCCTCAGAAGCTGTGATGTCTGTTCTAAGTCTTCCGGTTTTTATCCCGGAGACCGGAGGTTGGCGCATGTGCCTTATGTCATAAACCAAGCCTCGTTTTCAGGATGGATCACGTGATCGAGACTCGGCAGCTGAATGTCTCTGTTTGTGTCTCATATTAATGTAGGTAATAGCCTTCATGCGTTCCTGCTAGATATTATTTATATATTAGCGGGCAGTATATATTGTATACTCATGATGGCTCAGCTTGCTTATTATAATTTCAAAGCGTAATCCCCAAACTTGGAGGAGAGAGAGATCGGATGATTTTTAATGCTCTTAAGGTCATCTGCCCATATATTGTTAAAAACAATGGCATACATACAAAAAAATAAAAAAACGAGGATAAAAAAATTTATATACATGTATATAAATATATATTAACAATAAAAAAAAAATTATATAAAAAATAATCATTTACATAAAAAAACATATATATAAATATCAGACCCCATTATCAGGTCACTCTAAGTTTATTCAGAGAGATACATTTGCAGCCTCAATTAAATTAATCTAGAGAGTACCCAATAGGGCTGCTAGGTGTACCTCAAGAAATCCTAACGTATATTAAAGGCACAAGGGAATTGATACATAATCTTAGAATATCACCTTGAACACTTAATTAGTGCATACAATATCCGAGATAAATGATATACATTAAACTGACATGTTGGTTGCCCTATACGTAAAAAAGGAAGGTCGACAAGAATAACCCCCAAAAAATTAATAATATAAATAAAATAAATTAAATATTTAGATAAAGACTTATAGGTTCCTATGTACACTCCTAAGATATACAGGATAATAGATCCTGTTTTATATAACACTCAGATCTTACAGTATATACAGAATATGAAAAATATTAGAAGGTAAGTGACATGTACAAGCATGGCCTAACATGGTGGGCTTATTGCCCTAGTCCAAAGGGACCTTTGGTAACCTGGACAGAATACCCAACATAAATTAACCCATTTGAAACCTAGCCCAAGGGGAGATAACTCTATTAAAACGTTAAATTCATGAGGATTCCATTTAGGGTAACTACAGATTTATATATCAAATTTAACCCTATAAAAAGAGGAGGGGGTTAGAGGAATAACCCAGAGAGATGAATTGGATTCAACATTTCTTGAAGGACTCATCGATTCCTATATACATTCCCAAAGCACATAGGATAATAAGCCTTATTTAATATAATACTCAGAAATTACAGCAATACAGAATATCAGAAGATAGTTAGCATGTATCAACATGACTTATCGTGGTGGGCCTAATGCCCTGGTCCAAAGGGACCTTTGGTAACCTAGACATAATACCCAGCATATATTAACCCATTTGAAACCTAGCTCAAGAGGAAAATACTCTATTGAATCTTTATTTTCATAATTATTCCATTAAAGGTAACTTTGGATTTATACAACAAGATCACAAGTAGTCATTATTCAGACATTATTTAATTCTACCGTGTCATTAAGACCGCCCGGTGTTAATGTACCAAGCCTATATATCCAATATGCTTCCCTTTTACATAGTGTTTTGTACCCTCCGCGACATGTGGCCTTAATTTGTTCTATCACTTTTATCCTTCGGTCTTTTGAATTTCGACACTGAGTAGCATGTTTTGACAAGGGGTGTGTCTTAATTCCTTTCAAAATGTTTCTGCGATGTTCCATAAAGCGGGTATGTAATGACCTTGTTGTTCTGCCAACATATTGGATACCGCAACCACATGTAATGAGGTAAATCACAAAGGAGGAGGAACAGTCCAAAAACTCTTTAATTTTGAAACACTCCTTATTCACACTTGAAATAAAGTCTAGACTTTTTTTCTCTGATTGTAAACATGTACCGCATGTGGTTTTACCACATCTGTGGAACCCAATTGGTCTCATAGGGAGCCATGTATTACTACTTATTTTAGTTTTAGTCTCACCCTTGAAATGACTTGATACCAGTATAGATTTAAGATTTTCTGAAAATCACCCATCCTGTTGGATTGATTTCCTTTTTTAAAAAATCATCCAACAGGAGCAATGGGGTATTATTTTTTATAATTTTTTTAATTTCCCAAGCGTGATTATTAAATTGCATAAGGAAGGACATCGAATGTGCTTGTGTTGCAACAATTTCATTATCTTCATTAATATTTTTATTTTTATTGTTACCTTCTATAAGTAAAAGCTTCCTATCCATAGTGCTAACCTCTTGGTATGCCGAACTCTTAGGAGTGTACATGGGAACCTATAAGTCTTTATATAAATATTTAATTTATTTTATTTATATTATTAATTTTTTGGGGGTTATTCTTGTCGACCTTCCTTTTTTACGTATAGGGCAACCAACATGTCAGTTTAATGTATATCATTTATCTCGGATATTGTATGCACTAATTAAGTGTTCAAGGTGATATTCTGAGATTATGTATCAATTCCCTTGTGCCTTTAATATACGTTAGGATTTCTTGAGGTACACCTAGAAGCCCTATTGGGTAGTCTCTAGATTAATTTAATTGAGGCTGCAAATGTATCTCTCTGAATAAACTTAGAGTGACCTGATAATGGGGTCTGATATTAATATATATGTTTTTTTATGTAAATTATTATTTTTTATATAAAAAATTTTTTATTGTTTATATATATTTATATACATGTATATTATTATTTTTTTCTCCTCGTTTTTTTATTTATATGTATGTATGCCATTGTTTTTAACAATATATGGCCAAATGACCTTAAGAGCATTAAAAATCATCCGATCTCTCTCTCCTCCAAGTTTGGGGATTACGCTTTGAAATTATAATAAGCAAGCTGAGCCATCATGAGTATACAATATATACTGCCCGCTGATATATAAATAATATCTAGCTGGAATGCATGATGGCTATTACCTACATTAATATGAGACATAAACAGAGACATTCAGCTGCCGAGTCTCGATCACGTGATCCATCCTGAAAACGAGGCTTGGTTTATGACATAAGGCACATGCGCCAACCTCTGGTCTCCGGGATAAAAACCGGAAGACTTAGAACAGACATCACAGCTTCTGAGGAAGCCGCTGAGCATAGACGGAGGCGGAGAAATGCGTCACATCACTCGGGTGAACTGTGAGTACGGGAGCAACAAGCTGATCAAGTTACGCTCCTGAGTTCCTAAAAGGAGTTAATTTCCCTAAACTCCGGCTTGCATGAAAAGGGATTTGAAAACCATTTTCACTGCCTATTCTTACTGTCCTTTTGCCTACTAACATTCTTGGCATAAGTATTTACTAACAATTGGGGCATAAAGACTAACATCTATAGAGCTGAAAACTTGGATGCATGCATGTATTAATTTCAAAATAAATTATTGCATGGATTCATCTACAATTAATATCGACTAACACCCTCATCTTGGGAATAAATCAATCTGTTTTTCTAAGCAGATAAAGTCTCATGCTACTGATTTTTTCATGCTTGCAAAAAATTGTCTCTATATAACACCAATCAAGGTGTATCCTTAATACCATATGACATTTTTTATGGTTTTATTAGCTGATTGATGAGTGCCTACACTGACCGGTTTTTTGTAGATAATACTTTTTGTCTAATGTAATGTAATGTCTTAGTATTTGTATGTAAAGTTATTATTATGTATTAAATCTTTTGTCAAAAAGCGCTGTCTTTATAAATTGCATTTTCCTTGGGATCTTCTTTGTGGGTAGTGGCATCTACCTATTCTTTGACAGCAGCTGAACAAAGATTAAACTCATTTTAATTTTAATAATTGTGTTATAATTGGCTGGTGAGAGAGCGCCTGGTTCTCTTTTTTCTTTTATTGTATAATCTGTCATCCGTAGTGAAAGTGGGCGGTCCAGGGGAAGTGGGGGGGGGGCGATGATGCAATTTGAGCTGACTCATGTAACTGTAGCCCCGCCCCCTGCTTTGCAATGATGGTAATCTCGGCATTGTATAGAGGGGGCGGGGTCATGATCATGTGATGTCATGCTATATACTGCAGCTACTGCTGAAGTTATACATTTAGATAACACTATTTCCATAAGAAAAGAAAGATAAAAAAATGTATAATCCAATGTACATTACCACTGTATTAACATTTCCTAGTAGTAGAATTACATTTATTTCCATTAATGCTTGTATCTTTTTATATATTTTGCATTATTCTTCACTATCAGCATAATCGCTGTATATTATTGTTAGAACATTTGCATGAATGTATTTAAATTGCCTGCATTTTTGGAAAACCCACTGTTAAAATATTGTGTTACCCAAAAATAATGTAAACTACCATATTGACATTCAGTATTTATTTAATAATGGGCAACAGAGGAAAACAAAGTAACTTTCCTTAATTATTTTGAGCTACGTTCCTCTGACCCATCACGCGAATCTCAAGTAACCAATGGCCAGTCTAAGGTTTGCTGTAATGGTTCTCTCACACTGTTACATTTTAACAGTTTAATGCTGCAATTGTTTCCAGTGAATACAGCAGGGTTTGTGTGCTTAGGCGAGATTTCACCCTTATATATTTCTTGGAACATGGATGCATGCTAGCTATTTCCGTTTAATATGTAATAAGATGTGTGGGAAAGCAAATAAAGCACATGCAGTAAACAGCAAACGCTTATTACTACAGGCTCTGATTCCCTTACAGTACACAAGCATTAGCTATTTTCTATAGAATAATGATGATCATTTTAGATCACTATTTAAAAATACAAATTGCTGTTTCAGATAGAAACAAATACCTAGAATTTAATTTATGTTTCTTTTAAACATGCTTATTAATAGCAATTGTGTAATCTTCTGCAATGAATGGAAGCTGCAAGCGGGATTAAACAAAACTAAAAGAGGCAGAAAAGGACACAGCAGTCCATACTGTATGTGGTTTTAGATATCATGGCTAGCATTACTGCCTCAGCATGTGAGTCATGGGTTCGATCCCAACCAGGACTCGATATATGTGGGGTTTGTATCTCCTTCTTATTTTTGTGTGAGTTTCCTCTGATTGCTCCTTTTTCATCCCACACTCCAAAGACATACTGGTAGGTTAACTGGCTTCTGATGAAAATAAGCCTATTGTGTGTCTGTGTGGTACTATATTCATACTGTAAGCTTCACTGGGGCAATAACTAATTACATATTCTCTTTATAAATTGTAGGTACTGTCAGTGGTGCCATGAAAAATATCTGGCCACGGTACTTTAGGGGCAGAGCCAATCATGTCGGGTCGTGATCAAACCCTGCTGTGAAAATAAAGTTCCTGCATTACTGTAACACTGGAGGCGCCTTTCCAGGGATGCAGCAGTGCAGGATCTACATATCCACAGTGGTCACTGTATAAATAACTGTTAACAAATAATTATTAAATGTGCCCATATCTCACATAACCCAGAGTACACCACATTATGGGCCTGATTCAGAGGTGGGGGAACTGCCGATGTCAGATCTAGTGGAGCAATTTTTTGCTACTGTGAATGTGTCTAATGCGTGCATGCGTACCAATGGTGTCCATACAGGATGGCAGTTGCGCTGAGAAGTGTATTTTAGTGGGCAGGTACTGGGAGGTGGCTTAGCACATGCACGGAGATGGTCCATCTTATGGGTATGTTATGAGAGTGTTTGAGGCGTGTCAGTGAAAGTGTTTGCCTACACAAATGCACAGCCACTCACATAGGAGGCCATATTTGGGTGGAGAAACTGCACCTGCCATAGGGCTGGTGCAAGTTTTGATGTTGCAACTTATGGTGTATCTAAAGACCCGCCCGGTTTTGATGATGTGACCGATGGAGTATCCAAAGACTCACCCGGTTTCGATGATGTGACTGATGATGTGTCCAAAGACCCACCCGGTTCGATGATGTGACTGATGGTGTGTCCAAAGACCCACCTGGCGCTATTACAGGATGTATGGATGCTGAAAGTGGAAGTCTCTGTCTTGCACATTCGGACACAAGGATGTACACCAGGGAAGGACATTGCATCATAATTTGCATAAAGTCACAGACAGGCAGCCACCAATAGGCACAGCCACGGCTGCTTCTGCGTCCACCTCTGAATAAGCCCCTATGGGTTTTGGAACTGCCCCTATGGGATGTGTCTGCATCTGTTTGGGGGAGTTTGTGTCCAGCTTGAGATGCCCATGATAGACAGTGTCAAAACATCGCTTTAATGTTCAGCCTCCTATCACTTTATACATTGTAACTTATCCATTCTTCTCCTACAATTAGCTCATTTTAGTTTTATATTTCTAGTATTTTGTAAGAAAAGAACCTAAAAATGTCTGCTATAAAGTGCATCTAGAAGATTCAAGAAGTTCCACTGAATGATGTCCACCCCAACGTAACGAAAAAAAATGTCACCCTAATGCACTTTCTCCATCCCATTAATCTCATTTGAGCAATATCATTAAGAAGAATTAATTTTCCATGTGTTTTCATAGCTGGATGCATTCAGACGTCTAGGCTGCACTCATAGGAACACACCAATCCACCTCCTGTCAGGAGATGCAAGGCGTTGTACCCTCACATGTCACCATAATTGCCTGCTTACTTTGTATAAACAGATGCAATCTCCTTAGATTCTAAGGACAAGTCAGCTGATAAACACAGACAGCGGACAGGTGATTAGGGGCCTGATTCAGCTTGGATAGCAGTTGCTAATATGCATGCAATCGGCCGATTGTTGCGTCCTGCGCATGTGTACGCTTCGCAGTGCGCGTTATTGAACAGGCCACTGCGATCGCAGAGGCTAAGCAAACCCATCGCAGAATGATTGACAGGAAGTGCCGTTTGTGGGCGGTGAAGGGGGGATGTTCGGCCAAACGCAGATGTGCCACTGCGTTTGCACGCTGTTTCAGGGATGTGCATAAATTATCCACTGCATAGCCATACGCAGTGTGAGGTCTCATAGGCTGTTAGCAATTTCTGAGTAAGGTCAGGGCTTGTGCAAGTGTGCGTATGGGTCCGATGGTACTCGATTGTACCGATGGTCTCGCTATTCTGCTTAGTCTTACTAATGTGCGTATGGTAAAGTGGGCGTCCTTATGTGGTGCCGAGTTTGCATTTCGATCGCTGTGGTATGGCTTGCTATCGCAGTTGAACTGTGTGCGTATGCAATTTTGCGATCCGTAGTGAATCAGGCCCTAGGTTAGAATCCTCAGCTATACTGACTGGTTAGCATGTGACTCAAGGTACCATGGCTAAACAAGGATATGACTTTTATTGTCACAATAAACACCTTGCAGGATATAAAGCCCGCAAGATCCAATTAGAAATGGCGATTTGCAGGACTTACGGCGAGGTTATGCCACTTTTCCATGAAAAGTGACCTGGGAGCAGGCCCGCCAAGAGCCGCGGCGGGCCAGGGTAACAGGTGGTGTGGCCTAATTGTGGGAGGCGTGCCCATGCCCCCTTCCCCAGCTCATGTGGCCATGCCCCCCTCCCAAGCGCTTCCCCTCCCCAGCTGCACGCTGGGGAGGGGGGGTGCTCTGAGCCCCCTCAGCCCTGCTCAAAGCCAGGGGGGGCGCGATCAGTGTGATCGCTCCCCCCCACAGGCATAGGAGACTCAGCAGCCATGAGCAGTCTCCCACTGCAGCTCAGCACACGCTGTGTGCTGGGCTGCTGTGAGGGAGGGGGGGCGGCGCCGGGCCCCCTCAGGAAGCAATTTTCTGTCAGATATCTGTCCAATCTGGCTGGTTGGAATGAAAACCTGGTAATGTATGGGAGCAAATGACAGTCGATCATATGGTTTTAAACACTGAAAAAGGACAAAATAAATTGTTCAAATTGATTACATTTGTGTGTTTTACCCAAGTTGTCTGAACAACCATTTTTGGCTATTTTCCAGTGTTTGAGAGCAAATGGCCGATTGTCATTTACTCCCATACATTACCAGGTTTTCATTCCAACCATATGTTTGCAAAAAAAGGGGAAAGGATTTGGGGATGACGTCGCAGAAATTATGTATTGAAATGGTATATATATCATATTCCCTTACTAAAAAATCTATAAGGGGGAGGTAAAGAGTGGGTATAATAGGAAGTGGCGGTGATCACTAGAGTTCAATTAGGCATTAGGAAAAAGGGGAAAACCTCTATTTGGTGAGCACTCTGTATGCATAATTAATGGAAATTTTATAAAATATAACTTTTAATTATTCTAGATATAAAATAAATACCCCCATGATAACGGACATACTCTTACTTGACACATACATTTATTAAACATGTAAAACGTAAATCATCAAATAACCGACAATAGCTTGTATCAATCACTGTTGCAGCTAATATTCTATTAGTGTAACAAATGTCCAATTTCACTAAGTAGTAACTGACTGACCACAATAATATCAGACCAACGATACAATAAAAGATACGTACAATTATTTAACATAAAAAGCATAACTATCAAAATTAATTATGGTTATGTCGATCACTGTGACAAATTATTTCTTATTAAGACTTTTGTAGTCACCCATTGATAAGACTGAACGCACTTGTCCCTCAAATGTGGAGGTATGTTTTTCCTCCTATAAAGGTGAAATATTAAATCATATTCAATTTATCCATAATTCTCAAAATAGTAGTTTAAATCTTATATCAAGTAAGTACCCTATAGTGTGTCTGACCAAAATTGGTGGTACAGAATTAGAAAAGTCAGGGTCAAGAACGGCTTCCCCTAAATCTGCTGCTCCTCACTTATGCCAATGCTGTCTATGAGGAGTGAGTGATTACCAGGGAGCAGGTTGCCCTTAGAAACAAACGTCTGATAGGGACGTTGCTCAATTTTTCATTTCTGCTGTCAGTTGTCTTACTAAATGCATTGGACACCTGATGAGAGAATTACTGATTGAGATAGACTGCAGTCAATGGAGGAAAATAATAGATTGTAAGTACCAGTACTAATTCTGATAAGTATGAAAAAATAAATAAATATATATATATATATATATATATATATATATATATATATATAATTCCTGGTCACAACTGTGCCCAACAGAGAAGGAGGTATTCCCTATATATATATGATACACAGTAGTAGATTGGACCAAGATTGTTACTTGTTGTTGCTATTGTGTTACTCTGAACGGAATGGGTATGAAATACCGCCGGCCGGTTCGATTCCCGTCTGCGGCAGCACGACAAGAGCAGAGTTAGAAGCAGCGGAAGCCCGACAGCGCTGGAAATCCCGATCGTGGATAGGTAAGTGTCTACTAACCTAACCTAACCCCCCTAACCCTAACCCTCCTTAGGGGTGCCTAACCCTAACTTCCCCCCAAAGTGCCTAACCCTAATCCCCCCTCTAAGTGCCTAACCCTAACCACCCCCTTCCCCGCTGCCTAAACCTAAGTCCCCCGAGGGGGTGCCTAACCCTAAGTCCCCCCCGGGGGTGCCTAACCCTAACCCTCCCGGGGGGGTGCCTAACCCTAAGTCCCCCCCGGGAGCCCTAAACCTAACCCTCCCCCCCCGAGGCTGTCTGCTCACGGTGCCCGGCATCACTACGATCGGGATGCCGGGCGCCGGTCTCCCGGCGTCGGGGAAATGCGGGCGTCTACATCTAGACGCCCAGCATTTCATCCTTGCCGGGATATGACAGTCGGGAAGCCGGCTGCCGGTATTTAGGCAGTTGGCTTCCCGATTGCTTCCCCTCTGAACAGATGGTTTAGGAAATGCATTTGTAAATTGCATATGAGCTTCGACTATGCTCTACTCCAAGTATCTACTGAAAAAAGTTGTGTATATAAAGACAAGTCGTATATAACACACTGTTTATGTTTTGATAAGCTAGATGTTACGGCCAAAGAATTATAAGTGAATGCTTAGCGTCCCTCTTAGAGATGTCATACCCTGAATACATTACCCCACTGATCTATATATGTGTGAAAACAATAAGCCGACTATCTATATTTGTTGCAATAATACATTTCTATATCTATATTTGTTGCAATAATACACAGTTTCTAGAATAGAGAAACCTATATATACTGTACATGTGTCAACGTACAGTTTGATAATAGTCAGAAATGCAAACAATCTTAGTCAGCAATATACTTATTTGTTGGGTTCAAGTGAGTGTAGAAACTGTATCACCAATTAATTTACCATACTATAGTATATACATTGGAGTGAATACAATTACATTCTAACCTTTCCCTCTATTGACTGCAGTCAATCTCAACGAGTAATTCTCTCATCAGGTGTACAATGCATATTTGTAAGACACTTGACAGTAGAAATGAAAAATTGAGCAACGTCCCTATCAGACTTTTGTTTCTAAGGGCAACCTGTAAAAACACTATAACTATCATTTGCAAGCTCTAAAATCCTTCAAAAAAATGGGAATTTGCTGGGAAAAAGCAATGCAAGTTTGGAATTAAATTGCAAATTAAATTTGCTGCGCAAATTTGCAGTGAAAACAGTTTGCATGGCTCAATTCACTACTAATTGAATCGTACCCATAGACTGCAGCCTATAAATCCTTGCGCTCTGTTCCACCTGTTTGGGAACTAGTCAGTCTTGGCACCTCACTATTCCAGGATTCCTGTTATTTTAAAAGCAACTCAATCCGCCTACACTCACCTTCGCTAAGTACTGTATCATCTACAATTACATTCAGGGGCTCATGAAGAGTAAGATGTAAGAGCAATGAATGAATTAATTAAATGTGCTTTATTTCCCCTCCGATGGTGTGTTTTTCTACAGCCAATGTGCACCACAAATCACATGCACCCATCTTTATGGTGACTGGGACATATACAGTCAGGCCCGCTGAGAGCTGCGGCGGGCCCGGGTAATAGGGGGCGTGGCCTAATCGCTGGAGGCGTGGCCACGCCCCCTTCCCGGAAAAAAAAAAAGATATGCAGCGCCGCGAAGCGGCACTGCGCACTGGGGAGAGGGGGTGCTCTGAGCCCCCTCAGCCCGGCGCAAAGCCAGGGGGGCGCGATCAGTGTGATCGCTCCCCCCACAGGCTTAGGAGACACGCTGTGTGCTGGGCTGCTGTGAGGGAGGGGGAGCGGCGCCGGACCTGGGCCCCCGCCGGGCCCCTCAGGAAGCCCGGGCCTGGGTAATCTGTACCCGCTCCCCCCCCTCTCGGCGCCCCTGTATACAGTGCTCATGACTGCCTATGCTTAGAGAGGCAGAACAGAGGTTTGAAAAAGGTGTGCAAACATGGGCAATGTATAGCAAGGGCATGTCCATGCAAATGAGTCCAATGCTGACCACACAAAACAAACATACGGTAAATTCCTGCCTGGAGGAGGGGCACTTGGGGATGCTCTAGTCCTGCTGCAAAATATAAACTGATGATGACGTATAACAGCCACTCCTGATTGGCTGTGTGCATCTGAATCCCTACCACTAACACTAATGATATTAGTGGTGTCTATTACATACTCATAGTATTACAGTTATATTTGTAAACAGTTTACAACATGAAAGCAGATTCACTTTTGATCTTTTAAAGAGAAAAACAACATACTGTGGGGTCTATTTACTAAGCAGTGTTAGGAGACAAAGTGAAATGAGATAAGGTACCAGCCAATCAGCTCCTAACTGCCATGTCACAGGCTGTGTTTGGAAAATGACAGTGATTAGCTGGTACATTATCTCATTTCACTTTGTCTCCTAACACCCCTGTATGTGTGTATTGTATGTAACATATAATTTTTAATAACATTGTCCAGGCATGGACGGCTTATATTGTGTGTGAATTGTGTGTACTGTAAGTTTAGCATTTACTGTACTTCTACCACTGTCAAGAAACATCTTCAGGAGTACTGTAACTCATGCACATATTCTACTGTTCTCTCCTGTAGTAATATATGCACATATACAAGTGATCTCTCCTGGAGTAATGTATGCACATACACTACTGTTTTCTCCTGGAATAATATATGCAAACATACCACTGTTCTTTTCTGAAGTAATATATGCACATATACAAGTGATCTCTCCTGGAGTAATGTATGCGCATATACAAGTGATCTCTCCTGGAATAATATATGCACATATACAAGTGATCTCTCCTGGAGTAATATATGCATATATACTACTGTTCTCTCCTGGAGTAATGTATGCACATATACAAGTGATCTCTCCTGCAGTAGTATATGCACATAAACAAGTGATCTCTCCTGAAGTAATGTGTGCATAATCATATACAAGTGATCTCTCCTGGAGTAATGTATGCGCATATACAAGTGATCTCTCCTGGAGTAATATATGCACATATACTAATGTTCTCTCCTGGAGTAATATATGCACATATACTACTGTTCTCTCCTGGAGTAATATATGCACACATACAAGTGAACTCTCCTGGAGTAATGTATGCACATATACAAGTGATCTCTCCTGGAGTAATGTATGCACATTTACAAGTGATCTCTCCTGGAGTAATATATCCGCTTATACAAGTGATCTCTCCTGGAGTAATGTATGCACATATACTACTGTTTTCTACTGGAGTAATATATGCAAACATACTACTGTTCTTTTCTGAAGTAATATATGCACATATACAAGTGATCTCTCCAGGAGTAATGTATGCACATATACAAGTGATCTCTCCTGGAGTAATATATGCACATATACAAGTGATCTCTCCTGGAGTAATATATGCACATATACAAGTGATCTCTCCTGGAGTAATGTATGCGCATATACAAGTGATCTCTCCTGGAGTAATATATGCACATATACTACTGTTCTCTCCTTGAGTAATATATGCACATATACAAGTTATCTCTCCTGGAGTAAGATATGCACATATCCAAGTGATCTCTCCTGGAGTATTGTATGCACATATACAAGTGATCTCTCCTGGAGTAATATATGCACATATACTACTGTTCTCTCCTGGAGTAATATATGCACATATACAAGTGATCTCTCCTGGAGTGATATATGCACATATACAAGTGATCTCTCCTGGAGTAATGTATGCACATATACAAGTGATCTCTCCTGGAGTAATGTATGCACATATACAAGTGATCTCTCCTTGAGTAATATATGCACATATACAAGTGATCTCTCCTGGAGTAATGTAAGCACATATACAAGTGGTCTCTCCTGGAGTAATATATGCGCATATACAAGTGATTTCTCCTGGAGTAATGTATGCGCATATACAAGTGATCTCTCCTTAAGTAATGTATGCGCATATACAAGTGATCTCTCCTGGAGTAATGTATGCGCATATACAAGTGATCTCTCTTGGAGTAATGTATGCACATATACTACTGTTTTCTCCTGGAGTAACATATGCAAATATACTACTGTTCTTTTCTGAAGTAATATATGCACATATACAAGTTATCTCTCCTGGAGTAATGTATGCACATATACTACTGTTCTCTCCTGGAGTAATGTATGCACATATAGAAGTGATCTCTCCTGGAGTACTGTATGCACATATACAAGTGATCTCTCCTGGAGTAATATATGCACATATACAAGTGATCTCTCCTGGAGTAATTAATGCACATATACTACTGTTCTCTCCTGGAGTAATATATGCACATATACAAGTGATCTCTCCTGGAGTAATATATGCACATATATAAGTGATCATTCCAGGAGTATTGTATGCACATATACAAGTGATCTCTCCTGGAGTAATGTATGCACATATACAAGTGATCTCTCCTGGAGTAATGTATGCGCATATACAAGTGATCTCTCCTGGAGTAATGTATGCACATATACAAGTGATCTCTCCTGGAGTAATGTATGCACATATACTACTGTTTTCTCCTGGAGTAATATATGCAAACATACTACTGTTCTTTTCTGGAGTAATATATGCACATATACAGTGATCTCTCCTGGAGTAATGTATGCACATATATAAGTGATCTCTCCTGGAGTAATGTATGCACATATACAAGTGATCTCTCCTGGAGTAATATATGCACACATACAAGTGAACTCTCCTGGAGTAATGTATGCACATATACAAGTGATCTCTCCTGGAGTAATGTATGCACATATACAAGTGATCTCTCCTGGAGTAATATATCCGCTTATACAAGTGATCTCTCCTGGAGTAATGTATGCACATATACTACTGTTTTCTACTGGAGTAATATATGCAAACATACTACTGTTCTTTTCTGAAGTAATATATGCACATATACAAGTGATCTCTCCAGGAGTAATGTATGCACATATACAAGTGATCTCTCCTGGAGTAATATATGCACATATACAAGTGATCTCTCCTGGAGTAATATATGCACATATACAAGTGATCTCTCCTGGAGTAATGTATGCACATATACAAGTGATCTCTCCTGGAGTAATATATGCACATATACTACTATTCTCTCCTTGAGTAATATATGCACATATACAAGTTATCTCTCCTGGAGTAAGATATGCACATATCCAAGTGATCTCTCCTGGAGTATTGTATGCACATATACAAGTGATCTCTCCTGGAGTAATATATGCACATATACTACTGTTCTCTCCTGGAGTAATATATGCACATATACAAGTGATCTCTCCTGGAGTGATATATGCACATATACAAGTGATCTCTCCTGGAATAATGTATGCACATATACAAGTGATCTCTCCTGGAGTAATGTAAGCACATATACAAGTGGTCTCTCCTGGAGTAATATATGCGCATATACAAGTGATTTCTCCTGGAGTAATGTATGCGCATATACAAGTGATCTATCCTTAAGTAATGTATGCGCATATACAAGTGATCTCTCCTGGAGTAATGTATGCGCATATACAAGTGATCTCTCTTGGAGTAATGTATGCACATATACTACTGTTTTCTCCTGGAGTAACATATGCAAATATACTACTGTTCTTTTCTGAAGTAATATATGCACATATACAAGTTATCTCTCCTGGAGTAATGTATGCACATATACTACTGTTCTCTCCTGGAGTAATGTATGCACATATACAAGTGATCTCTCCTGGAGTACTGTATGCACATATACAAGTGATCTCTCCTGGAGTAATATATACACATATACAAGTGATCTTTCCTGGAGTAATTAATGCACATATACTACTGTTCTCTCCTGGAGTAATATATGCACATATACAAGTGATCTCTCCTGGAGTAATATATGCACATATATAAGTGATCATTCCAGGAGTATTGTATGCACATATACAAGTGATCTCTCCTGGAGTAATGTATGCACATATACAAGTGATCTCTCCTGGAGTAATGTATGCGCATATACAAGTGATCTCTCCTGGAGTAATGTATGCACATATACAAGTGATCTCTCCTGGAGTAATGTATGCACATATACTACTGTTTTCTCCTGGAGTAATATATGCAAACATACTACTGTTCTTTTCTGGAGTAATATATGCACATATACAGTGATCTCTCCTGGAGTAATGTATGCACATATACAAGTGATCTCTCCTGGAGTAATGTATGCACATATACAAGTGATCTCTCCTGGAGTAATATATGCACATATACAAGTGATCTCTCCTGGAGTAATGTATGCACATATCGAAGTATCTCTCCTGGAGTAATGTATGCACATATACAAGTGATCTCTCCAGGAGTAATACATGCACATATACAAGTGATCTCTCCTGGAGTAATGTATGCGCATATACAAGTGATCTCTCCTGGAGTAATATATGCATATATACTACTGTTCTCTCCTGGAGTAATGTATGCACATATACAAGTGATCTCTCCTGGAGTAATGTATGTGCATAATCATATACAAGTGATCTCTCCTGGAGTAATGTATGCACATATACAAGTGATCTCTCCAGGAGTAATATATGCACATATACAAGTGGTCTCTACTGGAGTAATGTATGCGCATATACAAGTGATCTCTCCAGGAGTAATATATGCACATATACTAATGTTCTCTCCTGGAGTAATATATGCACATATACTACTGTTCTCTCCTGGAGTAATATATGCACATATACAAGTTATCTCTCCTGGAGTAATGTATGCACATATACAAGTGATCTCTCCTGGAGTAATGTATGCACATATACAAGTGATCTCTCCTGCAGTAATATATGCGCATATACAAGTGATCACTCCTGGAGTAATGCATGCACATATACTACAGTTTTCTCCTGGAGTAATATATGCAAACATACCACTGTTCTTTTCTGGAGTAATATATGCACATATACAAGTGATCTCTACTGGAGTAATGTATGCACATATACAAATGATCTCTCCTGGAGTAATATATGGACATATACTACTGTTCTCTCCTGGAGTAATATATGCACATATACAAGTGATCTCTTCTGGAGTGATATATGCACATATACAAGTGATCTCTCCTGGAGTAATGTATTCACATATACAAGTGATCTCTCCTGGAGTAATGTATGCACATATACTTCTGTTTTCTCCAGGAGTAATATATGCAAACATACTACTGTTCTTTTCTGGGGTAATATATGCACATATACAAGTGATCTCTCCTGGAGTAATGTATGCACATATACAAGTGATATCTCATGGAGTAATGTATGCACATATACAAGTGATCTCTCCTGAAGTAATATATGCACATATACAAGTGATCTCACCTGGAGTAATGTATGCACATATACAAGTGATCTCTCCTGGAGTAATGTATGCACATATACAAGTGATCTCTCCTGGAGTAATTTATGTGCATATATAAGTGATCTCTCCTAGAGTAATGTATGCACATATACAAGTGATCTCTCCTGGAGTAATGTATGCACATATACTAATGTTCTCTCCTGGAGTAATGTATGCACATATACAAGTGATCTCTCCTGGAGTAATGTATACGCATATACAAGTGATCTCTCCTGGAGTAATGTATGCACATATACAAGTGATCTCTCCTGGAGTAATGTATGCGCATATACAAGTGATCTCTCCTGGAGTAATGTATGCACATATACTACTGTTTTCTCCTGGAGTAATATATGCAAACATACTACTGTTCTCTCCTGGAGTAATATATGCACATATACAAGTGATCTCTTCTGGAGTGATATATGCACATATACAAGTGATCTCTCCTGAAGTAATGTATTCACATATACAAGTGATCTCTCCTGGAGTAATGTATGCACATATACTTCTGTTTTCTCCAGGAGTAATATATGCAAACATACTACTGTTCTTTTCTGGGGTAATATATGCACATATACAAGTGATCTCTCCTGGAGTAATGTATGCACATATACAAGTGATATCTCATGGAGTAATGTATGCACATATACAAGTGATCTCTCCTGAAGTAATATATGCACATATACAAGTGATCTCTCCTGGAGTAATGTATGCACATATACAAGTGATCTCTCCTGGAGTAATGTATGCACATATACAAGTGATCTCTCCTGGAGTAATTTATGTGCATATATAAGTGATCTCTCCTAGAGTAATGTATGCACATATACAAGTGATCTCTCCTGGAGTAATGTATGCACATATACTAATGTTCTCTCCTGGAGTAATGTATGCACATATACAAGTGATCTCTCCTGGAGTAATGTATGCACATATACAAGTGATCTCTCCTGGAGTAATGTATGCGCATATACAAGTGATCTCTCCTGGAGTAATGTATGCACATTTACTACTGTTTTCTCCTGGAGTAATATATGCAAACATACTACTGTTCTTTTCTGAAGTAATATATGAACATATACAGTGATCTCTCCTGGAGTAATGTATGCACATATACAAGTGATCTCTCCTGGAGTAATGTATGCACATATACAAGTGATCTCTCCTGGAGTAATATATGCACACATACAAGTGAACTCTCCTGGAGTAATGTATGCACATATACAAGTGATCTCTCCTGGAGTAATGTATGCACATATACAAGTGATCTCTCCTGGAGTAATATATCCGCTTATACAAGTGATCTCTCCTGGAGTAATGTATGCACATATACTACTGTTTTCTACTGGAGTAATATATGCAAACATACTACTGTTCTTTTCTGAAGTAATATATGCACATATACAAGTGATCTCTCCAGGAGTAATGTATGCACATATACAAGTGATCTCTCCTGGAGTAATATATGCACATATACAAGTGATCTCTCCTGGAGTAATATATGCACATATACAAGTGATCTCTCCTGGAGTAATGTATGCACATATACAAGTGATCTCTCCTGGAGTAATATATGCACATATACTACTGTTCTCTCCTTGAGTAATATATGCACATATACAAGTTATCTCTCCTGGAGTAAGATATGCACATATCCAAGTGATCTCTCCTGGAGTATTGTATGCACATATACAAGTGATCTCTCCTGGAGTAATATATGCACATATACTACTGTTCTCTCCTGGAGTAATATATGCACATATACAAGTGATCTCTCCTGGAGTGATATATGCACATATACAAGTGATCTCTCCTGGAATAATGTATGCACATATACAAGTGATCTCTCCTGGAGTAATGTAAGCACATATACAAGTGGTCTCTCCTGGAGTAATATATGCGCATATACAAGTGATTTCTCCTGGAGTAATGTATGCGCATATACAAGTGATCTATCCTTAAGTAATGTATGCGCATATACAAGTGATCTCTCCTGGAGTAATGTATGCGCATATACAAGTGATCTCTCTTGGAGTAATGTATGCACATATACTACTGTTTTCTCCTGGAGTAAGATATGCAAATATACTACTGTTCTTTTCTGAAGTAATATATGCACATATACAAGTTATCTCTCCTGGAGTAATGTATGCACATATACTACTGTTCTCTCCTGGAGTAATGTATGCACATATACAAGTGATCTCTCCTGGAGTACTGTATGCACATATACAAGTGATCTCTCCTGGAGTAATATATGCACATATACAAGTGATATCTCATGGAGTAATGTATGCACATATACAAGTGATCTCTCCTGAAGTAATATATGCACATATACAAGTGATCTCTCCTGGAGTAATGTATGCACATATACAAGTGATCTCTCCTGGAGTAATGTATGCACATATACAAGTGATCTCTCCTGGAGTAATTTATGTGCATATATAAGTGATCTCTCCTAGAGTAATGTATGCACATATACAAGTGATCTCTCCTGGAGTAATGTATGCACATATACTAATGTTCTCTCCTGGAGTAATGTATGCACATATACAAGTGATCTCTCCTGGAGTAATGTATGCACATATACAAGTGATCTCTCCTGGAGTAATGTATACGCATATACAAGTGATCTCTCCTGGAGTAATGTATGCACATTTACTACTGTTTTCTCCTGGAGTAATATATGCAAACATACTACTGTTCTTTTCTGAAGTAATATATGAACATATACAGTGATCTCTCCTGGAGTAATGTATGCACATATACAAGTGATCTCTCCTGGAGTAATGTATGCACATATACAAGTGATCTCTCCTGGAGTAATATATGCACACATACAAGTGAACTCTCCTGGAGTAATGTATGCACATATACAAGTGATCTCTCCTGGAGTAATGTATGCACATATACAAGTGATCTCTCCTGGAGTAATATATCCGCTTATACAAGTGATCTCTCCTGGAGTAATGTATGCACATATACTACTGTTTTCTACTGGAGTAATATATGCAAACATACTACTGTTCTTTTCTGAAGTAATATATGCACATATACAAGTGATCTCTCCAGGAGTAATGTATGCACATATACAAGTGATCTCTCCTGGAGTAATATATGCACATATACAAGTGATCTCTCCTGGAGTAATATATGCACATATACAAGTGATCTCTCCTGGAGTAATGTATGCACATATACAAGTGATCTCTCCTGGAGTAATATATGCACATATACTACTGTTCTCTCCTTGAGTAATATATGCACATATACAAGTTATCTCTCCTGGAGTAAGATATGCACATATCCAAGTGATCTCTCCTGGAGTATTGTATGCACATATACAAGTGATCTCTCCTGGAGTAATATATGCACATATACTACTGTTCTCTCCTGGAGTAATATATGCACATATACAAGTGATCTCTCCTGGAGTGATATATGCACATATACAAGTGATCTCTCCTGGAATAATGTATGCACATATACAAGTGATCTCTCCTGGAGTAATGTAAGCACATATACAAGTGGTCTCTCCTGGAGTAATATATGCGCATATACAAGTGATTTCTCCTGGAGTAATGTATGCGCATATACAAGTGATCTATCCTTAAGTAATGTATGCGCATATACAAGTGATCTCTCCTGGAGTAATGTATGCGCATATACAAGTGATCTCTCTTGGAGTAATGTATGCACATATACTACTGTTTTCTCCTGGAGTAACATATGCAAATATACTACTGTTCTTTTCTGAAGTAATATATGCACATATACAAGTTATCTCTCCTGGAGTAATGTATGCACATATACTACTGTTCTCTCCTGGAGTAATGTATGCACATATACAAGTGATCTCTCCTGGAGTACTGTATGCACATATACAAGTGATCTCTCCTGGAGTAATATATGCACATATACAAGTGATCTCTCCTGGAGTAATTAATGCACATATACTACTGTTCTCTCCTGGAGTAATATATGCACATATACAAGTGATCTCTCCTGGAGTAATATATGCACATATATAAGTGATCATTCCAGGAGTATTGTATGCACATATACAAGTGATCTCTCCTGGAGTAATGTATGCACATATACAAGTGATCTCTCCTGGAGTAATGTATGCGCATATACAAGTGATCTCTCCTGGAGTAATGTATGCACATATACAAGTGATCTCTCCTGGAGTAATGTATGCACATATACTACTGTTTTCTCCTGGAGTAATATATGCAAACATACTACTGTTCTTTTCTGGAGTAATATATGCACATATACAGTGATCTCTCCTGGAGTAATGTATGCACATTTACAAGTGATCTCTCCTGGAGTAATGTATGCACATATACAAGTGATCTCTCCTGGAGTAATATATGCACATATACAAGTGATCTCTCCTGGAGTAATGTATGCACATATCGAAGTATCTCTCCTGGAGTAATGTATGCACATATACAAGTGATCTCTCCAGGAGTAATACATGCACATATACAAGTGATCTCTCCTGGAGTAATGTATGCGCATATACAAGTGATCTCTCCTGGAGTAATATATGCATATATACTACTGTTCTCTCCTGGAGTAATGTATGCACATATACAAGTGATCTCTCCTGGAGTAATGTATGTGCATAATCATATACAAGTGATCTCTCCTGGAGTAATGTATGCACATATACAAGTGATCTCTCCAGGAGTAATATATGCACATATACAAGTGGTCTCTCCTGGAGTAATGTATGCGCATATACAAGTGATCTCTCCAGGAGTAATATATGCACATATACTAATGTTCTCTCCTGGAGTAATATATGCACATATACTACTGTTCTCTCCTGGAGTAATATATGCACATATACAAGTTATCTCTCCTGGAGTAATGTATGCACATATACAAGTGATCTCTCCTGGAGTAATGTATGCACATATACAAGTGATCTCTCCTGCAGTAATATATGCGCATATACAAGTGATCACTCCTGGAGTAATGCATGCACATATACTACAGTTTTCTCCTGGAGTAATATATGCAAACATACCACTGTTCTTTTCTGGAGTAATATATGCACATATACAAGTGATCTCTACTGGAGTAATGTATGCACATATACAAATGATCTCTCCTGGAGTAATATATGGACATATACTACTGTTCTCTCCTGGAGTAATATATGCACATATACAAGTGATCTCTTCTGGAGTGATATATGCACATATACAAGTGATCTCTCCTGGAGTAATGTATTCACATATACAAGTGATCTCTCCTGGAGTAATGTATGCACATATACTTCTGTTTTCTCCAGGAGTAATATATGCAAACATACTACTGTTCTTTTCTGGGGTAATATATGCACATATACAAGTGATCTCTCCTGGAGTAATGTATGCACATATACAAGTGATATCTCATGGAGTAATGTATGCACATATACAAGTGATCTCTCCTGAAGTAATATATGCACATATACAAGTGATCTCACCTGGAGTAATGTATGCACATATACAAGTGATCTCTCCTGGAGTAATGTATGCACATATACAAGTGATCTCTCCTGGAGTAATTTATGTGCATATATAAGTGATCTCTCCTAGAGTAATGTATGCACATATACAAGTGATCTCTCCTGGAGTAATGTATGCACATATACTAATGTTCTCTCCTGGAGTAATGTATGCACATATACAAGTGATCTCTCCTGGAGTAATGTATACGCATATACAAGTGATCTCTCCTGGAGTAATGTATGCACATATACAAGTGATCTCTCCTGGAGTAATGTATGCGCATATACAAGTGATCTCTCCTGGAGTAATGTATGCACATATACTACTGTTTTCTCCTGGAGTAATATATGCAAACATACTACTGTTCTCTCCTGGAGTAATATATGCACATATACAAGTGATCTCTTCTGGAGTGATATATGCACATATACAAGTGATCTCTCCTGAAGTAATGTATTCACATATACAAGTGATCTCTCCTGGAGTAATGTATGCACATATACTTCTCTTTTCTCCAGGAGTAATATATGCAAACATACTACTGTTCTTTTCTGGGGTAATATATGCACATATACAAGTGATCTCTCCTGGAGTAATGTATGCACATATACAAGTGATATCTCATGGAGTAATGTATGCACATATACAAGTGATCTCTCCTGAAGTAATATATGCACATATACAAGTGATCTCTCCTGGAGTAATGTATGCACATATACAAGTGATCTCTCCTGGAGTAATGTATGCACATATACAAGTGATCTCTCCTGGAGTAATTTATGTGCATATATAAGTGATCTCTCCTAGAGTAATGTATGCACATATACAAGTGATCTCTCCTGGAGTAATGTATGCACATATACTAATGTTCTCTCCTGGAGTAATGTATGCACATATACAAGTGATCTCTCCTGGAGTAATGTATGCACATATACAAGTGATCTCTCCTGGAGTAATGTATGCGCATATACAAGTGATCTCTCCTGGAGTAATGTATGCACATTTACTACTGTTTTCTCCTGGAGTAATATATGCAAACATACTACTGTTCTTTTCTGAAGTAATATATGCACATATACAGTGATCTCTCCTGGAGTAATGTATGCACATATACAAGTGATCTCTCCTGGAGTAATATATGCATATATACTACTGTTCTCTCCTGGAGTAATGTATGCACATATACAAGTGATCTCTCCTGGAGTAATGTATGTGCATAATCATATACAAGTGATCTCTCCTGGAGTAATATATGCACATATAAAAGTGATCTCTCCTGGAGTAATGTATGCGCATATACAAGTGATCTCTCCTGGAGTAATATATGCACATATACTAATGTTCTCTCCTGCAGTAATATATGCACATATACTACTGTTCTCTCCTGGAGTAATATATGCACATATACAAGTGATCTCTCCTGGAGTAATGCATGCGCATATACAAGTGATCTCTCCTGGAGTAATGTATGCGCATATACAAGTGATCTCTCCTGGAGTACTGTATGCACATATACTACTGTTTTCTCTTGGAGTAATATATGGAAACATACTACTGTTCTTTTATGAAGTAATATATGCACATATACAAGTGATCTCTCCTGGAGTAATGTATGCACATATACAAGTGATCTCTCCTGGAGTAATATATCCGCTTATACAAGTGATCTCTCCTGGAGTAATGTATGCACATATACTACTGTTTTCTACTGGAGTAATATATGCAAACATACTACTGTTCTTTTCTGAAGTAATATATGCACATATACAAGTGATCTCTCCAGGAGTAATGTATGCACATATACAAGTGATCTCTCCTGGAGTAATATATGCACATATACAAGTGATCTCTCCTGGAGTAATATATGCACATATACAAGTGATCTCTCCTGGAGTAATGTATGCACATATACAAGTGATCTCTCCTGGAGTAATATATGCACATATACTACTATTCTCTCCTTGAGTAATATATGCACATATACAAGTTATCTCTCCTGGAGTAAGATATGCACATATCCAAGTGATCTCTCCTGGAGTATTGTATGCACATATACAAGTGATCTCTCCTGGAGTAATATATGCACATATACTACTGTTCTCTCCTGGAGTAATATATGCACATATACAAGTGATCTCTCCTGGAGTGATATATGCACATATACAAGTGATCTCTCCTGGAATAATGTATGCACATATACAAGTGATCTCTCCTGGAGTAATGTAAGCACATATACAAGTGGTCTCTCCTGGAGTAATATATGCGCATATACAAGTGATTTCTCCTGGAGTAATGTATGCGCATATACAAGTGATCTATCCTTAAGTAATGTATGCGCATATACAAGTGATCTCTCCTGGAGTAATGTATGCGCATATACAAGTGATCTCTCTTGGAGTAATGTATGCACATATACTACTGTTTTCTCCTGGAGTAACATATGCAAATATACTACTGTTCTTTTCTGAAGTAATATATGCACATATACAAGTTATCTCTCCTGGAGTAATGTATGCACATATACTACTGTTCTCTCCTGGAGTAATGTATGCACATATACAAGTGATCTCTCCTGGAGTACTGTATGCACATATACAAGTGATCTCTCCTGGAGTAATATATACACATATACAAGTGATCTCTCCTGGAGTAATTAATGCACATATACTACTGTTCTCTCCTGGAGTAATATATGCACATATACAAGTGATCTCTCCTGGAGTAATATATGCACATATATAAGTGATCATTCCAGGAGTATTGTATGCACATATACAAGTGATCTCTCCTGGAGTAATGTATGCACATATACAAGTGATCTCTCCTGGAGTAATGTATGCGCATATACAAGTGATCTCTCCTGGAGTAATGTATGCACATATACAAGTGATCTCTCCTGGAGTAATGTATGCACATATACTACTGTTTTCTCCTGGAGTAATATATGCAAACATACTACTGTTCTTTTCTGGAGTAATATATGCACATATACAGTGATCTCTCCTGGAGTAATGTATGCACATATACAAGTGATCTCTCCTGGAGTAATGTATGCACATATACAAGTGATCTCTCCTGGAGTAATATATGCACATATACAAGTGATCTCTCCTGGAGTAATGTATGCACATATCGAAGTATCTCTCCTGGAGTAATGTATGCACATATACAAGTGATCTCTCCAGGAGTAATACATGCACATATACAAGTGATCTCTCCTGGAGTAATGTATGCGCATATACAAGTGATCTCTCCTGGAGTAATATATGCATATATACTACTGTTCTCTCCTGGAGTAATGTATGCACATATACAAGTGATCTCTCCTGGAGTAATGTATGTGCATAATCATATACAAGTGATCTCTCCTGGAGTAATGTATGCACATATACAAGTGATCTCTCCAGGAGTAATATATGCACATATACAAGTGGTCTCTACTGGAGTAATGTATGCGCATATACAAGTGATCTCTCCAGGAGTAATATATGCACATATACTAATGTTCTCTCCTGGAGTAATATATGCACATATACTACTGTTCTCTCCTGGAGTAATATATGCACATATACAAGTTATCTCTCCTGGAGTAATGTATGCACATATACAAGTGATCTCTCCTGGAGTAATGTATGCACATATACAAGTGATCTCTCCTGCAGTAATATATGCGCATATACAAGTGATCACTCCTGGAGTAATGCATGCACATATACTACAGTTTTCTCCTGGAGTAATATATGCAAACATACCACTGTTCTTTTCTGGAGTAATATATGCACATATACAAGTGATCTCTACTGGAGTAATGTATGCACATATACAAATGATCTCTCCTGGAGTAATATATGGACATATACTACTGTTCTCTCCTGGAGTAATATATGCACATATACAAGTGATCTCTTCTGGAGTGATATATGCACATATACAAGTGATCTCTCCTGGAGTAATGTATTCACATATACAAGTGATCTCTCCTGGAGTAATGTATGCACATATACTTCTGTTTTCTCCAGGAGTAATATATGCAAACATACTACTGTTCTTTTCTGGGGTAATATATGCACATATACAAGTGATCTCTCCTGGAGTAATGTATGCACATATACAAGTGATATCTCATGGAGTAATGTATGCACATATACAAGTGATCTCTCCTGAAGTAATATATGCACATATACAAGTGATCTCACCTGGAGTAATGTATGCACATATACAAGTGATCTCTCCTGGAGTAATGTATGCACATATACAAGTGATCTCTCCTGGAGTAATTTATGTGCATATATAAGTGATCTCTCCTAGAGTAATGTATGCACATATACAAGTGATCTCTCCTGGAGTAATGTATGCACATATACTAATGTTCTCTCCTGGAGTAATGTATGCACATATACAAGTGATCTCTCCTGGAGTAATGTATACGCATATACAAGTGATCTCTCCTGGAGTAATGTATGCACATATACAAGTGATCTCTCCTGGAGTAATGTATGCGCATATACAAGTGATCTCTCCTGGAGTAATGTATGCACATATACTACTGTTTTCTCCTGGAGTAATATATGCAAACATACTACTGTTCTCTCCTGGAGTAATATATGCACATATACAAGTGATCTCTTCTGGAGTGATATATGCACATATACAAGTGATCTCTCCTGAAGTAATGTATTCACATATACAAGTGATCTCTCCTGGAGTAATGTATGCACATATACTTCTGTTTTCTCCAGGAGTAATATATGCAAACATACTACTGTTCTTTTCTGGGGTAATATATGCACATATACAAGTGATCTCTCCTGGAGTAATGTATGCACATATACAAGTGATATCTCATGGAGTAATGTATGCACATATACAAGTGATCTCTCCTGAAGTAATATATGCACATATACAAGTGATCTCTCCTGGAGTAATGTATGCACATATACAAGTGATCTCTCCTGGAGTAATGTATGCACATATACAAGTGATCTCTCCTGGAGTAATTTATGTGCATATATAAGTGATCTCTCCTAGAGTAATGTATGCACATATACAAGTGATCTCTCCTGGAGTAATGTATGCACATATACTAATGTTCTCTCCTGGAGTAATGTATGCACATATACAAGTGATCTCTCCTGGAGTAATGTATGCACATATACAAGTGATCTCTCCTGGAGTAATGTATGCGCATATACAAGTGATCTCTCCTGGAGTAATGTATGCACATTTACTACTGTTTTCTCCTGGAGTAATATATGCAAACATACTACTGTTCTTTTCTGAAGTAATATATGAACATATACAGTGATCTCTCCTGGAGTAATGTATGCACATATACAAGTGATCTCTCCTGGAGTAATGTATGCACATATACAAGTGATCTCTCCTGGAGTAATATATGCACACATACAAGTGAACTCTCCTGGAGTAATGTATGCACATATACAAGTGATCTCTCCTGGAGTAATGTATGCACATATACAAGTGATCTCTCCTGGAGTAATATATCCGCTTATACAAGTGATCTCTCCTGGAGTAATGTATGCACATATACTACTGTTTTCTACTGGAGTAATATATGCAAACATACTACTGTTCTTTTCTGAAGTAATATATGCACATATACAAGTGATCTCTCCAGGAGTAATGTATGCACATATACAAGTGATCTCTCCTGGAGTAATATATGCACATATACAAGTGATCTCTCCTGGAGTAATATATGCACATATACAAGTGATCTCTCCTGGAGTAATGTATGCACATATACAAGTGATCTCTCCTGGAGTAATATATGCACATATACTACTGTTCTCTCCTTGAGTAATATATGCACATATACAAGTTATCTCTCCTGGAGTAAGATATGCACATATCCAAGTGATCTCTCCTGGAGTATTGTATGCACATATACAAGTGATCTCTCCTGGAGTAATATATGCACATATACTACTGTTCTCTCCTGGAGTAATATATGCACATATACAAGTGATCTCTCCTGGAGTGATATATGCACATATACAAGTGATCTCTCCTGGAATAATGTATGCACATATACAAGTGATCTCTCCTGGAGTAATGTAAGCACATATACAAGTGGTCTCTCCTGGAGTAATATATGCGCATATACAAGTGATTTCTCCTGGAGTAATGTATGCGCATATACAAGTGATCTATCCTTAAGTAATGTATGCGCATATACAAGTGATCTCTCCTGGAGTAATGTATGCGCATATACAAGTGATCTCTCTTGGAGTAATGTATGCACATATACTACTGTTTTCTCCTGGAGTAACATATGCAAATATACTACTGTTCTTTTCTGAAGTAATATATGCACATATACAAGTTATCTCTCCTGGAGTAATGTATGCACATATACTACTGTTCTCTCCTGGAGTAATGTATGCACATATACAAGTGATCTCTCCTGGAGTACTGTATGCACATATACAAGTGATCTCTCCTGGAGTAATATATGCACATATACAAGTGATCTCTCCTGGAGTAATTAATGCACATATACTACTGTTCTCTCCTGGAGTAATATATGCACATATACAAGTGATCTCTCCTGGAGTAATATATGCACATATATAAGTGATCATTCCAGGAGTATTGTATGCACATATACAAGTGATCTCTCCTGGAGTAATGTATGCACATATACAAGTGATCTCTCCTGGAGTAATGTATGCGCATATACAAGTGATCTCTCCTGGAGTAATGTATGCACATATACAAGTGATCTCTCCTGGAGTAATGTATGCACATATACTACTGTTTTCTCCTGGAGTAATATATGCAAACATACTACTGTTCTTTTCTGGAGTAATATATGCACATATACAGTGATCTCTCCTGGAGTAATGTATGCACATTTACAAGTGATCTCTCCTGGAGTAATGTATGCACATATACAAGTGATCTCTCCTGGAGTAATATATGCACATATACAAGTGATCTCTCCTGGAGTAATGTATGCACATATCGAAGTATCTCTCCTGGAGTAATGTATGCACATATACAAGTGATCTCTCCAGGAGTAATACATGCACATATACAAGTGATCTCTCCTGGAGTAATGTATGCGCATATACAAGTGATCTCTCCTGGAGTAATATATGCATATATACTACTGTTCTCTCCTGGAGTAATGTATGCACATATACAAGTGATCTCTCCTGGAGTAATGTATGTGCATAATCATATACAAGTGATCTCTCCTGGAGTAATGTATGCACATATACAAGTGATCTCTCCAGGAGTAATATATGCACATATACAAGTGGTCTCTCCTGGAGTAATGTATGCGCATATACAAGTGATCTCTCCAGGAGTAATATATGCACATATACTAATGTTCTCTCCTGGAGTAATATATGCACATATACTACTGTTCTCTCCTGGAGTAATATATGCACATATACAAGTTATCTCTCCTGGAGTAATGTATGCACATATACAAGTGATCTCTCCTGGAGTAATGTATGCACATATACAAGTGATCTCTCCTGCAGTAATATATGCGCATATACAAGTGATCACTCCTGGAGTAATGCATGCACATATACTACAGTTTTCTCCTGGAGTAATATATGCAAACATACCACTGTTCTTTTCTGGAGTAATATATGCACATATACAAGTGATCTCTACTGGAGTAATGTATGCACATATACAAATGATCTCTCCTGGAGTAATATATGGACATATACTACTGTTCTCTCCTGGAGTAATATATGCACATATACAAGTGATCTCTTCTGGAGTGATATATGCACATATACAAGTGATCTCTCCTGGAGTAATGTATTCACATATACAAGTGATCTCTCCTGGAGTAATGTATGCACATATACTTCTGTTTTCTCCAGGAGTAATATATGCAAACATACTACTGTTCTTTTCTGGGGTAATATATGCACATATACAAGTGATCTCTCCTGGAGTAATGTATGCACATATACAAGTGATATCTCATGGAGTAATGTATGCACATATACAAGTGATCTCTCCTGAAGTAATATATGCACATATACAAGTGATCTCACCTGGAGTAATGTATGCACATATACAAGTGATCTCTCCTGGAGTAATGTATGCACATATACAAGTGATCTCTCCTGGAGTAATTTATGTGCATATATAAGTGATCTCTCCTAGAGTAATGTATGCACATATACAAGTGATCTCTCCTGGAGTAATGTATGCACATATACTAATGTTCTCTCCTGGAGTAATGTATGCACATATACAAGTGATCTCTCCTGGAGTAATGTATACGCATATACAAGTGATCTCTCCTGGAGTAATGTATGCACATATACAAGTGATCTCTCCTGGAGTAATGTATGCGCATATACAAGTGATCTCTCCTGGAGTAATGTATGCACATATACTACTGTTTTCTCCTGGAGTAATATATGCAAACATACTACTGTTCTCTCCTGGAGTAATATATGCACATATACAAGTGATCTCTTCTGGAGTGATATATGCACATATACAAGTGATCTCTCCTGAAGTAATGTATTCACATATACAAGTGATCTCTCCTGGAGTAATGTATGCACATATACTTCTGTTTTCTCCAGGAGTAATATATGCAAACATACTACTGTTCTTTTCTGGGGTAATATATGCACATATACAAGTGATCTCTCCTGGAGTAATGTATGCACATATACAAGTGATATCTCATGGAGTAATGTATGCACATATACAAGTGATCTCTCCTGAAGTAATATATGCACATATACAAGTGATCTCTCCTGGAGTAATGTATGCACATATACAAGTGATCTCTCCTGGAGTAATGTATGCACATATACAAGTGATCTCTCCTGGAGTAATTTATGTGCATATATAAGTGATCTCTCCTAGAGTAATGTATGCACATATACAAGTGATCTCTCCTGGAGTAATGTATGCACATATACTAATGTTCTCTCCTGGAGTAATGTATGCACATATACAAGTGATCTCTCCTGGAGTAATGTATGCACATATACAAGTGATCTCTCCAGGAGTAATGTATGCGCATATACAAGTGATCTCTCCTGGAGTAATGTATGCACATTTACTACTGTTTTCTCCTGGAGTAATATATGCAAACATACTACTGTTCTTTTCTGAAGTAATATATGCACATATACAGTGATCTCTCCTGGAGTAATGTATGCACATATACAAGTGATCTCTCCTGGAGTAATATATGCATATATACTACTGTTCTCTCCTGGAGTAATGTATGCACATATACAAGTGATCTCTCCTGGAGTAATGTATGTGCATAATCATATACAAGTGATCTCTCCTGGAGTAATATATGCACATATAAAAGTGATCTCTCCTGGAGTAATGTATGCGCATATACAAGTGATCTCTCCTGGAGTAATATATGCACATATACTAATGTTCTCTCCTGCAGTAATATATGCACATATACTACTGTTCTCTCCTGGAGTAATATATGCACATATACAAGTGATCTCTCCTGGAGTAATGCATGCGCATATACAAGTGATCTCTCCTGGAGTAATGTATGCGCATATACAAGTGATCTCTCCTGGAGTACTGTATGCACATATACTACTGTTTTCTCTTGGAGTAATATATGGAAACATACTACTGTTCTTTTATGAAGTAATATATGCACATATACAAGTGATCTCTCCTGGAGTAATGTATGCACATATACAAGTGATCTCTCCTGGAGTAATATATGCACATATACAAGTGATCTCTCCTGGAGTAATATATGCACATATACAAGTGATCTCTCCTGGAGTAATGGATGCACATATCGAAGTATCTCTCCTGGAGTAATGTATGCACATATACAAGTGATCTCTCCAGGAGTAATACATGCACATATACAAGTGATCTCTCCTGGAGTAATGTATGCGCATATACAAGTGATCTCTCCTGGAGTAATCTATGCATATATACTACTGTTCTCTCCTGGAGTAATGTATGCACATATACAAGTGATCTCTCCTGCAGTAGTATTTGCACATTTACAAGTGATCTCTCCAGGAGTAATGTATTTGCATAATCATATACAAGTGATCTCTCCTGGAGAAATGTATGCACATATACAAGTGATCTCTCCAGGAGTAATATATGCACATATACAAGAGGTCTCTCCTGGAGTAATGTATGCGCATATACAAGTGATCTCTCCAGGAGTAATATATGCACATATACTAATGTTCTCTCCTGGAGTAATATATGCACATATACTACTGTTCTCTCCTGGAGTAATATATGCACATATACAAGTGATCTCTCCTGGAGTAATGTATGCACATATACAAGTGATCTCTCCTGGAGTAATGTATGCACATATACAAGTGATCTCTCCTGCAGTAATATATGCGCATATACAAGTGATCACTCCTGGAGTAACGCATCCACATATACTACAGTTTTCTCCTGGAGTAATATATGCAAACATACCACTGTTCTTTTCTGGAGTAATATCTGCACATATACAAGTGATCTCTCCTGGAGTAATGTATGCACATATACAAGTGATCTCTCCTGGAGTAATGTATACGCATATACAAGTGATCTCTCCTGGAGTAATGTATGCACATATACATGTGATCTCTCCTGGAGTAATGTATGCGCATATACAAGTGATCTCTCCTGGAGTAATGTATGCACATATACTCCTGTTTTCTCCTGGAGTAATATATGCAAACATACTACTGTTCTTTTCTGAAGTAAAATATGCATATATACAAGTGATCTCTCCTGGAGTAATATATGCACATATACAAGTGATCTCTCCTGGAGTAATATATGCACATATACTACTGTTCTCTCCTGGAGTAATATTTGCACATACACAAGTGATCTCTCCTGGAGTAATATATATTCACATATACAAGTGATCTCTCCTGGAGTATTGTATGCACATATACATGTGATCTCTCCTGGAGTAATATATGCACATATACTACTGTTCTCTCCTGGAGTAATACATACACATATACAAGTGATCTCTCCTGGAGTGATATATGCACATATACAAGTGATCTCTCCTGGAGTAATGTATCCACATATACAAGTGATCTCTCCTGGAGCAAATGTATGCGCATATACAAATGATCTCTCCTAGACTAATATATGCACATATACAAGTGATCTCTCCTAGAGTAATATATGCACATATACAAGTGATCTCTCCTGGAGTAATGTATGCACATATACAAGTGATCTCTCCTGGAGTAATATATGCGCATATACAAGTGATCTCTCCTGGAGTAATGTATGCGCATATACAAGTGATCTCTCCTGGAGTAATGTATGCGCATATACAAGTGAACTCTCCTGGAGTAATGTTTGCACATATACTACTGTTTTCTCCTGGAGTAATATATGCACATATACAAGTGATCTCTCCTGGAGTGATATATGCTCATATACAAGTGATCTCTCCTGGAGTAATGTAAGCACATATACAAGTGATTTCTCCTGGAGTAATGTATGCACATATACTACTGATTTCTCCTGGAGTAATATATGCACATATACAAGTGATCTCTTCTGGAGTGATATATGCACATATACAAGTGATCTCTCCTGGAGTAATATATGCACATATACTACTGTTCTCTCCTGGAGTAATGTATGCACATATACAAGTGATCTCTCCTGGAGTAATGTATGCGCATATACAAGTGATCACTCCTGGAGTAATATATGCACATATACTAATGTTCTCTCCTGGAGTAATATATGCACATATACTACTGTTCTCTCCTGGAGTAATATATGCATATATACAAGTGATCTCTCCTGGAGTAATATATGCACATATACAAGTGATCTCTTCTGGAGTAATGTATGCACATATACTAGTGATCTCTCCTGCAGTAATATTTGCGCATATACAAGTGATCTCTCCTGAAGTAATGTATGCTCATATACAAGTGATCTCTCCTGGAGTAATGTATGCGCATATACAAGTGATCTCTCCTTGAGTAATGTATGCGCATATACAAGTGATCTCTCCTGCAGTAATGTATGCGCATATACAAGTGATCTCCCCTGTAGTAATGTATGCACATATACTACTGTTTTCTCCTGGAGTAATATATGCAAACATACTACTGTTCTTTTCTGATGTAATATATGCACATATACAAGTGATCTCTCCTGGAGTAATGTATGCACATATACAAGTGATCTCTCCTGGAGTAATATATGCACATATACAAGTGATCTCTCCTGGATTAATATATGCTCATATACAAGTGATCTCTCCTGGAGTAATATATGCACATATACAAGTGATCTCTCCTGGAGTAATATATGCTCAAATACAAGTGATCTCTCCTGGAGTATTGTATGCACATATACAAGTGATCTCTCCTGGAGTAATGTATGCACATATACAAGTGATCTCTCCTGGAGTAATGTATGCGCATATACAAGTGATCTCTCCTGGAGTAATGTATGCACATTTACTACTGTTTTCTCCTGGAGTAATATATGCAAACATACTACTGTTCTTTTCTGAAGTAATATATGCACATATACAGTGATCTCTCCTGGAGTAATGTATGCACATATACAAGTGATCTCTCCTGGAGTAATAAATGCATATATACTACTGTTCTCTCCTGGAGTAATGTATGCACATATACAAGTGATCTCTCCTGGAGTAATGTATGTGCATAATCATATACAAGTGATCTCTCCTGGAGTAATATATGCACATATAAAAGTGATCTCTCCTGGAGTAATGTATGCGCATATACAAGTGATCTCTCCTGGAGTAATATATGCACATATACTAATGTTCTCTCCTGCAGTAATATATGCACATATACTACTGTTCTCTCCTGGAGTAATATATGCACATATACAAGTGATCTCTCCTGGAGTAATGCATGCGCATATACAAGTGATCTCTCCTGGAGTAATGTATGCGCATATACAAGTGATCTCTCCTGGAGTACTGTATGCACATATACTACATATTTCTCTTGGAGTAATATATGGAAACATACTACTGTTCTTTTATGAAGTAATATATGCACATATACAAGTGATCTCTCCTGGAGTAATGTATGCACATATACAAGTGATCTCTCCTGGAGTAATATATGCACATATACAAGTGATCTCTCCTGGAGTAATATATGCACATATACAAGTGATCTCTCCTGGAGTAATGTATGCACATATCGAAGTATCTCTCCTGGAGTAATGTATGCACATATACAAGTGATCTCTCGAGGAGTAATACATGCACATATACAAGTCATCTCTCCTGGAGTAATGTATGCGCATATACAAGTGATCTCTCCTGGAGTAATCTATGCATATATACTACTGTTCTCTCCTGGAGTAATGTATGCACATATACAAGTGATCTCTCCTGCAGTAGTATGTGCACATTTACAAGTGATCTCTCCAGGAGTAATGTATTTGCATAATCATATACAAGTGATCTCTCCTGGAGTAATGTATGCACATATACAAGTGATCTCTCCAGGAGTAATATATGCACATATACAAGAGGTCTCTCCTGGAGTAATGTATGCGCATATACAAGTGATCTCTCCAGGAGTAATATATGCACATATACTAATGTTCTCTCCTGGAGTAATATATGCACATATACTACTGTTCTCTCCTGGAGTAATATATGCACATATACAAGTGATCTCTCCTGGAGTAATGTATGCACATATACAAGTGATCTCTCCTGGAGTAATGTATGCACATATACAAGTGATCTCTCCTGCAGTAATATATGCGCATATACAAGTGATCACTCCTGGAGTAACGCTTCCACATATACTACAGTTTTCTCCTGGAGTAATATATGCAAACATACCACTGTTCATTTCTGGAGTAATATATGCACATATACAAGTGATCTCTCCTGGAGTAATGTATGCACATATACAAGTGATCTCTCCTGGAGTAATGTATGCACATATACATGTGATCTCTCCTGGAGTAATGTATGCGCATATACAAGTGATCTCTCCTGGAGTAATGTATGCACATATACTCCTGTTTTCTCCTGGAGTAATATATGCAAACATACTACTGTTCTTTTCTGAAGTAATATATGCATATATACAAGTGATCTCTCCTGGAGAAATATATGCACATATACAAGTGATCTCTCCTGGAGTAATATATGCACATATACTACTGTTCTCTCCTGGAGTAATATTTGCACATACACAAGTGATCTCTCCTGGAGTAATATATATTCACATATACAAGTGATCTCTCCTGGAGTATTATATGCACATATACATGTGATCTCTCCTGGAGTAATATATGCACATATACTACTGTTCTCTCCTGGAGTAATACATGCACATATACAAGTGATCTCTCCTGGAGTGATATATGCACATATACAAGTGATCTCTCCTGGAGTAATGTATCCACATATACAAGTGATCTCTCCTGGAGCAAATGTATGCGCATATACAAATGATCTATCCTAGAGTAATATATGCACATATACAAGTGATCTCTCCTAGAGTAATATATACACATATACAAGTGATCTCTCCAGGAGTAATGTATGCACATATACAAGTGATCTCTCCTGGAGTAATATATGCGCATATACAAGTGATCTCTCCTGGAGTAATGTATGCGCATATACAAGTGATCTCTCCTGGAGTAATGTATGCGCATATACAAGTGAACTCTCCTGGAGTAATGTTTGCACATATACTACTGTTTTCTCCTGGAGTAATATATGCACATATACAAGTGATCTCTCCTGGAGTGATATATTCACATATACAAGTGATCTCTCCTGGAGTAATGTAAGCACATATACAAGTGATTTCTCCTGGAGTAATGTATGCACATATACTACTGTTTTCTCCTGGATTAATATATGCAAACATACTACTGTTCTTTTATGGAGAAATATATGCACATATACAAGTGATCTCTCCTGGAGTAATATATGCACATATACTACTGTTCTCTCCTGGAGTAATATATGCACATATACAAGTGATCTCTTCTGGAGTGATATATGCACATATACAAGTGATCTCTCCTGGAGTAATGTATGCACATATACAAGTGATCTCTCCTGGAGTAATGTATGTGCATATATAAGTGATCTCTCCTGGAGTAATGTATGCACATATACAAGTGATCTCTCCTGGAGTAATGTATGCACATATACTAATGTTCTCCCCTGGAGTAATATATGCACATATACTACTGTTCTCTCCTGGAGTAATGTATGCGCATATACAAGTGATCTCTCCTGGAGTAATGTATGCACATATACAAGTGATCTCTCCTGGAGTAATATATGCATGTATACAAGTGATCTCTCCTGGAGTAATGTATGCACATATACAAGTGATCTCTCCTGGAATAATATATGCATATATACTACTGTTCTCTCCTGGAGTAATGTATGCACTTATACAAGTGATCTCTCCTGCAGTAGTATATGCACATATACAAGTGATCTCTCCTGGACTAATGTGTGTGCATAATCATATACAAGTGATCTCTCCTGGAGTAATGTATGCACATATACAAGTGATATCTCATGGAGTAATGTATGCACATATACAAGTGATCTCTCCTGAAGTAATATATGCACATATACAAGTGATCTCACCTGGAGTAATGTATGCACATATACAAGTGATCTCTCCTGGAGTAATGTATGCACATATACAAGTGATCTCTCCTGGAGTAATTTATGTGCATATATAAGTGATCTCTCCTAGAGTAATGTATGCACATATACAAGTGATCTCTCCTGGAGTAATGTATGCACATATACTAATGTTCTCTCCTGGAGTAATGTATGCACATATACAAGTGATCTCTCCTGGAGTAATGTATACGCATATACAAGTGATCTCTCCTGGAGTAATGTATGCACATATACAAGTGATCTCTCCTGGAGTAATGTATGCGCATATACTAGTGATCTCTCCTGGAGTAATGTATGCACATATACTACTGTTTTCTCCTGGAGTAATATATGCAAACATACTACTGTTCTCTCCTGGAGTAATATATGCACATATACAAGTGATCTCTTCTGGAGTGATATATGCACATATACAAGTGATCTCTCCTGAAGTAATGTATTCACATATACAAGTGATCTCTCCTGGAGTAATGTATGCACATATACTTCTGTTTTCTCCAGGAGTAATATATGCAAACATACTACTGTTCTTTTCTGGGGTAATATATGCACATATACAAGTGATCTCTCCTGGAGTAATGTATGCACATATACAAGTGATATCTCATGGAGTAATGTATGCACATATACAAGTGATCTCTCCTGAAGTAATATATGCACATATACAAGTGATCTCTCCTGGAGTAATGTATGCACATATACAAGTGATCTCTCCTGGAGTAATGTATGCACATATACAAGTGATCTCTCCTGGAGTAATTTATGTGCATATATAAGTGATCTCTCCTAGAGTAATGTATGCACATATACAAGTGATCTCTCCTGGAGTAATGTATGCACATATACTAATGTTCTCTCCTGGAGTAATGTATGCACATATACAAGTGATCTCTCCTGGAGTAATGTATGCACATATACAAGTGATCTCTCCTGGAGTAATGTATGCGCATATACAAGTGATCTCTCCTGGAGTAATGTATGCACATTTACTACTGTTTTCTCCTGGAGTAATATATGCAAACATACTACTGTTCTTTTCTGAAGTAATATATGCACATATACAGTGATCTCTCCTGGAGTAATATATGCATATATACTACTGTTCTCTCCTGGAGTAATGTATGCACATATACAAGTGATCTCTCCTGGAGTAATGTATGTGCATAATCATATACAAGTGATCTCTCCTGGAGTAATATATGCACATATAAAAGTGATCTCTCCTGGAGTAATGTATGCGCATATACAAGTGATCTCTCCTGGAGTAATATATGCACATATACTAATGTTCTCTCCTGCAGTAATATATGCACATATACTACTGTTCTCTCCTGGAGTAATATATGCACATATACAAGTGATCTCTCCTGGAGTAATGCATGCGCATATACAAGTGATCTCTCCTGGAGTAATGTATGCGCATATACAAGTGATCTCTCCTGGAGTACTGTATGCACATATACTACTGTTTTCTCTTGGAGTAATATATGGAAACATACTACTGTTCTTTTATGAAGTAATATATGCACATATACAAGTGATCTCTCCTGGAGTAATGTATGCACATATACAAGTGATCTCTCCTGGAGTAATATATGCACATATACAAGTGATCTCTCCTGGAGTAATATATGCACATATACAAGTGATCTCTCCTGGAGTAATGGATGCACATATCGAAGTATCTCTCCTGGAGTAATGTATGCACATATACAAGTGATCTCTCCAGGAGTAATACATGCACATATACAAGTGATCTCTCCTGGAGTAATGTATGCGCATATACAAGTGATCTCTCCTGGAGTAATCTATGCATATATACTACTGTTCTCTCCTGGAGTAATGTATGCACATATACAAGTGATCTCTCCTGCAGTAGTATGTGCACATTTACAAGTGATCTCTCCAGGAGTAATGTATTTGCATAATCATATACAAGTGATCTCTCCTGGAGTCATGTATGCACATATACAAGTGATCTCTCCAGGAGTAATATATGCACATATACAAGAGGTCTCTCCTGGAGTAATGTATGCGCATATACAAGTGATCTCTCCAGGAGTAATATATGCACATATACTAATGTTCTCTCCTGGAGTAATATATGCACATATACTACTGTTCTCTCCTGGAGTAATATATGCACATATACAAGTGATCTCTCCTGGAGTAATGTATGCACATATACAAGTGATCTCTCCTGGAGTAATGTATGCACATATACAAGTGATCTCTCCTGCAGTAATATATGCGCATATACAAGTGATCAGTCCTGGAGTAACGCATCCACATATACTACAGTTTTCTCCTGGAGTAATATATGCAAACATACCACTGTTCTTTTCTGGAGTAATATATGCACATATACAAGTGATCTCTCCTGGAGTAATGTATGCACATATACAAGTGATCTCTCCTGGATTAATGTATACGCATATACAAGTGATCTCTCCTGGAGTAATGTATGCACATATACATGTGATCTCTCCTGGAGTAATGTATGCGCATATACAAGTGATCTCTCCTGGAGTAATGTATGCACATATACTCCTGTTTTCTCCTGGAGTAATATATGCAAACATACTACTGTTCTTTTCTGAAGTAAAATATGCATATATACAAGTGATCTCTCCTGGAGTAATATATGCACATATACAAGTGATCTCTCCTGGAGTAATATATGCACATATACTACTGTTCTCTCCTGGAGTAATATTTGCACATACACAAGTGATCTCTCCTGGAGTAATATATATTCACATATACAAGTGATCTCTCCTGGAGTATTGTATGCACATATACATGTGATCTCTCCTGGAGTAATATATGCACATATACTACTGTTCTCTCCTGGAGTAATACATGCACATATACAAGTGATCTCTCCTGGAGTGATATATGCACATATACAAGTGATCTCTCCTGGAGTAATGTATCCACATATACAAGTGATCTCTCCTGGAGCAAATGTATGCGCATATACAAATGATCTCTCCTAGAGTAATATATGCACATATACAAGTGATCTCTCCTAGAGTAATATATGCACATATACAAGTGATCTCTCCTGGAGTAATGTATGCACATATACAAGTGATCTCTCCTGGAGTAATATATGCGCATATACAAGTGATCTCTCCTGGAGTAATGTATGCGCATATACAAGTGATCTCTCCTGGAGTAATGTATGCGCATATACAAGTGAACTCTCCTGGAGTAATGTTTGCACATATACTACTGTTTTCTCCTGGAGTAATATATGCACATATACAAGTGATCTCTCCTGGAGTGATATATGCACATATACAAGTGATCTCTCCAGAAGTAATGTAAGCACATATACAAGTGATTTCTCCTGGAGTAATGTATGCACATATACTACTGTTTTCTCCTGGATTAATATATGCAAACATACTACTGTTCTTTTATGGAGAAATATATGCACATATACAAGTGATCTCTCCTGGAGTAATATATGCACATATACTACTGTTCTCGAATGGAGTAATATATGCACATATACAAGTGATCTCTTCTGGAGTGATATATGCACATATACAAGTGATCTCTCCTGGAGTAATGTATGCACATATACAAGTGATCTCTCCTGGAGTAATGTATGTGCATATATAAGTGATCTCTCCTGGAGTAATGTATGCACATATACAAGTGATCTCTCCTGGAGTAATGTATGCATGTATACAAGTGATCTCTCCTGGAGTAATGTATGCACATATACAAGTGATCTCTCCTGGAATAATATATGCATATATACTACTGTTCTCTCCTGGAGTAATGTATGCACTTATACAAGTGATCTCTCCTGCAGTAGTATATGCACATATACAAGTGATCTCTCCTGGACTAATGTGTGTGCATAATCATATACAAGTGATCTCTCCTGGAGTAATGTATGCGCATATACAAGTGATCTCTCCTGGAGTAATGTATGCGCATATACAAGTGAACTCTCCTGGAGTAATGTTTGCACATATACTACTGTTTTCTCCTGGAGTAATATATGCACATATACAAGTGATCTCTCCTGGAGTGATATATGCACATATACAAGTGATCTCTCCTGGAGTAATGTAAGCACATATACAAGTGATTTCTCCTGGAGTAATGTATGCACATATACTACTGTTTTCTCCTGGATTAATATATGCAAACATACTACTGTTCTTTTATGGAGAAATATATGCACATATACAAGTGATCTCTCCTGGAGTAATATATGCACATATACTACTGTTCTCGAATGGAGTAATATATGCACATATACAAGTGATCTCTTCTGGAGTGATATATGCACATATACAAGTGATCTCTCCTGGAGTAATGTATGCACATATACAAGTGATCTCTCCTGGAGTAATGTATGTGCATATATAAGTGATCTCTCCTGGAGTAATGTATGCACATATACAAGTGATCTCTCCTGGAGTAATATATGCATGTATACAAGTGATCTCTCCTGGAGTAATGTATGCACATATACTACTGTTCTCTCCTGGAGTAATAAATGCACATATACAAGTGATCTCTCCTGGAGTAATATATGCACATATACAAGTGGTCTCTTCAGGAGTAATGTATGCACATATACTAGTGATCTCTCCTGCAGTAATATTTGCGCATATACAAGTGATCTCTCCTGAAGTAATGTATGCTCATATACAAGTGATCTCTCCTAGAGTAATGTATGCGCATATACAAGTGATCTCTCCTTGAGTAATGTATGCGCATATACAAGTGATCTCTCCTGCAGTAATGTATGCGCATATACAAGTGATCTCCCCTGGAGTAATGTATGCACATATACTACTGTTTTCTCCTGGAGTAATATATGCAAACATACTACTGTTCTTTTCTGATGTAATATATGCACATGTACAAGTGATCTCTCCTGGAGTAATGTATGCACATATACAAGTGATCTCTCCTGGAGTAATATATGCACATATACAAGTGATCTCTCCTGGATTAATATATGCTCATATACAAGTGATCTCTCCTGGAGTAATATATGCACATATACAAGTGATCTCTCCTGGAGTAATATATGCTCAAATACAAGTGATCTCTCCTGGAGTATTGTATGCACATATACAAGTGATCTCTCCTGGAGTAATGTATGCACATATACAAGTGATCTCTCCTGGAGTAATGTATGCGCATATACAAGTGATCTCTCCTGGAGTAATGTATGCACATTTACTACTGTTTTCTCCTGGAGTAATATATGCAAACATACTACTGTTCTTTTCTGAAGTAATATATGCACATATACAAGTGATCTCTCCTGGAGTAATATATGCATATATACTACTGTTCTCTCCTGGAGTAATGTATGCACATATACAAGTGATCTCTCCTGGAGTAATGTATGTGCATAATCATATACAAGTGATCTCTCCTGGAGTAATATATGCACATATAAAAGTGATCTCTCCTGGAGTAATGTATGCGCATATACAAGTGATCTCTCCTGGAGTAATATATGCACATATACTAATGTTCTCTCCTGCAGTAATATATGCACATATACTACTGTTCTCTCCTGGAGTAATATATGCACATATACAAGTGATCTCTCCTGGAGTAATGCATGCGCATATACAAGTGATCTCTCCTGGAGTAATGTATGCGCATATACAAGTGATCTCTCCTGGAGTACTGTATGCACATATACTACTGTTTTCTCTTGGAGTAATATATGGAAACATACTACTGTTCTTTTATGAAGTAATATATGCACATATACAAGTGATCTCTCCTGGAGTAATGTATGCACATATACAAGTGATCTCTCCTGGAGTAATATATGCACATATACAAGTGATCTCTCCTGGAGTAATATATGCACATATACAAGTGATCTCTCCTGGAGTAATGTATGCACATATCGAAGTATCTCTCCTGGAGTAATGTATGCACATATACAAGTGATCTCTCCAGGAGTAATACATGCACATATACAAGTGATCTCTCCTGGAGTAATGTATGCGCATATACAAGTGATCTCTCCTGGAGTAATCTATGCATATATACTACTGTTCTCTCCTGGAGTAATGTATGCACATATACAAGTGATCTCTCCTGCAGTAGTATGTGCACATTTACAAATGATCTCTCCTGGAGTAATGTATTTGCATAATCATATACAAGTGATCTCTCCTGGAGTAATGTATGCACATATACAAGTGATCTCTCCAGGAGTAATATATGCACATATACAAGAGGTCTCTCCTGGAGTAATGTATGCGCATATACAAGTGATCTCTCCTGGAGTAATGTATGCACATATACAAGTGATCTCTCCTGGAGTAATGTATGCACATATACAAGTGATCTCTCCTGCAGTAATATATGCGCATATACAAGTGATCAGTCCTGGAGTAACGCATCCACATATACTACAGTTTTCTCCTGGAGTAATATATGCAAACATACCACTGTTCTTTTCTGGAGTAATATATGCACATATACAAGTGATCTCTCCTGGAGTAATGTATGCACATATACAAGTGATCTCTCCTGGATTAATGTATACGCATATACAAGTGATCTCTCCTGGAGTAATGTATGCACATATACATGTGATCTCTCCTGGAGTAATGTATGCGCATATACAAGTGATCTCTCCTGGAGTAATGTATGCACATATACTCCTGTTTTCTCCTGGAGTAATATATGCAAACATACTACTGTTCTTTTCTGAAGTAATATATGCATATATACAAGTGATCTCTCCTGGAGTAATATATGCACATATACAAGTGATCTCTCCTGGAGTAATATATGCACATATACTACTGTTCTCTCCTGGAGTAATATTTGCACATACACAAGTGATCTCTCCTGGAGTAATATATATTCACATATACAAGTGATCTCTCCTGGAGTATTGTATGCACATATACATGTGATCTCTCCTGGAGTAATATATGCACATATACTACTGTTCTCTCCTGGAGTAATACATGCACATATACAAGTGATCTCTCCTGGAGTGATATATGCACATATACAAGTGATCTCTCCTGGAGTAATGTATCCACATATACAAGTGATCTCTCCTGGAGCAAATGTATGCGCATATACAAATGATCTCTCCTAGAGTAATATATGCACATATACAAGTGATCTCTCCTAGAGTAATATATGCACATATACAAGTGATCTCTCCTGGAGTAATGTCTGCACATATACAAGTGATCTCTCCTGGAGTAATATATGCGCATATACAAGTGATCTCTCCTGGAGTAATGTATGCGCATATACAAGTGATCTCTCCTGGAGTAATGTATGCGCATATACAAGTGAACTCTCCTGGAGTAATGTTTGCACATATACTACTGTTTTCTCCTGGAGTAATATATGCACATATACAAGTGATCTCTCCTGGAGTGATATATTCACATATACAAGTGATTTCTCCAGGAGTAATGTATGCACATATACTACTGTTTTCTCCTGGATTAATATATGCAAACATACTACTGTTCTTTTATGGAGAAATATATGCACATATACAAGTGATCTCTCCTGGAGTAATATATGCACATATACTACTGTTCTCTCCTGGAGTAATATATGCACATATACAAGTGATCTCTTCTGGAGTGATATATGCACATATACAAGTGATCTCTCCTGGAGTAATGTATGCACATATACAAGTGATCTCTCCTGGAGTAATGTATGTGCATATATAAGTGATCTCTCCTGGAGTAATGTATGCACATATACAAGTGATCTCTCCTGGAGTAATGTATGCACATATACTAATGTTCTCTCCTGGAGTAATATATGCACATATACTACTGTTCTCTCCTGGAGTAATGTATGCGCATATACAAGTGATCTCTCCTGGAGTAATGTATGCACATATACAAGTGATCTCTCCTGGAGTAATATATGCATGTATACAAGTGATCTCTCCTGGAGTAATGTATGCACATATACAAGTGATCTCTCCTGGAGTAATATATGCATATATACTACTGTTCTCTCCTGGAGTAATGTATGCACATATACAAGTGATCTCTCCTGCAGTAGTATATGCACATATACAAGTGATCTCTCCTGGACTAATGTGTGTGCATAATCATATACAAGTGATCTCTCCTGGAGTAATGTATGCACATATACAAGTGATCTCTCCTGGAGTAATGTATGCGCATATACAAGTGATCTCTCCTGGAGTAATATATGCACATATACTAATGTTCTCTCCTGGAGTAATATATGCACATATACTACTGTTCTCTCCTGGAGTAATATATGCACATATACAAGTGATCTCTCCTGGAGTAATATATGCACATATACAAGTGATCTCTTCTGGAGTAATGTATGCATATATACTAGTGATCTCTCCTGCAGTAATATTTGCGCATATACAAGTGATCTCTCCTGAAGTAATGTATGCTCATATACAAGTGATCTCTCCTAGAGTAATGTATGCGCATATACAAGTGATCTCTCCTTGAGTAATGTATGCGCATATACAAGTGATCTCTCCTGCAGTAATGTATGCGCATATACAAGTGATCTCCCCTGGAGTAATGTATGCACATATACTACTGTTTTCTCCTGGAGTAATATATGCAAACATACTACTGTTCTTTTCTGATGTAATATATGCACATATACAAGTGATCTCTCCTGGAGTAATGTATGCACATATACAAGTGATCTCTCCTGGAGTAATATATGCACATATACAAGTGATCTCTCCTGGATTAATATATGCTCATATACAAGTGATCTCTCCTGGAGTAATATATGCACATATACAAGTGATCTCTCCTGGAGTAATATATGCTCAAATACAAGTGATCTCTCCTGGAGTATTGTATGCACATATACAAGTGATCTCTCCTGGAGTAATATATGCAAATATACTACTGTTCTCTCCTGGAGTAATATATGCACATATACAAGTGATCCCTCCTGGAGTTATATATGCACATATACAAGTGATCTCTCCTTGAGTAATTTATGCACTTATACAAGTGATCTCTCCTCGAGTAATGTATGCACATATACTACTTTTTTCTCCTGAAGTAATATATGCAAACATACTACTGTTCTTTTCTGGAGTAATATATGCACATATACAAGTGATCTCTCCTGGAGTAATATATGCACATATACAAGTGATCTCTCCAGGAGTAATATATGCACATATACTACTGTTCTCTCCTGGAGTAATATATGCATATATACAAGTGATCTGTTCTGGAGTGATATATGCACATATACAAGTGATCTCTCCTGGAGTAATGTATGCACATATACAAGTGATTTCTCCTGGAGTAATGTATGCACATATACTACTGTTTTCTCCTGGAGTAATATATGCAAACATACTACTGTTCTTTTCTGGAGTAATATATGCACATATACAAGTGATCTCTACTGGAGTAATGTATGCACTTATACAAGTGATCTCTCCTGGAGTAATATATGCAAACATACTACTATTCTTTTCAGGAGTAATATATGCACATATACAAGTGATCTCTCCTGGAGTAATGTATGCACATATACAAGTGAGCTCTCATGGAGTAATGTATGCACATATACAAGTGATCTCTCCTGGAGTAATATATGCACATATACAAGTGATCTCTCCTGAAGTAATGTATGCACATATACAAGTGATCTCTCCTGGAGTAATGTATGCACATATACAAGTGATCTCTCCTGGAGTACTGTATGCGCATATATAAGTGATCTCTCCTGGAGTAATGTATGCACATATAGAAGTGATCTCTCCTGGAGTAATGTATGCACATATACTAATGTTCTCTACTGGAGTAATATATGCACATATACTACTGTTCTCTCCTGGAGTAATGTATGTGCATATACAAGTGATCTCTCCTGGAGTAATGTATGCACATATACAAGTGATCTCTCCTGGAGTAATATATGCACATTTACAAGTGATATCTCCTGGAGTAATGTATGCGCATATACAAGTGATCTCTCCTGGAGTAATATATGCATATATACTACTGTTCTCTCCTAGAGTAATATATGCACATATACAAGTGATCTCTCCTGCAGTAGTATATGCACATATACAAGTGATCTCTCCTGGACTAATGTGTGTGCATAATCATATACAAGTGATCTCTTCTGGAGTAATGTATGCACATATACAAGTGATCTCTCCTGTAGTAATATATGCACATATACAAGTGATCTCTCCTGGAGTAATGTATGCGCATATACAAGTGATCTCTCCTGGAGTAATATATGCACATATACTAATGTTCTCTCCTGGAGTAATATATGCACATATACTACTGTTCTCTCCTGGAGTAATGTATGTGCATATACAAGTGATCTCTCCTGGAGTAATGTATGCACATATACAAGTGATCTCTCCTGGAGTAATATATGCACATATACAAGTGATATCTCCAGGAGTAATGTATGCGCATATACAAGTGATCTCTCCTGGAGTGATATATGCACTTATACAAGTGATCTCTCCTTGAGTAATTTATGCACTTATACAAGTGATCTCTCCTCGAGTAATGTATGCACATATACTACTTTTTTCTCCTGGAGTAATATATGCAAACATACTACTGTTCTTTTCTGGAGTAATATATGCACATATACAAGTGATCTCTCCTGGAGTAATATATGCACATATACAAGTGATCTCTCCTGGAGTAATATATGCACATATACTACTGTTCTCTCCTGGAGTAATATATGCACATATACAAGTGATCTGTCATGGAGTGATATATGCACATATACAAGTGATCTCTCCTGGAGTAATGTATGCACATATACAAGTGATTTCTCCTGGAGTAATGTATGCACATATACTACTGTTTTCTCCTGGAGTAATATATGCAAACATACTACTGTTCTTTTCTGGAGTAATATATGCACATATACAAGTGATCTCTACTGGAGTAATGTATGCACATATGCAAGTGATCTCTCCTGGAGTAATATATGCAAACATACTACTATTCTTTTCAGGAGTAATATATGCACATATACAAGTGATCTCTCCTGGAGTAATGTATGCACATATACAAGTGATCTCTCATGGAGTAATGTATGCACCTATACAAGTGATCTCTCCTGGAGTAATATATGCACATATACAAGTGATCTCTCCAGGAGTAATGTATGCACATATACTAGTGATCTCTCCTTGCGTAATATTTGCGCATATACAAGTGATCTCTCCTGAAGTAATGTATGCTCATATACAATTGATCTCTCCTGGAGTAATGTATGCGCATATACAAGTGATCTCTCCTTGAGTAATGTATGCGCATATATAAGTGATCTCTCCTGGAGTAATGTATGCGCATATACAAGTGATCTCCCCTGGAGTAATGTATGCACATATACTACTGTTTTCTCCTGGAGTAATATATGCAAACATACTACTGTTCTTTTCTGATGTAATATATGCACATATACAAGTGATCTCTCCTGGAGTAATGTATGCACATATACAAGTGATCTCTCCTGGAGTAATATATGCACATATACAAGTGATCTCTCCTGGATTAATATATGCTCATATACAAGTGATCTCTCCTGGAGTAATATATGCACATATACAAGTGATCTCTCCTGGAGTAATATATGCTCAAATACAAGTGATCTCTCCTGGAGTATTGTATGCACATATACAAGTGATCTCTCCTGGAGTAATATATGCAAATATACTACTGTTCTCTCCTGGAGTAATATATGCACATATACAAGTGATCCCTCCTGGAGTGATATATGCACATATTCAAGTGATCTCTCCTTGAGTAATTTATGCACTTATACAAGTGATCTCTCCTCGAGTAATGTATGCACATATACTACTTTTTTCTCCTGGAGTAATATATGCAAACATACTACTGTTCTTTTCTGGAGTAATATATGCACATATACAAGTGATCTCTCCTGGAGTAATATATCTACATATACAAGTGATCTCTCCTGGAGTAATATATGCACATATACTACTGTTCTCTCCTGGAGTAATATATGCATATATGCAAGTGATCTGTCCTGGAGTGATATATGCACATATACAAGTGATCTCTCCTGGAGTAATGTATGCACATATACATGTGATTTCTCCTGGAGTAATGTATGCACATATACTACTGTTTTCTCCTGGAGTAATATATGCAAACATACTACTGTTCTTTTCTGGAGTAATATATGCACATATACAAGTGATCTCTACTGGAGTAATGTATGCACATATACAAGTGATCTCTCCTGGAGTAATATATGCAAACATACTACTATTCTTTTCAGGAGTAATATATGCACATATACAAGTGATCTCTCCTGGAGTAATGTATGCACATATACAAGTGATCTCTCATGGAGTAATGTATGCACATATACAAGTGATCTCTCCTGGAGTAATATATGCACATATACAAGTGATCTCTCCTGGAGTAATGTATGCACATATACAAGTGATCTCTCCTGGAGTAATGTATGCACATATACAAGTGATCTCTCCTGGAGTACTGTATGCGCATATATAAGTGATCTCTCCTGGAGTAATGTATGCACATATAGAAGTGATCTCTCCTGGAGTAATGTATGCACATATACTAATGTTCTCTACTGGAGTAATATATGCACATATACTACTGTTCTCTCCTGGAGTAATGTATGTGCATATACAAGTGATCTCTCCTGGAGTAATGTATGCACATATACAAGTGATCTCTCCTGGAGTAATATATGCACATTTACAAGTGATATCTCCTGGAGTAATGTATGCGCATATACAAGTGATCTCTCCTGGAGTAATATATGCATATATACTACTGTTCTCTCCTAGAGTAATGTATGCACATATACAAGTGATCTCTCCTGCAGTAGTATATGCACATATACAAGTGATCTCTCCTGGACTAACGTGTGTGCATAATCATATACAAGTGATCTCTTCTGGAGTAATGTATGCACATATACAAGTGATCTCTCCTGTAGTAATATATGCACATATACAAGTGATCTCTCCTGGAGTAATGTATGCGCATATACAAGTGATCTCTCCTGGAGTAATATATGCACATATACTAATGTTCTCTCCTGGAGTAATATATGCACATATACTACTGTTCTCTCCTGGAGTAATGTATGTGCATATACAAGTGATCTCTCCTGGAGTAATGTATGCACATATACAAGTGATCTCTCCTGGAGTAATATATGCACATATACAAGTGATATCTCCTGGAGTAATGTATGCGCATATACAAGTGATCTCTCCTGGAGTGATATATGCACTTATACAAGTGATCTCTCCTTGAGTAATTTATGCACTTATACAAGTGGTCTCTCCTCGAGTAATGTATGCACATATACTACTTTTTTCTCCTGGAGTAATATATGCAAACATACTACTGTTCTTTTCAGGAGTAATATATGCACATATACAAGTGATCTCTCCTGGAGTAATATATGCACATATACAAGTGATCTCTCCTGGAGTAATATATGCACATATACTTCTGTTCTCTCCTGGAGTAATATATGCACATATACAAGTGATCTGTCCTGGAGTGATATATGCACATATACAAGTGATCTCTCCTGGAGTAATGTATGCACATATACAAGTGATTTCTCCTGGAGTAATGTATGCACATATACTACTGTTTTCTCCTGGAGTAATATATGCAAACATACTACTGTTCTTTTCTGGAGTAATATATGCACATATACAAGTGATCTCTACTGCAGTAATGTATGCACATATACAAGTGATCTCTCCTGGAGTAATATATGCAAACATACTACTATTCTTTTCAGGAGTAATATATGCACATATACAAGTAATCTCTCCTGGAGTAATGTATGCACATATACAAGTGATCTCTCATGGAGTAATGTATGCACCTATACAAGTGATCTCTCCTGGAGTAATATATGCACATATACAAGTGATCTCTCCTGGAGTAATGTATGCACATATAGAAGTGATCTCTCCTGGAGTAATGTATGCACATATACTACTGTTCTCTCCTGGAGTAATATATGCACATATACTACTGTTCTCTCCTGGAGTAATGTATGTGCATATACAAGTGATCTCTCCTGGAGTAATGTATGCACATATACAAGTGATCTCTCCTGGAGTAATATATGCACATATACAAGTGATATCTCCAGGAGTAATGTATGCACATATACAAGTGATCTCTCCTGGAGTAATATATGCATATATACTACTGTTCTCTCCTAGAGTAATGTATGCACATATACAAGGTATCTCTCCTGCAGTAGTATATGCACATATACAAGTGATCTCTCCTGGACTAATGTGTGTGCATAATCATATACAAGTGATCTCTTCTGGAGTAATGTATGCACATATACAAGTGATCTCTCCTGGAGTAATATATGCACATATACAAGTGATCTCTCCTGGAGTAATGTATGCGCATATACAAGTGATCTCTCCTGGAGTAATATATGCACATATACTACTGTTCTCTCCTGGAGTAATATATGCACATATACAAGTGATCTCTTCTGGAGTGATATATGCACATATACAAGTGATCTCTCCTGGACTAATGTATGCACATATACAAGTGATCTCTCCTGGAGTAATGTATGCACATATACTTCTGTTTTCTCCTGGAGTAATTTATGCAAACATACTACTGTTCTTTTCTGGAGTAATATATGCACATATACAAGTGATCTCTCCTGGAGTAATATATGCACATATACAAGTGATCTCTCCTGGAGTAATATATGCACATATATTTCTGTTCTCTCCTGGAGTAATATATGCACATATACAAGTGATCTGTCCTGGAGTGATATATGCACATATACAAGTGATCTCTCCTGGAGTAATGTATGCACATATATAAGTGATTTCTCCTGGAGTAATGTATGCACATATACTACTGTTTTCTCCTGGAGTAATATATGCAAACATACTACTGTTCTTTTCTGGAGTAATATATGCACATATACAAGTGATCTCTACTGCAGTAATGTATGCACATATAGAAGTGATCTCTCCTGGAGTAATATATGCAAACATACTACTATTCTTTTCAGGAGTAATATATGCACATATACAAGTGATCTCTCCTGGAGTAATGTATGCACATATACAAGTGATCTCTCATGGAGTAATGTATGCACCAATACAAGTGATCTCTCCTGGAGTAATATATGCACATATACAAGTGATCTCTCCTGGAGTAATGTATGCACATATAGAAGTGATCTCTCCTGGAGTAATGTATGCACATATACTACTGTTCTCTCCTGGAGTAATATATGCACATATACTACTGTTCTCTCCTGGAGTAATGTATGCACATATACAAGTGATCCCTCCTGGAGTGATATATGCACATATACAAGTGATCTCTCCTTGAGTAATTTATGCACTTATACAAGTGATCTCTCCTCGAGTAATGTATGCACATATACTACTTTTTTCTCCTGGAGTAATATATGCAAACATACTACTGTTCTTTTCTAGAGTAATATATGCACATATACAAGTGATCTCTCCTGGAGTAATATATGCACATATACAAGTGATCTCTCCTGGAGTAATATATGCACATATACTACTGTTCTCTCCTGGAGTAATATATGCACATATACAATTGATCTGTCCTGGAGTGATATATGCACATATACAAGTGATCTCTCCTGGAGTAATGTATGCACATATACAAGTGATTTCTCCTGGAGTAATGTATGCACATATACTGCTGTTTTCTCCTGGAGTAATATATGCAAACATACTGCTATTCTTTTCAGGAGTAATATATGCACATATACAAGTGATCTCTCCTGGAGTAATGTATGCACATATACAATTGATCTCTCATGGAGTAATGTATGCACATATACAAGTGATCTCTCCTGGTGTAATATATGCACATATACAAGTGATCTCTCCTGAAGTAATGTATGCACATAAACAAGTGATCTCTCCTGGAGTAATGTATGCACATATGCAAGTGATCTCTCCTGGAGTACTGTATGCGCATATATAAGTGATCTCTCCTGGAGTAATGTATGCGCATATAGAAGTGATCTCTCCTGGAGTAATGTATGCACATATACTAATGTTCTCTCCTGGAGTAATATATGCACATATACTACTGTTCTCTCCTGGAGAAATGTATGTGCATATACAAGTGATCTCTCCAGGAGTAATGTATGCACATATACAAGTGATCTCTCCTGGAGTAATATATGCACATTTACAAGTGATATCTCCTGGAGTAATGTATGCGCATATACAAGTGATCTCTCCTGGAGTAATATATGCATATATTCTACTGATCTCTCCTAAAGTAATGTATGCACATATACAAGTGATCTCTCCTGCAGTAGTATATGCACATATACAAGTGATCTCTCCTGGACTAATGTGTGTGCATAATCATATACAAGTGATCTCTTCTGGAGTAATGTATGCACATATACAAGTGATCTCTCCTGGAGTAATATATGCACATATACTAATGTTCTCTCCTGGAGTAATGTATGTGCATATACAAGTGATCTCTCCTGGAGTAATGTATGCACATATACAAGTGATCTCTCCTGGAGTAATATATGCACATATACAAGTGATATCTCCTGGAGTAATGTATGCGCATATACAAGTGATCTCTCCTGGAGTGATATATGCACATATACAAGTGATCTCTCCTTGAGTAATTTATGCACTTATACAAGTGATCTCTCCTCGACTAATGTATGCACATATACTACTTTTTTCTCCTGGAGTAATATATGCAAACATACTACTGTTCTTTTCTGGAGTAATATATGCACATATACAAGTGATCTCTCCTGGAGTAATATATGCACATATACAAGTGATCTCTCCTGGAGTAATATATGCACATATACTACTGTTCTCTCCTGGAGTAATATCTGCACATATACAAGTGATCTGTCCTGGAGTGATATATGCACATATACAAGTGATCTCTCCTGGAGTAATGTATGCACATATACAAGTGATTTCTCCTGGAGAAATGTATGCACATATACTACTGTTTTCTCCGGGAGTAATATATGCAAACATACTACTGTTCTTTTCTGGAGTAATATATGCACATATACAAGTGATCTCTACTGGAGTAATGTATGCACATATTCAAGTGATCTCTCCTGGAGTAATGTATGCACATATACAAGTGATCTCTCCTGGAGTAATGTATGTGCATATATAAGTGATCTCTCCTGGAGTAATGTATGCACATATACTAATGTTCTCTCCTGGAGTAATATATGCACATATACTACTGTTCTCTCCTGGAGTAATGTATGCGCATACACAAGTGATCTCTCCTGGAGTAATGTATGTACATATACAAGTGATCTCTCCTGCAGTAGTATATGCACATATACAAGTGATGTCTCCTGGACTAATGTGTGGACATAATCATATACAAGTGATCTCTCCTGGAGTAATGTATGCACATATACAAGTGATCTCTCCTAGAGTAATGTATGCGCATATACAAGTGATCTCTCATGGAGTAATATATGCACATATACTAATGTTCTCTCCTGGAGTAATATATGCACATTTACTACTGTTCTCTCCTGGGGTAATATATGCACATATACAAGTGATCTCTCCTGGAGTAATATATGCACATATACAAGTGATCTCTTCTGGAGTAATGTTTGCACATATACAAGTGATCTCTCCTGCAGTAATATTTGCGCATATACAAGTGATCTCTCCTGGAGTAATGTATGCGCATATACAAGTGATCTCTCCTGGAGTAATGTATGCGCATATACAAGTGATCTCTCCTTGAGTAATGTATGCGCATATACAAGTGATCTCTCCTGGAGTAATGTATGCGCATATACAAGTGATCTCCCCTGGAGTAATATATGCACATATACAAGTGATCTCTCCTGGAGTAATATATGCACATATACAAGTGATCTCTCCTAGAGTAATGTATGCGCATATACAAGTGATCTCTCGTGGAGTAATATATGCACATATACTAATGTTCTCTCCTGGAGTAATATATGCACATTTACTACTGTTCTCTGCTTCGGTAATATATGCACATACACAAGTGATCTCTCCTGGAGTAATATATGCCCATATACAAGTGATCTCTTCTGGAGTAATGTTTGCACATATACAAGTGATCTCTCCTGGAGTAATAAATGCACATATACAAGTGATCTCTCCTGGAGTAATATATGCACATATAAAAGTGATCTCTTCTGGAGTAAAGTTTGCACATATACAAGTGATCTCTCCTGCAGTAATATTTGCTCATATACAAGTGATCTCTCCTGGAGTAATGTATGCGCATATACAAGTGATCTCTCCTGGAGTAATGTATGCGCATATACAAGTGATCTCTCCATGAGTAATGTATGCGCATATACAAGTGATCTCTCCTAGAGTAATGTATGCGCATATACAAGTGATCTCCCCTGGAGTAATATATGCACATATACAAGTGATCTCTCCTGGAGTAATGTATGCGCATATAAAAGTGATCTGTCATGGAGTAATATATGCACATATACTAATGTTCTCTCCTGGAGTAATATATGCACATTTACTACTGTTCTCTGCTGGGGTAATATATGCACATACCCAAGTGATCTCTCCTGGAGTAATATATGCACATATACAAGTAATCTCTTCCGGAGTAATGTTTGCACATATACAAGTGATCTCTCCTGGAGTAATATATGCACATATACAAGTGATCTCTCCTGGATTAATATAAGCTCATATACAAGTGATCTCTCCTGGAGTAATATATGCACATATACAAGTGATCTCTCCTGGAGTAATATATGCTCAAATACAAGTGATCTCTCCTGGAGTATTGTATGCACATATACAAGTGATCTCTCCTGGAGTAATATATGCAAATATACTACTGTTCTCTCCTGGAGTAATATATGCACATATACAAGTGATCCCTCCTGGAGTGATATATGCACATATACAAGTGATCTCTCCTTGAGTAATGTATGCACATATACAAGTGATCTCTCCTGCAGTAGTATATGCACATATACAAGTGATCTCTCCTGGACTAATGTGTGTGCATAATCATATACAAGTGATCTCTCCTGGAGTAATGTATGCACATATACAAGTGATCTCTCCAGGAGTAATGTATGCGCATATACAAGTGATCTCTCATGGAGTAATATATGCACATATACTAATGTTCTCTCCTGGAGTAATATATGCACATTTACTACTGTTCTCTCCTGGGGTAATATATGCACATATACAAGTGATCTCTCCTGGAGTAATATATGCACATATACAAGTGATCTCTTCTGGAGTAATGTTTGCACATATACAAGTGATCTCTCCAGCAGTAATATTTGCGCATATACAAGTGATCTCTCCTGGAGTAATGTATGCGCATATACAAGTGATCTCTCCTTGAGTAATGTATGCGCATATACAAGTGATATCTCCTTGAGTAATGTATGCGCATATACAAGTGATCTCTCCTGGAGTAATGTATGCGCATATACAAGTGATCTCCCCTGGAGTAATATATGCACATATACAAGTGATCTCTCCTGGAGTAATATATGCACATATACAAGTGATCTCTCCTGGAGTAATGTATGCGCATATACAAGTGATCTCTCGTGGAGTAATAAATGCACATATACTAATGTTCTCTCCTGGAGTAATATATGCACATTTACTACTGTTCTCTGCTGGGGTAATATATGCACATACACAAGTGATCTCTCCTGGAGTAATATATGCACATATACAAGTGATCTCTACTGGAGTAATGTATGCACATATACAAGTGATCTCTCCTGGAGTAATATATGCAAACATACTACTATTCTTTTCAGGAGTAATATATGCACATATAGAAGTGATCTCTCCTGGAGTAATGTATGCACATATACTAATGTTCTCTCCTGGAGTAATATATGCACATATACTACTGTTCTCTCCTGGAGTAAAGTATGCGCATACACAAGTGATCTCTCCTGGAGTAATGTATGCACATACACAAGTGATCTCTCCTGGAGTAATATATGCACATATACAAGTGATCTCTTCTGGAGTAATGTTTGCACATATACAAGTAATCTCTCCTGGAGTAATATATGCACATATTCAAGTGATCTCTCCTGGATTAATATATGTATATATTCTACTGATCTCTCCTAAAGTAATGTATGCACATATACAAGTGATCTCTCCTGCAGTAGTATATGCACATATACAAGTGATCTCTCCTGGACTAATGTGTGTGCATAATCATATACAAGTGATCTCTTCTGGAGTAATGTATGCACATATACAAGTGATCTCTCCTGGAGTAATATATGCACATATACAAGTGATCTCTCCTGGAGTATTGTATGCGCATATACAAGTGATCTCTCCTGGAGTAATATATGCACATATACTAATGTTCTCTCCTGGAGTAATGTATGTGCATATACAAGTGATCTCTCCTGGAGTAATGTATGCACATATACAAGTGATCTCTCCTGGAGTAATATATGCACATATACAAGTGATATCTCCTGGAGTAATGTATGCGCATATACAAGTGATCTCTCCTGGAGTGATATATGCACATATACAAGTGATCTCTCCTTGAGTAATTTATGCACTTATACAAGTGATCTCTCCTCGAGTAATGTATGCACATATACTACTTTTTTCTCCTGGAGTAATATATGCAAACATACTACTGTTCTTTTCTGGAGTAATATATGCACATATACAAGTGATCTCTCCTTGAGTAATATATGCACATATACAAGTGATCTCTCCTTGAGTAATATATGCACATATACTACTGTTCTCTCCTGGAGTAATATCTGCACATATACAAGTGATCTGTCCTGGAGTGATATATGCACATATACAAGTGATCTCTCCTGGAGTAATGTATGCACATATACAAGTGATTTCTCCTGGAGTAATGTATGCACATATACTACTGTTTTCTCCTGGAGTAATATATGCAAACATACTACTGTTCTTTTCTGGAGTAATATATGCACATATACAAGTGATCTCTACTGGAGTAATGTATGCACATATACAAGTGATCTCTCCTGGAGTAATGTATGCACATATACAAGTGATCTCTCCTGGAGTAATGTATGTGCATATATAAGTGATCTCTCCTGGAGTAATGTATGCACATATACTAATGTTCTCTCCTGGAGTAATATATGCACATATACTACTGTTCTCTCCTGGAGTAATGTATGCGCATACACAAGTGATCTCTCCTGGAGTAATGTATGCACATATACAAGTGATCTCTCCTGGAGTAATATATGCACATATACAAGTGATCTCTCCTGGAGTAATGTATGCGCATATACAAGTGATCTCTCCAGGAGTAATATATGCATATATATATACTACTGTTCTCTCCTGGAGTAATGTATGCACATATACAAGTGATCTCTCCTGCAGTAGTATATGCACATATACAAGTGATGTCTCCTGGACTAATGTGTGGACATAATCAAATACAAGTGATCTCTCCTGGAGTAATGTATGCACATATACAAGTGATCTCTCCTGGAGTAATGTATGCGCATATACAAGTGATCTCTCATGGAGTAATGTATGCGCATATACAAGTGATCTCTCCTGGAGTAATGTATGCGCATATACAAGTGATCTCTCCTTGAGTAATGTATGCGCATATACAAGTGATCTCTCCTGGAGTAATGTATGCGCATATACAAGTGATCTCCCCTGGAGTAATATATGCACATATACAAGTGATCTCTCCTGGAGTAATATATGCACATATACAAGTGATCTCTCCTAGAGTAATGTATGCGCATATACAAGTGATCTCTCGTGGAGTAATATATGCACATATACTAATGTTCTCTCCTGGAGTAATATATGCACATTTACTACTGTTCTCTGCTTGGGTAATATATGCACATACACAAGTGATCTCTCCTGGAGTAATATATGCACATATACAAGTGATCTCTTCTGGAGTAATGTTTGCACATATACAAGTGATCTCTCCTGGAGTAATAAATGCACATATACAAGTGATCTCTCCTGGAGTAATATATGCACATATACAAGTGATCTCTTCTGGAGTATAGTTTGCACATATACAAGTGATCTCTCCTGCAGTAATATTTGCGCATATACAAGTGATCTCTCCTGGAGTAATGTATGCACATATACAAGTGATCTCTCCTGCAATAGTATATGCACATATACAAGTGATCTCTCCTGGACTAATGTGTGTGCATAATCATATACAAGTGATCTCTCCTGGAGTAATGTATGCACATATACAAGTGATCTCTCCAGGAGTAATGTATGCGCATATACAAGTGATCTCTCATGGAGTAATATATGCACATATACTAATGTTCTCTCCTGGAGTAATATATGCACATTTACTACTGTTCTCTCCTGGGGTAATATATGCACATATACAATTGATCTCTCCTGGAGTAATATATGCACATATACAAGTGATCTCTTCTGGAGTAATGTTTGCACATATACATGTGATCTCTCCAGCAGTAATATTTACGCATATACAAGTGATCTCTCCTGGAGTAATGTATGCGCATATACAAGTGATCTCTCCTGGAGTAATGTATGCGCATATACAAGTGATATCTCCTTGAGTAATGTATGCGCATATACAAGTGATCTCTCCTGGAGTAATGTATGCGCATATACAAGTGATCTCCCCTGGAGTAATATATGCAGATATACAAGTGATCTCTCCTGGAGTAATATATGCACATATACAAGTGATCTCTCCTGGAGTAATGTATGCGCATATACAAGTGATCTCTCGTGGAGTAATAAATGCACATATACTAATGTTCTCTCCTGGAGTAATATATGCACATTTACTACTGTTCTCTGCTGGGGTAATATATGCACATACACAAGTGATCTCTCCTGGAGTAATATATGCACATATACAAGTGATCTCTACTGGAGTAATGTATGCACATATACAAGTGATCTCTCCTGGAGTAATATATGCAAACATACTACTATTCTTTTCAGGAGTAATATATGCACATATAGAAGTGATCTCTCCTGGAGTAATGTATGCACATATACTAATGTTCTCTCCTGGAGTAATATATGCACATATACTACTGTTCTCTCCTTGAGTAAAGTATGCGCATACACAAGTGATCTCTCCTGGAGTAATGTATGCACATACACAAGTGATCTCTCCTGGAGTAATACATGCACATATACAAGTGATCTCTTCTGGAGTAATGTTTGCACATATACAAGTGATCTCTCCTGGAGTAATATATGCACATATTCAAGTGATCTCTCCTGGATTAATATATGCATATATTCTACTGATCTCTCCTAAAGTAATGTATGCACATATACAAGTGATCTCTCCTGCAGTAGTATATGCACATATACAAGTGATCTCTCCTGGACTAATGTGTGTGCATAATCATATATAAGTGATCTCTTCTGGAGTAATGTATGCACATATACAAGTGATCTCTCCTGGAGTAATATATGCACATATACAAGTGATCTCTCCTGGAGTATTGTATGCGCATATACAAGTGATCTCTCCTGGAGTAATATATGCACATATACTAATGTTCTCTCCTGGAGTAATGTATGTGCATATACAAGTGATCTCTCCTGGAGTAATGTATGCACATATACAAGTGATCTCTCCTGGAGTAATATATGCACATATACAAGTGATATCTCCTGGAGTAATGTATGCGCATATACAAGTGATCTCTCCTGGAGTGATATATGCACATATACAAGTGATCTCTCCTTGAGTAATTTATGCACTTATACAAGTGATCTCTCCTCGAGTAATGTATGCACATATACTACTTTTTTCTCCTGGAGTAATATATGCAAACATACTACTGTTCTTTTCTGGAGTAATATATGCACATATACAAGTGATCTCTCCTGGAGTAATATATGCACATATACAAGTGATCTCTCCTGGAGTAATATATGCACATATACTACTGTTCTCTCCTGGAGTAATATCTGCACATATACAAGTGATCTGTCCTGGAGTGATATATGCACATATACAAGTGATCTCTCCTGGAGTAATGTATGCACATATACAAGTGATCTCTCCTGGAGTAATGTATGTGCATATATAAGTGATCTCTCCTGGAGTAATGTATGCACATATACTAATGTTCTCTCCTGGAGTAATATATGCACATATACTACTGTTCTCTCCTGGAGTAATGTATGCGCATACACAAGTGATCTCTCCTGGAGTAATGTATGCACATATACAAGTGATCTCTCCTGGAGTAATATATGCACATATACAAGTGATCTCTCCTGGAGTAATGTATGCGCATATACAAGTGATCTCTCCAGGAGTAATATATGCATATATATATACTACTGTTCTCTCCTGGAGTAATGTATGCACATATACAAGTGATCTCTCCTGCAGTAGTATATACACATATACAAGTGATGTCTCCTGGACTAATGTGTGGACATAATCAAATACAAGTGATCTCTCCTGGAGTAATGTATGCACATATACAAGTGATCTCTCCTGGAGTAATGTATGCGCATATACAAGTGATCTCTCATGGAGTAATATATGCACATATACTAATGTTCTCTCCTGGAGTAATATATGCACATTTACTACTGTTCTCTCCTGGGGTAATATATGCACATATACAAGTGATCTCTCCTGGAGTAATATATGCACATATACAAGTGATCTCTTCTGGAGTAATGTATGCGCATATACAAGTGATCTCTCCTGGAGTAATGTATGCGCATATACAAGTGATCTCTCCTTGAGTAATGTATGCGCATATACAAGTGATCTCTCCTGGAGTAATGTATGCGCATATACAAGTGATCTCCCCTGGAGTAATATATGCACATATACAAGTGATCTCTCCTGGAGTAATATATGCACATATACAAGTGATCTCTCCTAGAGTAATGTATGCGCATATACAAGTGATCTCTCGTGGAGTAATATATGCACATATACTAATGTTCTCTCCTGGAGTAATATATGCACATTTACTACTGTTCTCTGCTTGGGTAATATATGCACATACACAAGTGATCTCTCCTGGAGTAATATATGCACATATACAAGTGATCTCTTCTGGAGTAATGTTTGCACATATACAAGTGATCTCTCCTGGAGTAATAAATGCACATATACAAGTGATCTCTCCTGGAGTAATATATGCACATATACAAGTGATCTCTTCTGGAGTAAAGTTTGCACATATACAAGTGATCTCTCCTGCAGTAATATTTGCGCATATACAAGTGATCTCTCCTGGAGTAATGTATGCGCATATACAAGTGATCTCTCCTGGAGTAATGTATGCGCATATACAAGTGATCTCTCCTTGAGTAATGTATGCGCATATACAAGTGATCTCTCCTAGAGTAATGTATGCGCATATACAAGTGATCTCCCCTGGAGTAATATATGCACATATACAAGTGATCTCTCCTGGAGTAATGTATGCGCATATACAAGTGATCTCTCATGGAGTAATATATGCACATATACTAATGTTCTCTCCTGGAGTAATATATGCACATTTACTACTGTTCTCTGCTGGGGTAATATATGCACATACCCAAGTGATCTCTCCTGGAGTAATATATGCACATATACAAGTAATCTCTTCCGGAGTAATGTTTGCACATATACAAGTGATCTCTCCTGGAGTAATATATGCACATATACAAGTGATCTCTCCTGGATTAATATAAGCTCATATACAAGTGATCTCTCCTGGAGTAATATATGCACATATACAAGTGATCTCTTCTGGAGTAATATATGCTCAAATACAAGTGATCTCTCCTGGAGTATTGTATGCACATATACAAGTGATCTCTCCTGGAGTAATATATGCAAATATACTACTGTTCTCTCCTGGAGTAATATATGCACATATACAAGTGATCCCTCCTGGAGTGATATATGCACATATACAAGTGATCTCTCCTTGAGTAATGTATGCACATATACAAGTGATCTCTCCTGCAGTAGTATATGCACATATACAAGTGATCTCTCCTGGACTAATGTGTGTGCATAATCATATACAAGTGATCTCTCATGGAGTAATGTATGCACATATACAAGTGATCTCTCCTGGAGTAATGTATGCGCATATACAAGTGATCTCTCATGGAGTAATATATGCACATATACTAATGTTCTCTCCTGGAGTAATATATGCACATTTACTACTGTTCTCTCCTGGGGTAATATATGCACATATACAAGTGATCTCTCCTGGAGTAATATATGCACATATACAAGTGATCTCTTCTGGAGTAATGTTTGCACATATACAAGTGATCTCTCCAGCAGTAATATTTGCGCATATACAAGTGATCTCTCCTGGAGTAATGTATGCGCATATACAAGTGATCTCTCCTGGAGTAATGTATGCGCATATACAAGTGATATCTCCTTGAGTAATGTATGCGCATATACAAGTGATCTCTCCTGGAGTAATGTATGCGCATATACAAGTGATCTCCCCTGGAGTAATATATGCACATATACAAGTGATCTCTCCTGGAGTAATATATGCACATATACAAGTGATCTCTCCTGGAGTAATGTATGCGCATATACAAGTGATCTCTCGTGGAGTAATAAATGCACATATACTAATGTTCTCTCCTGGAGTAATATATGCACATTTACTACTGTTCTCTGCTGGGGTAATATATGCACATACACAAGTGATCTCTCCTGGAGTAATATATGCACATATACAAGTGATCTCTACTGGAGTAATGTATGCACATATACAAGTGATCTCTCCTGGAGTAATATATGCAAACATACTACTATTCTTTTCAGGAGTAATATATGCACATATAGAAGTGATCTCTCCTGGAGTAATGTATGCACATATACTAATGTTCTCTCCTGGAGTAATATATGCACATATACTACTGTTCTCTCCTGGAGTAAAGTATGCGCATACACAAGTGATCTCTCCTGGAGTAATGTATGCACATACACAAGTGATCTCTCCTGGAGTAATATATGCACATATACAAGTGATCTCTTCTGGAGTAATGTTTGCACATATACAAGTGATCTCTCCTGGAGTAATATATGCACATATACAAGTGATCTCTCCTGGATTAATATATGCTCATATACAAGTGATCTCTCCTGGAGTAATATATGCACATATACAATTGATCTCTCCTGGAGTAATATATGCTCAAATACAAGTGATCTCTCCTGGAGTATTGTATGCACATATACAAGTGATCTCCCCTGGAGTAATATATGCAAATATACTACTGTTCTCTCCTGGAGTAATATATGCACATATACAAGTGATCCCTCCTGGACTAATGTGTGTGCATAATCATATACAAGTGATCTCTTCTGGAGTAATGTATGCACATATACAAGTGATCTCTCCTGGAGTAATATATGCACATATACAAGTGATCTGTCCTGGAGTAATGTATGCGCATATACAAGTGATCTCTCCTGGAGTAATATATGCACATATACTAATGTTCTCTCCTGGAGTAATGTATGTGCATATACAAGTGATCTCTCCTGGAGTAATGTATGCACATATACAAGTGATCTCTCCTGGAGTAATATATGCACATATACAAGTGATATCTCCTGGAGTAATGTATGCGCATATACAAGTGATCTCTCCTGGAGTGATATATGCACATATACAAGTGATCTCTCCTTGAGTAATTTATGCACTTATACAAGTGATCTCTCCTCGAGTAATGTATGCACATATACTACTTTTTTCTCCTGGAGTAATATATGCAAACATACTACTGTTCTTTTCTGGAGTAATATATGCACATATACAAGTGATCTCTCCTGGAGTAATATATGCACATATACAAGTGATCTCTCCTGGAGTAATATATGCACATATACTACTGTTCTCTCCTCGAGTAATATATGCACATATACAAGTGATCTGTCCTGGAGTGATATATGCACATATACAAGTGATCTCTCCTGGAGTAATGTATGCACATATACAAGTGATTTCTCCTGGAGTAATGTATGCACATATACTACTGTTTTCTCCTGGAGTAATATATGCAAACATACTACTGTTCTTTTCAGGAGTAATATATGCACATATACAAGTGATCTCTCCTGGAGTAATGTATGCACATATACAAGTGATCTCTCATGGAGTAATGTATGCACCTATACAAGTGATCTCTCCTGGAGTAATATATGCACCTATACAAGTGATCTCTCCTGGAGTAATGTATGCACATATACAAGTGATCTCTCCTGGAGTAATGTATGCGCATATATAAGTGATCTCTCCTGGAGTAATGTATGCACATATAGAAGTGATCTCTCCTGGAGTAATGTATGCACATATACTAATGTTCTCTCCTGGAGTAATATATGCACATATACTACTGTTCTCTCCTGGAGTAATGTATGTGCATATACAAGTGATCTCTCCTCGAGTAATGTATGCACATATACAAGTGATCTCTCCTGGAGTAATATATGCACATATACAAGTGATATCTCCTGGAGTAATGTATGCACATATACAAGTGATCTCTCCTGGAGTAATATATGCATATATACTACTGTTCTCTCCTAGAGTAATGTATGCACATATACAAGTGATCTCTCCTGCAGTAGTATATGCACATATACAAGTGATCTCTCCTGGACTAATGTGTGTGCATAATCATATACAAGTGATCTCTTCTGGAGTAATGTATGCACATATACAAGTGATCTCTCCTGGAGTAATATATGCACATATACAAGTAATCTCTCCTGGAGTAATGTATGCGCATATACAAGTGATCTCTCCTGGAGTAATATATGCACATATACTACTGTTCTCTCCTGGAGTAATATATGCACATATACAAGTGATCTCTTCTGGAGTGATATATGCACATATACAAGTGATCTCTCCTGGACTAATGTATGCACATATACAAGTGATCTCTCCTGGAGTAATGTATGCACATATACTTCTGTTTTCTCCTGGAGTAATTTATGCAAACATACTACTGTTCTTTTCTAGAGTAATATATGCAGATATACAAGTGATCTCTCCTGGAGTAATGTATGCACATATACAAGTGATATCTCATGGAGTTATGTATGCAAATATACAAGTGATCTCTCTTGGAGTAATATATGCACATATACAAGTGATCTCTCCTGGAGTAATGTATGCACATATACAAGTGATCTCTCCTGGAGTAATGTATGCACATATACAAGTGATCTCTCCTGGAGTAATGTATGTGCATATATAAGTGATCTCTCCTGGAGTAATGTATGCACATATACAAGTGATCTCTCCTGGAGTAATGTATGCACATATACTAATGTTCTCTCCTGGAGTAATATATGCACATATACTACTGTTCTCTCCTGGAGTAATGTATGCGCATATACAAGTGATCTCTCCTGGAGTAATGTATGCACATATACAAGTGATCTCTCCTGGAGTAATATATGCACATATACAAGTGATCTCTCCTGGAGTAATGTATGCGCATATACAAGTGATCTCTCCAGGAGTAATATATGCATATATACTACTGTTCTCTCCTGGAGTAATGTATGCACATATACAAGTGATCTCTCCTGCAGTAGTATATGCACATATACAACTGATCTCTCCTGGACTAATGTGTGTGCATAATCATATACAAGTGATCTCTCCTGGAGTAATGTATGCACATATACAAGTGATCTCTCCTGGAGTAATGTATGCGCATATACAAGTGATCTTTCATGGAGTAATATATGCACATATACTAATGTTCTCTCCTGGAGTAATATATGCACATTTACTACTGTTCTCTCCTGGGGTAATATATGCACATATACAAGTGATCTCTCCTGGAGTAATATATGCACATATACAAGTGATCTCTTCTGGAGTAATGTTTGCACATATACAAGTGATCTCTCCTGCAGTAATATTTGCGCATATACAAATGATCTCTCCTGGAGTAATGTATGCGCATATACAAGTGATCTCTCCTGGAGTAATGTATGCGCATATACAAGTGATCTCCCCTTGAGTAATATATGCACATATACAAGTGATCTCTCCTGGAGTAATATATGCACATATACAAGTGATCTCTCCTGGAGTAATGTATGCGCATATACAAGTGATCTCTCATGGAGTAATATATGCACATATACTAATGTTCTCTCCTGGAGTAATATATGCACATTTACTACTGTTCTCTCCTGGGGTAATATATGCACATACACAAGTGATCTCTCCTGGAGTAATATATGCACATATACAAGTGATCTCTTCTGGAGTAATGTTTACACATATACAAGTGATCTCTCCTGCAGTAATATTTGCGCATATACAAGTGATCTCTCCTGGAGTAATGTATGTGCATATACAAGTGATCTCTCCTGGAGTAATGTATGCGCATATACAAGTGATCTCTCCTTGAGTAATGTATGCGCATATACAAGTGATCTCTCCTGGAGTAATGTATGCGCATATACAAGTGATCTCTCCTGGAGTAATATATGCACATATACAACTGTTTTCTCCTGGAGTAATATATGCAAACATACTACTGTTCTTTTCTGATGTAATATATGCACATATACAAGTGATCTCTCCTGGAGTAATGTATGCACATATACAAGTGATCTCTCCTAGAGTAATATATGCACATATACAAGTGATCTCTCCTGGAGTAATAAATGCTCAAATACAAGTGATCTCTCCTGGAGTATTGTATGCACATATACAAGTGATCTCTCCTGGAGTAATATATGCACATATACTACTGTTCTCTCCTGGAGTAATATATGCACATATACAAGTGATCTCTCCTGGAGTGATATATGCACATATACAAGTGATCTCTCCTTGAGTAATTTATGCACTTATACAAGTGATCTCTCCTCGAGTAATGTATGCACATATACTACTTTTTTCTCCTGGAGTAATATATGCAAACATACTTCTGTTCATTTCTGGAGTAATATATGCACATATACAAGTGATCTCTCCTGGAGTAATATATGCACATATACAAGTGATCTCTCCTGGAGTAATATATGCACATATACTACTGTTCTCTCCTGGAGTAATATATGCACATATACAAGTGATCTGTCCTGGAGTGATATATGCACATATACAAGTGATCTCTCCTGGAGTAATGTATGCACATATACAAGTGATTTCTCCTGGAGTAATGTATGCACATATACTACTGTTTTCTCCTCGAGTAATATATGCAAACATACTACTGTTCTTTTCTGGAGTAATATATGCACATATACAAGTGATCTCTCCTGGAGTAATGTATGCATATATACAAGTGATCTCTCCAGGAGTAATATATGCAAACATACTACTGTTCTTTTCTGGAGTAATATATGCACATATACAAGTGATCTCTCCTGGAGTAATGTATGCACATATACAAGTGATCTCTCATGGACTAATGTATGCACATATACAAGTGATCTCTCCTGGAGTAATATATGCACATATACAAGTGATCTCTCCTGGAGTAATTTTAGCACATATACAAGTGATCTCTCCTGGAGTAATGTATGCACATATACAAGTGATCTCTCCTGGAGTAATGTATGCGCATATAAAAGTGATCTCTCCTGGAGTAATGTATGCACATATAGAAGTGATCTCTCCTGGAGTAATGTATGCACATATACTACTGTTCTCTCCTGGAGTAATATATGCACATATACTACTGTTCTCTCCTGGAGTAATGTATGTGCATATATAAGTGATCTCTCCTGGAGTAATGTATGCACATATACAAGTGATCTCTCCTGGAGTAATATATGCACATATACAAGTGATATCTCCTGGAGTAATGTATGCATATATACTACTGTTCTCTCCTAGAGTAATGTATGCACATATACAAGTGATCTCTCCTGCAGTAGTATATGCACATATACAAGTGTTCTCTCCTGGACTAATGTGTGTGCATAATCATATACAAGTGATCTCTCCTCGAGTAATGTATGCACATATACAAGTGATCTCTCCTGGAGTAATATATTCACATATACAAGTGATCTCTCCTTGAGTAATGTATGCGCATATACATGTGATCTCTCCTGGAGTAATATATGCACATATACTACTGTTCTCTCCTGGAGTAATATTTGCACATATACTACTGTTCTCTCTTTGAGTAATGTATGCGCATATACAAGTGATCTCTCCTGGAGTAATGTATGCACATATACAAGTTATCTCTCCTGGAGTAATATATGCACATATACAAGTGATCTCTCCTGGAGTAATGTATGCGCATATAGAAGTGATCTCTCCTGGAGTAATATATGCACATATACTACTGTTTTCTCCTGGAGTAATATATGCAAACATACTACTGTTCTTTTCTGATGTAATATATGCACATATACAAGTGATCTCTCCTGGAGTAATGTATGCACATATACAAGTGATCTCTCCTAGAGTAATATGTGCACATATACAAGTGATCTCTCCTGGAGTAATAAATGCTCAAATACAAGTGATCTCTCCTGGAGTATTGTATGCACATATACAAGTGATCTCTCCTGGAGTAATATATGCACATATACTACTGTTCTCTCCTGGAGTAATATATGCACATATACAAGTGATCTCTCCTGGAGTGATATATGCACATATACAAGTAATCTCTCCTGGAGTAATATATGCACATATACAAGTGATCTCTCCTGGAGTAATGTATGCGCATATAGAAGTGATCTCTCCTGGAGTAATATATGCACATATACTACTGTTCTCTCCTGGAGTGATATATGCACATATACTACTGTTCTCTCTTTGAGTAATGTATGCGCATATACAAGTGATCTCTCCTGGAGTAATGTATGCACATATACAAGTGATCTCTCCTGGAGTAATATATGCACATATACAAGTGATCTCTCCTGGAGTAATGTATGCACATATTCAAGTGATTTCTCCTGGAGTAATGTATGCACATATACTACTGTTCTCTCCTGGAGTGATATATGCACATATACTACTGTTCTCTCTTTGAGTAATGTATGCGCATATACAAGTGATCTCTCCTGGAGTAATATATGCACATATACAAGTGATCTCTACTGGAGTAATGTATGCACATATACAAGTGATCTATCCTGCAGTAGTATATGCACATATACAAGTGATCTCTCCTGGACTAATGTGTGTGCATAATCATATACAAGTGATCTCTCCTAGAGTAATGTATGCACATATACAAGTGATCTCTACTGGAGTAATATATGCGCATATAGAAGTGATCTCTCCTGGAGTAATATATGCACATATACTACTCTTCACTCCTGGAGTAATATATGCACATATACTACTGTTCTCTCCTTGAGTAATATATGCACATATACTACTGTTCTCTCCTGGAGTAATATATACACATATACAAGTGATCTCTCCTGGAGTAATGTATGCACATATACAAGTGATCTCTCCTGGAGTAATGTATGCACATATACAAGTGATCTCTCCTGGAGTAATATATGAGCATATACAAGTGATCTCTCCTGTAGTAATGTATGCGCATATACAAGTGATCTCTCCTGGAGTAATGTATGCGCATATACAAGTGATCTCTCCTGGAGTAATGTATGCGCATATACAAGTGATCTCTCCTGGAGTAATGTACGTGCATTTACATTTGATCTCTCCTGGAGTAATGTATGCGCATATACAAGTGATCTCTCCTGGAGTAATGTACGTGCATTTACAAGTGATCTCTCCTGGAGTATTGTATGCGCATATACAAGAGATCTCTCCTGGAGTAATGTATGCACTTCCTGTATACTACTGTTCTCACCTGTCGTAGGGCAGACACATATACTACTGTTCTTTCCTGGAGTAAAGCAGGCGCATATACTACTGTTCTCTCCTGGAGTAAAGCAGGCACATATACTACTATTCTCTCCTGTTGTAAGGCATGCACATATGAGTGGTACCCCAGAAACTGAAAGTACCACTTTTGCTAGTATGCCCTAGTGTCTAAATATAATGTAATGTAAATGCACGTGGGTCTGCACTGTTTGGCGTTAATGACAGTGGACATTGAGGACGGCTGCAGAGGTGGACGTGCGGCGGAACGGACAGTTGACTGAAAATGGCAGTTGGCTGCTTGAGCTCACAGTCCCAGCAGAAAGCATCCAGGACATGCATAGAGACTCACCGGCCATTATACAGTGCTAAGGCAGCGTTTGTCCTGGTGAAAGCTGCGCTGGGTGACTTAGTGGAACAACGATAGTCGGCTCTGAGTTGCCGGTAACAGAGCTGGGAGAGGCTGCCCTGTGAGACCTGCTGCCTTCTAGACAACAGTGACGGGAGGCAGTTTTAAGGACCTGTACACGGGGCTACTGCGCAGTTCCGGAGGCGAGCTTGACAGGGAGAGAGGTGCGTCACCCTGCTGTTACCTGAAAGAAGGTCCAAAGAGCCGTGGACAGTCAGGAGCTGGTAGAAAGCTGACACAAACCGAACTAAGCCACAGTAACAGTCACTGGCAGTGGAAATCAGACTTAAACTTATCGGACTTTACTAGTTAGTGAACAAATACCGAAAGGAGTAAGAGTAAGTGACCACCAACGTATACCAACCCTACCTTTCCGGTAACTAATTGTGCACCAACAATAAAGCGCTAGACTTTTATTGGGGGAACTTTACTTACCTGATTGTTATTAGTGCAGTGTAATACTAAGTTAGAGTACAACGTTAATGGATAAGACAGAATATATAGAATAGTAATATTACATTGAGTAAATGTTATGTTTGAAGCATACTTGCCTACCCTCCCGATTTGGTCGGGAGCCTCCCGAAAATCGGGTGCCGCTCCCAACCTCCCGGGAAGGGCCCCTGCTTCACACTGCCTGTAATATCGGCAGTGTGTAGTGGGGGTGGGGCCAAAATGCCGTGATTGCGTGGCTCCGCCCCCCGCCCGCAAACTCTCATCCACTGGCCGGCCCCGCCCCTGTTTGTTGGCCACGCCCCCCAGTCATGCCGATCTGGCTGCTCCCTCCCGGAAGGGGCAGCCAGATTGTCGGCAAGTATGGTTTGAAGTGATTGGAGGAATTGATAAATATACTAACCTTTGGGATTCCACAGGGATCCAGGTGCATCCAGTGATTGCACGAGCTGCTGAGTTCCTGTAAAATAAAAATACAAATGTTATTGTAATGTGATTTGATGTTATGTATATTGTGAAAGTAAATGTAAAGGAAGATTTACAGTAAATGATCTTTGCAATAACCTTAAATAAACCAACACAGCTTACCAAAGTGCAATGTGCTTACCTCCTTACCTCTCTGTAAAGAAGGAAGAACTAGGGATTACTACACCTATCATTAGCTTTACCCCATAAATTTGGGGTGTTACACATATACTACTGTTCTCTCCTGGAGTAATGCATACTCATATATTATTGTTCTCTACTGGAGTATAGCAGTCGCATATACTACTATTCACTCCTGAAGTAAAGGAGGAATATATAATACTGTTTTCTTCTGAATTAAAGTGGGAACATGTTGTACTATTCTCTCCATGAATAAAGCATGAACATATACTACTGTTCACTCCTGGAGTAAAACATACTCATATACTACTATACATTCTTGGAGTTATGCATACTCATATATTACTGTTCTCTACTGAAGTAGAGCAGGCACATGTACTATTGTTCTCTCCTGGAGTAAAGCATATTATTGTGTATGAATTGTGTGTACTGTAACTTTAGCATTTACTTCTACCACTGTCAAGCCACATCTTCAAGAGTACTATAACTCATGCACATATACTACTGTTCTCTCCTGGAGTAATACAGTATATGCACATATACTACTGTTCTCTGCTGGAGTAATACAGTATATGCACATATACTACTGTTCTCTCCTGGAGTAAAGCAGGAGCATATACTATGTTCGTGAAGCAGATGCATATACTACTGTTCTCTCCAGGGGGTCAAGTTACTAAGCAGTGTTATGAGACAGAGTGAAAAGTGATAACTCTGTGATAAGGTACCAGCCAATCAGCTCCCAACTGTCATTTTTCAAACACAGCCTGTGAGATGACAGTTGGGGAGATGATTGGCTGGCACCTTATCACTTACTTATCACTTTTCACTCTGTCTCATAACACTGCTTAGTAACTAGACCCCCCAGGAGTGAAGCAGGCCCATATACTACTGTTCTCTACTGGATTAAAGAGGGCACATACTACAACTTGTTGTATGGCCAGCTCCATAAACAAAGCAAAATACACAGCTTTTGGGGGGCGCATTTTGCGCTTGTGATTTACATGCACATTCCATCCAACTGTTCTTGAGCCCCTAATTGCATTTTACATAGTAATTTTCTTTTATTGCAGTGTGGAAAAATAAAATCCTGTGTTCTGCATGGTTTTCATATGGAAGTCAGGGAGGGATATCTCTATCCATAAAAAAAAATTTCTGTGAAATTATTGATTCATCAGATACAAATATAGTCATCAGTAAATTATGTAAATTTAAAGACTACTTGCCCCTCTAGACTATGGATCATTTAATTTTGATGCATTATCATATTACATAGATAATATGTTAGTAAACATTGGTATTTCTCAGAATAGTTTTAAAAGTCTGTAAAAAAAAAAAAGATTTCTGAGCTCAGAATTCACTTAAAGTTCCTTCCAATGTAGGACAATCTCGTTGGCACGAGACAGTGATGTCATACAGTTAAAGTAAAGATATTATGGCTTTTAACTAATGTTTAGGTTAAAAAAGAAGCCATCTGTTTTAGGGATTTAACACCTATACTCAACAGGGGCATGGCCAAAACGTTTGCATTCTGGAATTATTCTAAAAAGTATCTGCCAAATATAAGAAACAGCTGCAACTACTTTGTTTGCAAACTTGGATGGGGCTGGAAAAATACCACTTTACATTCACACTATTATGTGATCTACAGAAATATATATGTGTAATATGTCCCAGGGGACACTTTTTTTCTGTCAGATCATAACCGTAACAGCTGGCATCATTCCAGCCAATGAGTACAATGGTAATAACTCATGCACGTGTGCTTGGACAAAAAAGAAATGACTTTTGAGTTGAAATACAGCCATGTACTTTGTACAGTTGTTCAAAATGTAACATTTACCCATTTAAAGAATTTTGCCTTTTGTTTCACACAGTCATAAAAATGATAAATAATGCATAAAAGTCACACATATACTGAAATAACATGACATACCTAAATTCCATCATGACACTTGCACAGAATAGGATTCAGAATATGGGAATCTTTTAAGCTTATGTAAGAGGTGTGCAAGGATAATATTACATAAAATGAAGATGGGGACAGCTATACTTTACAGAACATGAGCTATCTATGTTATGTACGTGTTTATGTATAGGGTTCTGTTAGACGATTATGGCATAAAATGAGGGTTAGGAAGTTCAAGTGGACAAAGTTTTATAAATGAATGCAAAAATGCATCAAACACCAAATTACATGATGGTAAATAGATATATATTACTATGAACACAGGTCCAAAGTGTGCCTGATAAGTTTGTATTAACAATAGCATGATGACAAAAACAAATGTATATATACATACACACTTTGGCTTAGGCTTGTGCATATATATAATCTTTTTGTTATCATTCTGTTATTTTACAAATTAAAGTTTAAGCCTTATTTTATTCTGCAACTTCTAATATTAATAGGGATACAAATATGTATTCTTATTTGGATCACTGGTGTAAATGTTGGTCCATAATTAAATGTATGTGTAATAATTGTTTGCGGATCTGTGCATTTTTTACTTTTGTACTTTCTTGTTTATTTATTTTAACTTTGTATTATAGGGCACATACTGTACAATATTTACTGGCAATACCATAGGCTGCAACTGTCATAGAGATTGAGCTTTTCAATTAATTACAGAACTGTCCCAAATTCAGGAGTTGCCTGCAAATTCCAGAAGAGTAGGCAGGTACGGTATGCTTTGAGGAGAGTCTGTGCTGCAGGTATTTATCAGGTAAAACTTAGGCTGGGTACACACTGGAGCGATGGGCATTAGTTCTGACACTGGACGACTTTAATGAATGACGGAACGATTACAGGTACGTCACTCATTAACAATGCACTGGCTGCTAGTGATATCGCTAGGTTTGATATGCAGCACTTCAAACATGGCGACCCTCAGTAGCGACCGTGGGAGCGCGCAATCGCCGGTACATACTGAGTGATGTAGGCGATATGGCGTTACAAGACGGCATATCAGCCCAACATCGCTGCAGTGTGTACCCAACTTTACAGTATGGATGGTGGTTAAATATAGGTTGGCCTCATGATATAGGAGTTACTGTAGCTGTTACTCCTTTCTAGCTTAGGATAATTATATCATTCCTGAAGTATATAAAGTTCAATTAAGTTTCCCCGAACAGACCAAAAAATAATAAACATTGTCAGTTGTGCCAGAATAATATTAACGTCTGTACAAACACTGTAAGAAAATCTGCATATTGTTTAAATCTTCCAGTTTTGTTTAAATCCTCTCAAAACATTTTATTACAGTTTGGCTACGAGACAAAAAAGAGTATATTTAGTGTGTTACATATTAAACTCTACAGACATAAAACAACAAATACATAATAAACACTGCACATAATTAATAAAATAAAAATCCTACATAAATATTACTCTGTAATATTATGAAACATAATAGATGGCTGCAAATTATAAAGCCAAAAAGCAAATACAGAAATGTTCGATCTAAGTATTATGCTCCAGCATATATTGTATCCACTGGTTATTGTTATATTATGAAATCCGAGGTGATTCAGTGCTCCGCATCCATCTGTGCTCACAGTTTTCCAATAAAAGATTTTAAACATCTGGATTTGCTTAGCAATGATGCGAATGTTTCTTATATTGCACAGTATGCGATTCTATAATATCCTTTAACAGCAGACTTACTGTGTGCGTATGTTGTAAATTTTCTACATTAACGTTACTGGAACTACAAAGATGTAACTGGCAAATACACTGATTTTACTTTAAATATTGAAACCTTGAAAGCAGATAAATAAAATTCAGAAATGTTAAAAGACTACACAACTAGACATGAAGTACACTTTAGCTTATTTAAGAGTTACTGATTACTTTAATACAGGACTCACAGCTACATAAGCAAACTTTTCAGTATCTTAACAGGACTAGATTAATATGTTTGTCATGAGGATTATATTCCTCTTTGTGTATAGACCTCCCCTCTGCTGTCCTAGCTTTAAAGAGGCTGATGCTAAATTAACTCAATTGGCCATAGCTGTTCTTAAGCTTGGATTAATACTCATCATCATCATCATCATCATCATCATCATCATCAGGACACACTTACAAAGCCTTGGTACAAATGAAAACAAGTATATTTACAATTCCATCCAATTCCACATAACCTGCAGTTGCATCTCCATGCCAGCACTGCTTTCCCTATGTGATAGCATCCTGTTATAGCCCAGATACATCTCTTCAGTTGCAAGTGGAGATGTGACTGAAATGAGTTTGGCTCTGCATTGCCTGTACTGGCCTACACTTGGTTCTGGAGTATTTGCAGTGCTAAAAGGCGCAAGATGTGCTCTGCAAAGTGGGACTCATTAAACTCTGCTTTGGCCCCAATGTTTTGCGCTCCTCCTGTAATACTACGGTCAGAGTTTAAGGGGTCTATTTACTAAGCAGTGTTAGGAGAAGTGAAAAGTGAAGAGGGAAAAGTGATAAGGTGCCAGCCAATCAGCTCGCAACTGTTATTTTTTCTAACACAGCCTGTGAGATGGCAGTTAGGAGCTGATTGGCTGGCACCTTCTCACTTTTCATTCTTCACTTTTCACTTCTCCTAACACTGCTTAGTAAATAGACCCCTTAGAATCATACCATCATCATCCCAGTCATCCAAACAGAGAAATTCTCATAGCTCTGGACTCCCACCCAAAACCACATAAATAGCGCACTCATCACCCGTGAGGTCAGAGTGATACATTCTGCTGTGTACCCCCTCCCTGAGTAGGTAAGTTTATATGGGGGCAGTGCAATGGGTCTGAGCAATGGTGATCTATTCAATGTGGTCTGTACAATGAAGGGGTCTCTGTAAAGGGTGATCTGTGAATAATGACTTCTATGAGATTATGAAGATCTATGTAATTTGCCACAAAAAAGAAGCTTGAGTTAAATATTAAATATGTTTATTATTTATGTTAATTAAGCCAAACAACTTGTATGACTAACCTTGCTGTGCAGAAATTTTATTCTTGCAGCTTTAACCTTCACATAAAGAGAAGGAGTTTTATGTGACTTGTGGGTAAAACTATAGATTTTTTTCACTAAATCCCCAAACAATGTGTGTGATGCACAGAATACATAATGCAAAGCAGGGAAGACAATGTACAGAAAGCTTCATGCCTTCTAGGCAGCTAATTAACATTCAACCCTATGGTAATGTCATAACTTTGGTAATCAAATATTTATTTTACACATACTGCCATATAGTACATTCACTAATATTTATGAAGCCTCTATTAAAAAAGAGATCAAAGGAAATGTACAATGTTCATGTGGTGCTATGAAATAATGTTTGGAGAATTGTGGTTTCGGACCAATGAAGTTGCATAGTTATAAATATAATGGAAACTGGCCAGAATATAATGATTTTGCCAGTTATACGGTAGTCTCAAAGTGATATATTTTCCTCTTACCAACCTTTTATTTATTTATTATTTACTTTTGCACAAAAAACAACAACATAAAGCAAAAAGAGCAATAAACAGTAAGAATCCCAAATGAAGATTACTGTATTACCAGGGCTCAAAGTGAGCCGGTATACGGCGGTATGCCATACTGCCACTTCAGCCAGCAACCCCTGCTGCAGCGATGGAAACAAGAGAAGCTTCCTCCGTATTATGTGGAGATGTGTCCCTCTGGGGACACATCATTAAGCAGCGCTGGGCAGGTATCGAGTGACAGGTTCCGGCGGGCCGACGGCAGAAAAGATGCGGCGCCCGGCGACAGTATACAATCCCCGGCCCCGGTCGTGAACCAATCACAGACCGGCTGTGGCTGTTTCTGATTGGCTGCCGGTCTGTGCTGTAATTGGTTCACAGCCGGCACTAGGTACAAATCGCCCTCGCAACTTCCCCGGCGCTCCATCCCAGCGCTAATCAAAAGTGTCCCTGCCTGATGATGCAACGCCCGCCAGAGCCAACTGCCAGCTAGTGGACTGGGACAAGAAGCTGGACTCTGCCAACTCCGGACATGGAAATAAAGGTACAGGGGGGGGGAGGAGAAAGAATAAGGCAGTGTTAGGTGCAGCGTGTGGGAGAGGGAAGCAAGTAGTGAGGGAGAGGGAAGCAGGTAGTGTGGAGTGCAGGGTGTGGGAGTGGGGTGTAGGCAATGTTAGGTGCAGTGTGTGGGAAGCAGGTAGTGTGGGGTGCAGGGTATGGGAGAGGAAAGCAGGTGGTGTGGGAGTGGGAAGCAGATAGTGTGGGGTGCAGGATGTGGGAGCTGGAAGTAGGCAATGTTAGATGCAGGGTGTGAGTGAGGGAAGTAGGCAGTGTGAGATGCAGGGGTTTAGATAAAAGCAGAGACTGAATCTTATTATCAAAATCCCTAAAGCTTGGGGAGTGGGGTTCAATTAAAATTTCCATACCCCCACTTCAAAATTTCCACTTCGACCACTGTGTATTACAATAGCAAAAGTAAAAAGGTACAAGCATAGATAGTTTAGGGCAGCACAGACGGTGTAATGGTTAGCATTACTGCCTCACAGTACTGAGGTTGTGGGTTCTATTCCCATCTTTGCCATAACTGTGTGGAGTTTGTATATTATCCCTGTGTTTACGTGGGTTTCTCCAGTTTCCTCCCACGCTCCAAAAATAGCCTTGTAGGTTAATTGGCTCCCATCAAAATGAACTCTAGTGTGCATGTGATAGGGGAATATAAAGTAGATTGTAAACTCCACTGGGGCAATGGCCAAATATTATCTGTAAAGCGCTGCGGAATATGTGTGCGCTAAATAAATTAGTGGTAACAAATAAATACTGTATGACATTTGCATTTTTTAAGGTTTAGCAATTTTATATTGTTGCTTCATTAATTGCCAACACATCCAAGTCGGAGAACAAGTAATGAATGTAGAAAAAAACACTCACAGAGGGCCTGATTCAGACCTGGATGCACTGGAGGTATTGGGGGAGATGTATTATAGCGGCACATTAAGTGTCGCTATATCGCTTCCTGCTTCGCCTCCTTACTGAGGCGAAGCAGGAAGTACTAACGATGAGATGTACGAACATCTCATTGGCCGGAGCGGGGCAGTGTTAACTCCCCCCTCCGGTGATCCCTGCCTGAGTACACAGCTCATCAGCTTAGAGCCGATGCGCTGTGTCTCAGTTCCGGCCAGCTCCACTGAGCATGCGCGGGACCCCGCAAGTATCGCGAGGTCCCGAGTGCAGCCCTGGAGCTGGCAGCCACTGCAGCAGGGACAGCGCTGTCCCTGCTGTGGGGATAGGGCATCGCCAGGCTGTAGATGTCGATAGCGACAACAGTCAGGCAAACTGACTGTTCATACATTGCCCAGGCTATCGGCGCTGCCATCTTGTAGATAGCATCGCCGATAATGACAGGGGCGCATATCGCCCCTGTCATTTACCGCCAAACCCCACGATTATACATCAGGGAGAAGTGGTATCAGCGCTTAAACTCTTCATACATCTCCCCCATTGGTTCCAAGTGTCTGATGGTTTCTGATGTGCACATGCAGATTAGCAGTACTGCGCATGTGCAGATCTGGTCCTGCATTGTGGGACGCATTGCGGCTGCAGACATCGGGACTACAGCCATTTGGGGGCAGGCAGGCGGACCATTTAACAAAACAGAGGCATGTTGGTCCCATTTTTGAGGCATGCCGAAGCCAGAATATCCAATGGTCACAATGGTGATCTGATGCTGCGTCTTTGGATGCATGCAGCAGATCTGAGAAGGCATAGGTGAGTGTCTCAATTTGAAAGATGACACCTGAATGATTTACAAACCTCAGATCCACTGCTACCAAAGATGTGCGAAATAATATACCATGGTGATATTTAATTCTATTGCATTTTATTGTATTTTAGGTTATTCCATTTCACTGTATTCTTTTACCTGTTTTACTTTTACTGTTTTCTCATCACCTTTGCACCATTACTTGTACTCACTATTCACACATCTCTACCATCTTTGTTATATGCACCCTCTATAAAACTTAGGGGACTATGTATTAATAATCGCAGCAGTGCCCTATTATTATTAGTCTGTATCGTGACTGTTCCATTTTTAATTAAAGCAGCGGTTACATCCCAGCCACAATCGAGGAGTCTCTCACTTTTTTGAAAGACTCCTAAGAAATACACTGTACCCTGCACATGCGCACAGTATCAGTTTCCGGTGCCTAATGGAGGCTGCGTTTAGATTCCCCTCCAGTGAGAATGCCTTATATGCATAAAGTGGTTTATGCCATCTGAGGATGGCATAAACCAATGGGACCAAACTGTGAAAATCTTTTCTTTTTGGCATTTGATACATACTGTAGGGATCAAACCGTAGGCCCCTTTAATAATAATGGGAGCTGCAGTGTGCAGCGCTAGTTAGTCTGTAAGTAGATAGTGGGGGAAATACTGCAGTTTCTACCTAATTTTATGAAAAATTGCTTGATAAATTTGGCCCCTTAGACTACTATCTATAGCACAATATATTTCCACTTTATATAAACCTTTTTTATATACTGTAGGTCCTACTTTTATTTGGTCACTGCACACTATTATTTTCCCTCTTTCCTTTTGTGTCCCTACCATGATCTTGTTACGACCGGCTGCTGAGAATACTTCTGATGAGGTCAGGAACCAAGGGATTCGGATACTGTATGAGAATGGTGGGGGTGACAGACTATGTCTCCCAATTGCGGTCAAACCCAGGTTTGGCGAGACCTGCCCAGAGTCTAACTCACTTGGTGGTTTTCTCCAGTGACCCCCAAGTGGGATATGGTTTTCACCACACCAAGTGAGCAGCTTGCGACCCTCTGGACAGGTACCTGGGAGAGACGGAAGACTATAATTATATAACTGACACAGGGAACTCTGGTATAAAACACGGAGGAATGGATTGCACTATAACATGGTAAACGAGATGCCACTTTAGAGTGCACTGGAAGAGTAGACAGGACTAGTATTGAATGTAGAGAAAAAGTACACAAGGATGGGTATATTGGACACAAGGTGCGGCTCTGGACACACTGACAGAAGACTTGGAGGTTAATACACAGGGATGTGTTTTGTACACTAAAGCGCGGCTCCGGACACACTGGCAGATGACTTGAGATTTGCACTCTGGAATGTGCATTTGTACACTAAGGTGTGGCTCCGGACACACTGGCAGATGAACTGGAGGTTTGTACCCAGTGTAGAGAATTAGTACACTAAAGTGCGGCTCCGAACACACTGGCAGATGACCTGGAGGTTTGTACACAGTGGAGTGATGTGAGGCACACAGGTTAGACTTGCACAGGACGCAGGGACTTAAATACATAGAGGTGCGACTGGAGACACAGGGGAAGCCAGGAACCAGTAACTTGTATGGAACACAGGAATGGAATGCACAGCGGTGCAACTAGAGACACACAGGACAAATTTGTAGTGAACAGGGTAGAATGCAGGGAATCACGAGGGAAGCACAGGTAACCAGGAACAGCGAGGGAAACAATACAGCCTCATTGGATCACAAGATCAGCTGGGAGACAGCAAGGCTGTCATTGGAGGAACCTAGTCAGGTGAGATGAACCAACAGGCTGTGCCCATGCCTGCAAACACTAGAGTCCGGACGCACACATGGAAGTCCTACCAGACCCCAGGGAGAATCCTCAGTCATAACCCACCACTACCACTGGCGTCTAAACGCCATGGAGCCTAAAGACACCAGTTCAGCGGTGAGTAAAGGCCGATTCCAGGCCGGATTCTAATAGATCTTACTGTTTATTTTCCCACTTCCAACCCTACTTTATTACACCTAACATGCATAGACTTAAATTTTAATTCCACATCTTTTATTTGCAAAAGAATACTACCTATATCCATTCTTCCCACCACTCAGCTTCTATTTTGGTTTGCACTCTTTAGTGCAATTGGTCACTGTCATAACTATTTTGCAGAAGACTGAAACAGTGTGTATCACAAGTGGCTCCTAAAAACATATTTTCTGGGAGAATTATCATTTCAGAGTTGTTTTCCTTATGAAATTCAGCAAACATTCTTGATATGATTTCATCTTTGTCATTTGTAGATCCTTGTCAGTAAGGAATTGTGGGCTTGTTTCAGCAGAGGTGAATGGATCACGCAGATTCCTGATGTATGGGAATCTGTGCATGCACCGGACTTGTACTGCACATGTGCAACATGGGTCTACGGTCTTGCACACATTTCGGCAACCGACTGTCAGTGATTGACTTTTCTGTGCGGAAAGGGGATGACAACGGCCTCAGTTTCCCAAAATGGATATGTGTCGCCACCTTTGGGGGGGAGTGACTATGCTAAGATCTCTGTCGGCTGACCGAGATTTACTTGCTTCTTTTGTGCATCTGTGGTGGCCGACTTGCATGACTCCATGGGTCACTTGGCCAGCCAATGATGGATGATGTGATGTGCATTGTACAACGCAACTCGGATCAGTAATGCATGCAGGAGGCATGACACCTCCTGCTGCAATACCATATTAGAACTATCGCAGCTGCTACCATGTCATGTTAGCAGCTGCAATAGCAAATGCGTCCTCTACTGTATCAGGCCCGATGACTTTGCAGGGAAATAACAAAGGTCACTTGGTCTGTTTTGGTGACCATTATTTAGCATGACATATGAATTCCAGGTTCCTGTGATTAGTAAAGAATATTGCTAAATTAGCAAAGCCGCAGAACCCTCCAGCTGTTATATCCATTCCAAAAAAGAATATTTTATATCTAAAATCTCCTTATTGTCCATATCATGATTCTTCTTTGCAGAAGGTAATTAGCGAGAAAAATAAGGACAGGAATGCAACAACATCTTCTTCACCACATATTAGAAGAAGTCTGCTCCAACAGCAGAGTCACAGGCATAAACTACTACTGCTGAGATGTCCTTCTGAGATCGCTGGCTGTTGGACCCATTAACTACTCTAACAGCCAGCAGAAACATTTAATAAAGATCCCGTTTCCCCATGGCCATATTGGATGAAAGTAACCCACACCTGAATGCCAGCAGCATGGACTGGAACCTAGCTATATGCAGACACAGGAGTGAGAACCTTTATTCAGCTGTCTACAGTCTGCGGGACAAATTTCCCCAAAGGTACATCCACCATCTAGAGTTCCTGATCACTGTTCATCATACGGTACTCCCTCATCATATTATAATACTCTGTTAATTAGGTATCCGGTCAGAAGGTGGACAGTAGCCATGTCAAAATTCATAATGTCGACACCACAATGTTTGAGGTTGTCAACATGACATTGACATTTGAACCATGTGGACAGGAACCATGTTGACATCCTCAGAATGTTGGCATGTTTATAATGCTAGAAAAAGCAAATGGTTAAACCTGGCGCTGATCTAATTACCAATATATGCTAAAACTGCAGCTCTCTATATAGACAGTCTACTCAGACTGCCCTTACAGACATAAGAAAAAGAATTATATATAAAAGAAAGTGCTGAATCAGCTAAAGGTTTAATATATTTTAATATATCCCTATTGGTTTGAATAAAAATATAATGCTATTACAACCATATACCAGATATAAGCCGACAATTATATATACATTTTTTCAACAAACATCACAGATAATGGGCCCACAACACATAAATTATAAAATAAATACAATCTCACTCTAACCTATATTACGTAGCAATGTGCACAATCATTTAAATCTGTCTTCCATATAAACCTTGGATGTTCATTTAGTAGAGAGACCTCCACTTTTGTGTAGTTATACAGATACAATTGTAGCAATCATGTATTGAGATCCAAAATTGATACACAGCGTATAACTTCCCTGTAAAGATCAGTTTCTGGGCAGTGTGTTTATTTCAGACTCTCAACAGTCCTGATTCAGGTATAGTCATTAGATGTAAAAAAGACACATTATATTTGTGCAGTATATTTGTTCCTTTAAGCAGTATTATTCCCTGCTATTATAGGTACATTTAGTTCACACTCCTTCAGAGGCTTTAAGCTGCCTTTAAAGCCAAGAGATTCCTCACAAAAAAATTAATAAAGTCTTGATCTTATGTCCAACATGGCCATGTAAAAATAAAAAAGAGTATAGCATAAAAATATATATAAAATATTCTTTTTACCGGGATGCACGTCTGCCGCGTCTGAGGATCTTCAGATTAGACAGTTTACTGCGGTTACACACCTCTGTTCTTTGTGCTGTTGCACCTGTGTATTATAAAGGTGGCCACGTCTGTGCTCCATAGGAATCCTCCGGACAATATGCCTCCTGCGGCTTCCCTCGGTAAAGGCTATTAGTCTCTGCGGGTACCCTTGCAGATTACATTCAGCATGTGAATGAATGTGGATCCGTATTGCCGGCGTCTCTGGAAGATATAAAACGCGTTTCTCCGCCTAGTCTTTCAGCGGCTTCCTCAGTCAGTGTATGAGGATGTGATGTTATCTGTGATGTTTGTTGAAAAAATTTATATATAATTGTCGGCTTATATCTGGTATATGGTTGTAATACCATTATATTTTTATTCAAACCAATAGGGATATATTAAAATATATTAAACCTTTAGCTGATTCAGTGCTTTCTTTTATATATAATTCTTTTTCTTATGTTTATAATGCTGATATCTCAAATGTCACCATGTGAAATGTCGACATTCTGAGAATGCCAACAATTAGGTTTATATGCTGCTGGGAGGGTTAGTGTTAGGCTGCATGGGGAAGATTAGGGTTAGGAATAGGGGAGAAATACTTCCCAGAATGCAGCTCCTCAGACACCTGCACTGGAATTGCTCTGCACATAGCTGCCAGGACCTGGAAGAAGCTGCTGGAGCCACTACTGACCGAGGAGAAGGTAGGACACCACTCGACCAAAAGGGATGGTTTGTCAACAGTACATCATGTCGACATATCATCCATGTAGACATGATGAATTCTCATGTTGACCTGATGACTGTAGACATGATAACTATCGACAAATCATACCAAACTCGCAGCGTTGGATATCACACGCAGCGACTCCCCATTACTAATTGGAGCTGCCCACGGGCATTTTTGGATGTATATTTCTGAGATTCTAACCAAGATTATAATCAATTCCTGCTCTGTGAGTCAATTCAGCTGCTTATGTCAAGTGCTATACAGCCATGGCCACAAGTTTTGAGAATGACACAAGAATTAGTTTTCCCAAAGTTTGTCGTTTCAGTATTTTAGACCTTTTTGTCAGATGTTACTATGGTATACTGAAGTAAAATTACAAGCATTTCATAAGTGTCAAAGGCTTTTATTGTCAATTAAAAGGAGTCAATATTTGCAGTGTTGACCCTTCTTTTTCAAGGCTTCTGCAATTCGCCCTGGCATGCTGTCAATCAACTTCTGGGCCACAAACTGACTGATGGCCGCCCATTCTTGCCTAATCAATGCTTGGAGTTTGTCAGAATTTGTGAGTTTTTGTTTGTCCACCTGCCTCTTGAGAATTGACCACAAGTTCTCAATGGGATTAAGATCTGAGGAGTTTCCTGGCCATGGACTCAAAATGTTGATGTTTTGTTCCCCGAGCCACTTAGTTATCACTTTTGCCTTAAGGCAAGGTGCTCCATCATGCTGGAAAAGGTATTGTTTGTCACCAAACTGTTCTTGGATGGTTAGGAGAAATTGGTCCTGGAGGATGTTTTGGTACCATTCTTTATTCATGGCTGTGGCAACAGTAAAGCATCCTGAGACCATTCATGTGTGGGGTTGCTTCTCAGCCAAGGGAGTGGGATCACTCACAATTTTTCCTAAGGACATGGACGCAGGAGCCAACACAGCCAATGGAGCTTCAGCAAACGTTGGTCCGGGGTTCACCTTGCACAGAATTAGCAGTGCGGTGGCTTGTGACAGGGGGTTAGGTTTAAGTACCCCTGGGGGGAGGTTAGGGTTAGTCACCACTTTGGGAGGGTTAGGGGGGGGATAGGAGGGTTAGGGTACTTACCAGCCCCAGTCGGGATCTTCAGTGTTCAGGTTAGAGGCGTCGGGGTTTAGTCAGACGGCTTCCCGGCCGTCGGCATTTCATACCCAACCCTTCCAAAACTAGTGCAGTAAATATTTTTTTTTTTTTCTTACTTAGAATTATTGGTGCCGAAGTGCAAATATTCTTTAGCTAAATAAGAGATTCTTGAGTTCAGTTTACCATTTGAATAGAACTCCCTTCTTGCCAATTTGCATAATAGGTGCAAAACAACATTGATAAAATGTTGAAAAGTTGCAGATGCACTGCAGAGACCGAACACAATGACCATGTACTCAGAATGCCATGTCTCGTCTGAAGAACTATCTTTCATACATATCCATGTTGCATAAGAACATGGTTGAAGGCTCAATGCATAACAAGCTTTGTCAATATGTTGGCCTTCTGCAATCTCTCAAGCAGTTCAGGAATTCAATTATGTGGGTTATGGTTTATGACTGCAACTTTATTTAAGTTCCTACAGTCTGTATGTACAAGGATTTAAAGAAGCATATTTATTTCCAAATAGAAAAAACAACTAGCAGTCTGAATATGTTACACAGGCAAACAAACTTGATTCGTTACGGATCGCAACTGCGATTACCAGGTTTTCATTCCAACTAGCCAGATTGGACAGATATCGGACAGAAAATTGTATAGTGGTTGCCCAGCTTAAGACAAGGCACCTGGGATCAAAAACATTTTCACCATGTTAAAGAAAAAAACATCACCTCTAATAATAATAGGAAAGTTTACTGCCGAAAATCATAAAATTGCCAACATGCCATACACCACATGCAGTGGTAAGGAAAGGCTCAGGCCTTGACCTTTATTTGCAAGTGGTGGTTCTAGAACTACTGTAAGTCAGGCATTCTTCTGTAACCTTACATGATGATGCAACACCTTCTCACTCAAGGGTGTAATTACTAAAGTGAGAGTTTTTAGAAGTGGAGATGTCGCCCATAGCAACCAATCAGATTCTAGCTATCATATTTTAGAAGGTGCTAGATAAATGTTAAGTAGAATCTTATTAGTTGCTATGGGCAACATCTCTTCTAAAACTCACTTCTAAAAACTCTCACTTTAGTAAATTTACCCCAAAGGCTGAAGAACAAACCATGTGTTCAGAAACATCACAAATCCTTGAGAAGAGTCTAAGGGGGTAAATTTACTAAGAATTCTATTTGGCGAGTTTGCAATCTCACACGGGTTTAGCCTGTTTTCCCGACTCACAAATTTACTAAGGGCAAACACATGTGAACTCGCAGGAAACAGACATCAAAACTCGCCTGAGTTTACAAAACACGACCAAATACACCATCGGCCAAACTCGCAAGTACTTTCCATAGGAAACCATACAACTCACAAATTTACCAAGAATTTAGTTTTGAAACTTGCATGAGAAATTACCAAACTCACCCCAAATTAGACTTTTTCAATAGATGACCTCCTGAGGTGAGTGTTTGCAAGAGTTTGGATGTGTTTGCATCTGTTCACAGGTGTTTCAAGTTGCAATTAGTGGGAAAACAATTATGATGTTTTTTAAAGGTGCTAAATCAGCTGCATTGATTTGTGTGAAGCAAAATGGCAATATATACTACTATTGCTATTCGCTGTATGTGGCTGGGACTTCTGAGGCTCTACCACCAGGCTGGAAGGACCCAGGAGCAAGAAACTAAGCAGAACATGAGGTAATGCAGGTATCACAAAGGCTGCTCAGGCCACATTTTTTTGGATGTGCTTGAACCTGAACGCATTGAGCGATGGCGCAGTCAAACAGATGTTTCGGATGAACTGTAATGACATATTCCATCTGTATGACCAAGTCAAAGTGGACCTAGACCCTGACACAGCATGTTCCCACTCTGTCTCATGTCTGCATAAGCTTCTGGCTGTGTTTCACTTTCTGGCTACTGGTAATTTTCAGTCTGTGACTGGTAGAGTTCTCGGGATAGCCCAGGCAACATTCTCACGGTACATACAGTAACTCTGGTAATGGCAGCATTTCAGCCACTAATGGATACCTGCATCTGCTTCCCTAGCCAGGAGTCACAGTGGCATGCAGTCAGGGTAGATATTTTTGTAGCATTGTGGGCATGCTTAATGTCCTGGGTGATATGGCATTCTTGTAGCGGGTCAATCTGCTGGCAGCCTTTCGTCCAAACAACACATGGTGGGATTTCATAACCTCCTACATGATCTACTCCACAGACAAATTCACATTGCACCCCATCTTGGTTTTGCCCCTCTGCCTGGGTGCCTGATCACTGTTGCATGTACTGCTCTATAGAGCCTCTTGAGATGCAACCTCCTCCACCTCACTCTCTCCCTGCCTCTCCTCTGCCATGGACATATTTTTCCCCCTCCCTATACAAATGCAAAACACACAGAAAAATAAAAAATACTAAAACAAACCTCCTCTCCTACTACCCACACAAATGCCACACAAACAAAAAAACACTGGCAGGACAAAAAAAAACACAATCAAGAAAGACAGATAAATTAGACAAACAGATATATGACAAGACAATAAACAAGCACAAAACAATTTCCACATACCAAGCAGCAATCTATTCTATTAGCCAAAAACTCTCGTATACCACTAAACACACTCTTCACTGTCCCTCTGCAACCTCCAACCAACAAAACCCTCAAAAGTTGAGCTGCTTGTGGTGTTTTTATATGCTTAGAAAGTGTGTACATGATGTGACTGCTTCAATCAGAACATGTTTCTAGGATGATGCATGGATTCTCCTGTGTGTTCTCTAAACACAACTATTCTCCTGTGTGTTCTCTAAACTCAACCATTCTCCTGTGTGTTTTCTAAACACAACCATTCTTACATGTGTTTTATAAACACATCCATTCTCACTCGTGTTTTGCCTAAAACTCACACGGAAAAACATGTTTGCATTCACCATCGAAAAACACGATTTTGCAAAACCGACTTCTTGGTAAATTTGCGAGTTTGGTCTGGTAAAACTCATGCATGTTTGTGGGGACCTGTTCGAGTTTAATCTCACCCAAACTCGATTCTTAGTAAATTTACCCCTAAGGGTGTCCATGAGTGCTATGTATGAGTCTGACATTTCTGATATTTTACTGCCTCCTTACACCTTTTCTGCACCCTCTGCAAATGTGGGGATGAGCAGTACAAGTAAAGATGGTGACATAATAGAAATTGAGGATGCTAGTGTGGAAGTGCAACAGGAGAATGAGGAGGATATTTGTGAACTATCTGACACAAATGAGGATGTTGATGATGAGGATGTTGTTTGTGTAAGTCAGCCAACTGTGGCAGCAGTTCTTGCTTGTGATAAAAAAAAGCCATTGTTATGCCTGGGCATAAGACCAGAATGCCACTTCTTGGGTGTGGAATTATTTTGACCAAAATCCTGACATTTGTGGAGGCATCTGTACCATTTGTGAGCAGAGCTGTAACTACAGCTCACACCACCTGGTGCAGGCCACGCCCCTCCATGTGACATCACGTGAAGGTGCGGAGCTGCGAACACAGAGCATTACAGCAATGCCCGGAGCATCCTCAGGGTGCTCCGGGTGGGTGTTAGGGTAGCAATGTGCACTCCTGAAGCGTCTTAGGGATGCTGCAGCCATCTTAGGGATGCTCCGTTATGAAAAAAAAGTGGTGCAAGATGGAATTGTCCTTGGGCCCTCCCATCCACCCTTATGTTGGATATTAAAAAGGACATTTGAGAAAGAGACTGCCACTTTTGTAGCCTTAGTTTGTTTGGGCCCCCACAAAACAATTTTTTGGAAGGACTACCTCTGATCATTAATGAGGGTGTTGATGATGAGAGTGTTGTCAGTAGAGATTGTATGTGCTGGTCCAAACTGCTAGAAGCTGATACTGGACTGCTCGTTATTATCTTACAAATTATTATAATTTTGTTAAATAAGTTCCATGAACTAGCAGCAAATAATATAACAGGGAGGAGGTGCCTAGATGGTTAATGTCCCTACCTGTAACTTTGGACTCACAAACAGGGCAGCAACTAGGAGTGTGCGGGTGGTGTGGCCACACAGAGTGCAAAGCCCTGTGGGGTGGCACCACCGCTCACCCATGGCTCCTGTATCTGGTTAGCAGGGTGCCTGGAATTGCATCCTGCAGCCAGACTCTATGCAACCACCCCTCTGTGATGTTTTCATCCAAATCCATCCAGTGGAAGGCCCAGAACAGGCTCCCCGGGTCAAAGTTCTGCCCAGCATACACCAACGGGAGGTCCGACTGGGACCTAATCTTCAAGTTATTAACTTAAGCATCACAAACAAATGTTACCACTCTGTGAATTTTTTCGTCCAAATCCTTACAGTGGAAGGCTCAGAACATGCTCCCAGGTCAAAGTTCTGCCTAGCGTACACCAGCGGGAGGTCCGACTGGGACCCTAGCCCCCCTAAAACCTTGTCAGGATCCAACTGGACCACCTCACATTTGGTTCATCTGAATCAGTGCAGGGGTGTCCCAATGCATAACCGGACAGGCAAACAAACAGACCAATCAATTTTATATATAAGACATGCGACCTTTGGTCAGCGTGTTTCATAAATAGTGCCCTAGATTATGTGGAATGGAATCAGGAGACTTCTAAATATTAGACAACACAAGGCTAGATTAAGTAACTGTAGAACAGTTAAAACAGCTAAAGTAAAATTTGGAAATATGTGTTTACAGGCTTGAGGATATAGTAGAGATTCTGTATACACCAGTTACTTAACCAATGGAGTGGTTTATTGATGTTAGAGTATACAGCCATACTCACTGTTAGATACACTCTACTCATGGAGTGAAGCTTGAATGGAGCGGGGTGTCATACAGCTCACCAGCCTGTTTGTATGCAGCTTGCAGGTAGTGGTGCAGGATGCTGGAAACACTTTGGATACAGGTAATCACAGGAGCCAAGAGGAAGACTTTCTACCACTGTATTGCTCTAAAACAGTGACATCTGCAGTACTTATGTCAGCGATCAATTGGAACAAGAATGAAGCCTCCCTGGAAAAACATAGAGTCTTCGCAGTAAGCTCACTTCACTTTCAACAGTAAAACTACAGTATCCAACAGCAGCAGTTAGTGAGGTGCTTGAATCAAATGAGGAATACAGCAATGTATATATATTGTGGCAGTATTTACCAGAGATGGCTCTGGTGAGCAGCAGATTCTGTGTGACAGCAGATTCTGCCCACACAGGGTAGAAATACTAAGTTTTGCCGCACCTAATGCCTGCCTAGTGGAGAGAGCTCAGGTGAGGGCTACGAGGCAGACCAACAGTCAGGCTGCATGTGGAAGCAGTCCAAGGAGAACTTGCAGCTACAGAACCCAGTGTGCCTGGAGGCCATTGGGGACCAGGGGACCCGAGTCCAGACCTGCAGTAGGCAGGGAGGACCGTAAACCCCCAAAGGATGTATACATTGAAGCAGCTAAGCTGCAGGCTGAGGAAGCCAGAGCCTATACCTGGAGGAGACAGGGAAGGCCACCAAGACAGACTGTGTTTGTGTAGCTGTGACAGCCGAGCCAAGCCAGGCTGGAGCCAGCGATAGACCTGCAGAGAAGCAGACAGAGACTTTATTTGCAGGGTCAAGAAGTGAGTTAGACACCCTAAATAGGGACTAGGCTGTTTGTTGTTTTCCATTTTGATTCTTGCTGCCAAGTAAAGCCCCATTTCATTGATTTTACCATGGAAGCTGTGCGTCTCATCGCTGGAACATATCGCCATCTTGGATTCCCCACTCTGGAGAGCCAAGGGCGATACTAAGTATATAATCACTAATACATTATAAAATGGATCCATTACACTGAACAAGTTACAAAATACACATTAGTACAGTATGCTCATAATGCACTATATGAGGTCCCATAGTTGGCTCACACAACAAGACTGGATATCTGCTACATCCTGTAAATAAACTTCATAACTAATGTTGTCACAGTGTACAAAAAATAAAAAATAAAACACAATATCAAATACCCATTATGCAAAACACCTACAAAAACAAAAAAAACAAAAAAATAATGAAATAAATACAAAGTAAAATCTATTCTTTATAATTATTTTTGGGGGGATATATGAATGTATTCACACATCTATATGTTCACAGACAGGCCACAACCTAACTGAATATGTATGGGAGTAAATCTTATATTGTACTGAACTAACACTGCACACTTACATGTAAATTTACAAAGAATTGTGTTTGGGTAAGATTGAATTCTCATGCGTGTTTTGTCTGTTTTTCTGACTCGCAAATTTACTAAAGGCAAATAAGTGCGAATTTGCAGGAAACGAACATCAAAACGCGCATGAATTTAAAAAACACAACCAAGTACACCATCAGCCAAATTTGCAAATATTTTCCATAGGAAATAATACCACATGCAAATTTATCAAGAATCGAGTTTTGAAACTCGCACGTGAAGTTACCAAACTTGCACCAAAATAGACATTTCAAATAGACTACCTCATAAGGTGAGTGTTTGTATGTGTTTGAATGTTTTCACAGGTGTTTCAAGTTGTAGATAGTGGGAATGGGATGTAGGTAATTTACCAGAGGCCGGGATGCCATCCGTCGGAATCCCGACGTTAGAATCACGACCCAAGACTAAAGATAGGTAATGAAATACAGATGCCTATCTTTAGCCAGATGATGAAATCCCAACAGCCGGCATCCCAGGGGCTTACTAGCTGTTAGCCGCAGTGGGGGGAGGGTTAGGTATAGGCACCCCCGGGGGCTTATGGATAAGCCTCCCTGGGGGGGCTTAGGGCTAGGCACCCCTCCCAGGAGGGTTAAGGTTAGGCTAGGGGAAGGGGGGTTAGGGTTAGGTACCCCAGGGGGGGAGGTTAGTTTTAGGAAACCCCTGGGAGGCTTAGGTTTAGGGTGCGGGAAGGGGCAGTTAGGGTTAGGCACCACTAAGGGAGGGTTAGGGTTAGAGAGGGGAGAGGGGTAGTGTCGGCATCTTCTCCCTTTGGACTTCCAGCTTTGGAATGTGAACCGGCAGCCAATCAGCCACCAGGACTTAATACCCATTCCAGTGGGAACACAATGATATTGCCTATAAAAGGGGATAAATCAGCTACATTGATTTGTGTGAAACAAAAATGGCAGAATATACTACCAGTGCTATTCACTGCATGTGACTGGGATTTCAGAGGCTCTACCACCAGGCTGTAAGGACCCAGGAGCAAAAAACTGAGCAACCTCATGAGGTAATGCAAGTACTGAAAGCACTGGCCGATGACGAGGTCATACAGATGTTCAGGCTGAACCGTAACAACATATTCCATCTGTATGACCAAGTCAAAGTGGACCTAGACCATGACACATAATGTTCCCACTCTGTCCAGGCTGCATAAGCTTCTGGCTGTGTTGCACTTTCTGGCTACTGGTAATTCTCAGTCTTTCACCAGTACAATTCTCGGGATATACCAGTCAACATTCCCACGGTACTTAACTCAGGTAATGGAGGCATTTCAGCCACTAAGAACACCTGCATCTGCTTTCTTATCCAGGAGTCATAGTGGCATACAGTCAGGGTAGCTTTTTCTAGCATTGCAGGCATGCCTAATAACCTGCACTCACAACTGGCACCCAGATGTCATTATTGCGGCTAGTCGATGTGCTGGCAGCCTTACGTCCAAACAGTAGATGATGGTATTCCATGACCTCCTGAACAAGGTCCATGTTCTCCTCCAGAGAGAATTTTACATTGCTCCCCATCTTGGTCTTGTCCTTCTGCCTGGGTGCCTCATCTCTGCTGCCTGTACTGCTCAATAGGGCCTCTTGAGCAGAAACCTCCTCCACCTCACTCTCTCAGTGCCTCTCCTCTGTCTTGGACATATTCTTGCCCCTCTCCCTATACAAACACAAAACACACACAAAAAAAAACTAACACAGCCCTCCTCCTCTACTACCCACACACACGCAAAACATTGACAGGATAAAAGAAGAAAACACAATCAAGACAGAAAAATAGACAAACAAATAAATAACAAGACAATAAATAAGCACAAAACAACTTACACACACCAAGCACCAATTGATTCCACTAGCTACAAACACTCCTAAACCACTTAACACACTCTTCACTGTCCCTCTGCAAACTCCAACCAACAAAACCTTCAAAGATTGGGCTCTTTGTATCATTGTCATATGCTTGGGCAGTGTGTAAAGGACGTGAATGCTTCAACCAATAAGAACATGTTTCTAGGATGGTGCATGCATTCACGTGCATGTTTCACAAACATATCCATACTCGCACGTGTTTTGACAAAATCTCGGACAAGAAAACACATGTGCATGTACCATCGAAAAACACGATTTTGCAAAACTTGCTTGTTCGTAAATTTGCAAGTTTGCTCTGGGAAAACTTGTGCGTGTGTTATGATTCCTGGAGAGAATCGGTGGTATAAATGTAGAGCCAAGTGATGACAGCCTTGAGGGCTGGAATGTATTGTACTAGTTGTGCCGAGGGCAAGAGGTGTGATGCAGCCTGTGGGCTGTAGGTGCAGCCTTGGGGGCTGGTTGTGGCCTTTATAGTCGTGGCCAAGGGACTGGTGATCTGAAGCAGCCTTGGGGCTGTTGGAGCAGGCTTGGAGGCTGATTGTGGCCTTTATAGTTGTGGCTAAGGGACTGATGGTGTGAAGAGCCTTTGGGCTGTTGCAGCAGCCTTGGTGGCTGATTGTGCCCTGTGACCCCAGGACCATTGCAGCCTTTGGGCTGATAACACTCAGGTGAGACATGCAACAGAACGTGGGGCTGCTGCCAGTGCTGCCAGGATGACACTGGCGACGGTGTGCTTAATAGCGCACCTGTAATGCAGAGTTGCTACCAGTGCCGCTGGGATGACACTGGCGATGGTGTACTAATTTGCACACCTGGAATGCAAAGTGGCTACCAGTGTCACCAGGATGACACTGGCGACAGTGTGCGAGGTTGCGCACCTGGAATGCAGAGCTGCTGCCAGTGCCTCCGGGATGACACTGGCGACGGTGTGCTAAGTTGTGCACCTGGAATGCAGCGCTGCTGCCAGTGCCGCCGGGATGACACTGGCGACGGTGTGCTAAGTTGTGCACCTGGAATGCAGAGCTGCTACCAGTGCCGCTGGGATTACACTGGCGATGGTGTGTGAGGTTGCGCACCTGGAATGCAGAGCTGCTACCAGTGCCACCGGGATGACACTGGCCACCGGATGGTGACAGACGCTTCTGGGATAGGAAGCGCTCCATGCTGCCCAGATGGTACAAGCAGCACATGTGAATGGGATGCAGGTGGAGCCACCTGGATGGAGTAAACGGCACACACGAAACACAGCTAGACTGACTCAGGAACTCGACTGACAAGCAGGAGACAGGAACTGGAAGAACGATAAAACTTCTATCACCGGCATGGAGTGGTGGAGTAACAGGAACAAGGCCCAAACAGAGCAAGTCTTCCTTAATGATAGACCAGTGTGTAGTTGTGCACAGACAGGGGAATTAATTAGCATGCACCTGACACTGCACACAGACAGGCACCCAAACACGATTATTAGTAAATTTACCACTTAGACCTATCTTGATCCACACATTAAAAAGTGAACCACCTCTAGCCTTTAAAGTAGTATTCCTAGAGGATTGTTTATTTAATCCTTTTGGGGCAACAGCAGCTAGTTTATTGATCCATTGGCTCTCTCCTATGTAGGTGATTGTACTGCAAGATTGGTCTGATTATAATAACAAAATCCTGCACCAGTTGGAAGATCATATGACTTATGAGTGGCTAGCTATGAACCCAATGGCGACCATCAAAGCAAAAGTGGATCAATCTCCATCGATAGTGTTATCAAATGGTTGGATTGATGAGGACTTGTTTGATTTCCTGAGTGTAAAACATCCTGTGTGCCCGAGTATGTGGCATCCTGTGTAAAACATCCTGTGTGCCAGAGTATTGATTCCCCAACCACATACCATTTTTATTGATGATATTCTGCAACCAATTGTAAGAGCAAATAAGAGCTATGTGAGGGACACCAGTGATTTTTTTTTTTAGACAAATTGATGATGATTGATGTGGACTCGAAAGATCTATTATTGACAACCATGGATGTTTGTTCGCTGTATACAAATGTCCCCCATATGACCTTTTGTGCAAAGTCTCATGGGACTTACCCAGCAATGCACTGCACTTGTCCACTCAGTGTGCCCCGATGCTCAGTCCCTACATGTAACTGGCGACTCTATCAGATGTTGGGGAGCAGTCGCCCCCTTGGCCCCCCTCCCCGGTTCGGCAGCTATGGTTTGCTTACATACAGCATAGTTGAATAATTAACAGAACATATATTTAAAGGTAGTAACCTTTAATGTGATTGGTAGTAAGTAGCTTACTATGGAAATTATGTTTGTTTCATCAATCTGTGTTAGAGCTGTCTCTTTTTCAAATATCTATATATCTCTCTACTTTGAATGCTCTGCGTAATGTAATACTGCATTGCATTGAAGTGTCACAAGATATCTTGTAAGAAAATAAATACTGCATTATCTTGACATAATTGTTCTTTATTATTTGTATTGCTGAGGGCCTTATCAGGTGAGGGCTCAACCCAGTCTTCAAGAAGGTCCCTTCAGACAGACATCTCTGGACCATGAAGAGAAAGTCAAATTGCATTATATATTCAAAAGGAAATTATATCCTATATATTCAAATGACTTTTCCTCAAGGTCCTGTCTGTCTGATTTGACCACTCTGCAGACCTGAAACCTATCACATTCAAACTGTATCAATTTAATGTTAAAACGGGGCTCGAATTTATAATTTTTTACATGTAAATTAAAATTTAACAAAACAACTAGTAACATGTCAGAAAAAAATTTCAAGGAGGTGTCTTAAAATAGTTGTATTAATGGTAACGACAAATTATAAAACAGAAGTTGAATTTACTGACAGTTAAGCAGATCAGTAGGCTATAGTAATACTTGAACATTGTTAAGCATATCAATAGGCTATACCATAGTAACACCTGAACATTGTTTTTCTGATTCTTAACTTAAAATATTAAGAATATAGCATAATTTATTCTATGTTGCTACAGAAAATAACCAAATTCCTAATTTTCCTGCCTTTTTTTTCTGTTTAATCTATGTTCATTCATAAGTCTAAGAAACAAGTTTCCAGAGAGAGCATAAATTGTGTTTTATCTCTTTTATGTTACAATAACAGGCAATATCTATCGTAACTTAACTACTACAAAATAATATAATTTATTATTTTTAATAGAAAAGGAAAATCCTTTATTGCAGTATTTCACCCTTCCTCATTCTCACAGCGTAGCTCACTAAAATGATAGAAAATACTTCTAAAGGATTTTTTTCTTCTAGTTTTACTCAGATCCATGGTTTAAATTTTAAGATCAGGGTCGTAACTAGGGTAGTGCAACCTGTGCCATGGCACAGGGCACCGCAGGCCAGGGGGCCTTGTTCGGACCTGTCAGTTTTCTGTTTATTATCATTGTCACTTGTAGCTTCCTCTTTTATGACCAGCATGTCCTGGCCTGCTCTATCTCCTCCTTGGCCCTTCCCCATGAGGCCATGGCCCTTTTTTTTGTTGTTTTGTCTTACGTCCCTGTTTGCAAAATGGGGGGGGGGCGCCAATGCTCTTTCTGGCAAAGGGCACTAAAAAGTCTAGTTATGGCTCTGGTTGAGATATTTCAACTATTTTATATTAAATATAAACATTATATTGCAGGAAATTCTGATCTTGTTTTACATGATCCCATTTAGAATTGATAAATGATCCCATTTAGAATAGGGAGTTTTGTTTATTAGATAGATAGATAGATAGATAGATAGATAGATAGATAGATAGATACTGTAGATAGATAGTGCCGCACAGCACTGAGGTTGTGGGTTTGATTCCCACCATGGCCCTCACTGTGCAGAGTTTGTATATTCTCCCTGTGCTTGTGTGGGTTTCCTCCAGGTACTCTGGTTTCCTCCCACACTCCAAAAAAATACTGGTAGGCTCCCAACAAAAAAAATTAACCCTAGTGTGTATGTGTGTGTGCATGTGATAGGGAACATAGATTGTAAGCTCCACTGAGGCAGGGACAGATGTGAATGGCCAACTATTCTCTGTAAAGCACTGCTGAATGTGTGTGCGCTATATAAATAACTAATGATAGATAGATAGATAGATAGATAGATAGATAGATAGATAGATAGATAGATACTGTAGATTATTTGATCAGTATGACCATAGTAGGTCAGGTGATGGACCAATGATTGGTCAAGTAGACTCAGGTATATTATGAGACTATTGCACAGACTATTCATATCTTTTACTGGTATGCAGCTGGGATGCCGATGGTCTAAATCCCGACCGTCAGACACAGCACAGCCTATATACAGCAGAGTACAGAGCAGCATATAGCAGCGTGCACCACCTATGCATATTGAATAAGAGCAGTACAGCCTTGTTACTGAGCCTGGACACAGCACAGCCTATACAACAAAGTACAGTGCAGCATACAGCAACATGCCTGACAAGAAAATGGCACCGAATCCCATCCGTGGCACCTTATATTGAATCCAAAACCTGCGAGAATCAGGTGCCACAAGGATGATGTTTTGCCTCAAAGTGGAATCCGATTTACTTGGATATCGGAAGATCAGGTGTGTTCAGATTCCAAACAATCCAAACCGCTCATCTCTAGTTAAACAAATGTGCTTTATGATAGGTATACTGTACAACACAAACTTAAACCACCTTATGGCCCTAAGCGAGTGTTAAAGTTAAAAGATTCAAAGGAACCATAAAATATATTTTTTCATATATATATATATATATATATATATACTGTAGATGGTTTGATCAGTATGACCATCAGTATGCACCATACCTATATTATATATATATATATATATATATATATACATATATATATATATATATTTATTTATGTTTCGAAAAGATTAAATGCAATGGCCATACTGTATGTTCTTTCACTAGTCTTGCTAACCACCAAGCTGATACCACTCCCACACGTAATAACATAGGGCCTATTTCAGCAATGGTTGCACTTGCAGATGCTCTCACAATAGTAGTTGAGGAAATATGAAAATGCTAATAGCATCCACCTCTGAATCAGGCCTATAGTAAACTTTAATGATTTTAATCCCTCCCCTACTGTCACTCTTTGCACTCTTTTCACACGTAACAGTAAGCACCACACTGTCACAAATGGGTAATGGAACTCATTGAGTGCATTTGATAATAATAATAATAATAATACTTTCCTTTTCAAGTGGGAACTCATATTGGTCTTCAAGTAGGTCCCTTCCAGTGGCTAGAAAAAAATAAAACATAACAAAGTCTCCCAGAATCTGGAATGGGCCAGCAAAAGAGAATTTCAGCCTACATGAAAATAAAAAATATGGTTAGCCACCAGCCATGTCAGGGCGTCTCTGCTCTGGTGGTTTACAGTTTACAAAACAGAGACTGATTCATAAGAAGGGCTGAAAACCCTTTTACTGGAGGACATAAATAGGTGTATTTGTTTGCAACAATGTTTTTTTTTTTGCCCTATACATAAATGGCATTATCCCCAGTGATAACCCCATTAGTGGAGTTTATCAATAGGTCGCTCAGGAATTGTGACCCACTGTACTTGGTAAAGAAACTAAACCAGTAACAGTGACTTATTCTAGCAGTGTGTGTGACATTATTATGTGTCTATACACAGAGTGAGTAAGAGAGAGAGAGAGAAAGAAACAGAATGAAGCCCCAAATCACCAGATCTCATCAAATTTGGCCATAGAAATGTGTGATCGGGTTTCTTCAGGTAACAGGTACACTTTAATGTTTGATAGTTTCTTTAAACAACTACAGGTGATAGACTACAAAACTG